>CP092863.1:130132204-130232142 GCA_030710605.1 Cordylochernes scorpioides
AACTTAATAGATGAATTTTCAGAGTTATATTAAACTCTTTAAATGCATTTAAAATTGATAAAGCACAATATGGATTATAAATTATAGATACAAGAAAATAAGACCTAATCCAAATAATATAATAGTGTGTGACGTTTCGGTCACAGCATTGTTACCATCATCCGACAAAAGAATAAATTATTTATATAAACATTTAACATATAACAATGCTGTTACCGAAACGTCACACACTAATAAATTATTTGGATTAGGTCTTATTTTATTGTATGCATTTAAAATTATTATTTTTAATTTTAATATTTATACTAATTTTTTAAAGTTATACTAGAATTATTTTGTATATGCCTCACAATAAAATCTAAATATCTTAATGATTTTTTCTGTCTGAAGCCACCTTTCTTTCTTTATTTTAATTCTCCTTCTTTTTATAATTTTCCATTATTGTTCTAGCAGAACTATAATTGATGTTCAATAATTTTGAATCTTTTGCAATAGTTTCGCATTGTAAGCATACCAACTTGATTAAAGTTTCCGGTTTTTCTTTTGATATTGCTTGATATGAGGCTCTATTATACGAGTCTCTAAAATACGGGTCAGAAGAAATTTATATCAAGGGGATATATAGGTCTCTATATGCTCTATTCGATGGTTCTAGTGTCAACTGTTAATACCTTCTTTATCTCGAGTTATAGCGTTTGGAGTAAATCATTTATTCTGGGCATTTCGAATTTATCGAAATATAGCGTTTCATATTAAAATATTTTCCCACGGTCATTTTTTGAAAAGTACGGGTCTAAAGAATTTTATATTATGTGAATATATGCGACTATTTATGCTCTATATAATGTTTCTAGTGTCAACTGTGATTACCTTCAATTTCTAGAGCTATAGCCTCTGGAGTAAATTATTTACAAAGGGCATTCCGCAAATAATATACAAATCAGAAGAAATATATTTTAAAGGAATATATACGTCTCTTTATGCTCTATCCGTTGGTCCAAGTTTGATCTGTAAATACCATCAATTTCTAGAGCTATAGCGTCTGGAGTTAATTATTTACACAGGTCATTTCTCGAAAAATAATGCCACATGGAAAAATTAGGGAAGACCAACTTCGGGATGAGACAGCAATTTATCTCAAGGAAGTACAAACTATTAGTGATAAACAAAAGATAAGTAAAGGAGGGAAATTTACAGAGTATAGCAATATACGAGGGCCATCCAATAAATAAGTTTCCCTATTTTTTTTTCTGCGAACGAAACGTTGTAAAAATTAGTTAGCAGTGTAATAAATGGTCACTAGGATGTGTTGGAAGCGCGTGACCTTCAAAATCACTCTACTCGTACGCGCAAGTCCGTAGCGCTTCAGTTTCCATGGAGCTATCACTGGTGAACGTGTCCACTTGCGAACTCCGTTCTGTAATTCGTTTTTTTCACGGCGAAAAATGAAACTGAGGTCAATATTCATCGCAATTTAGTGTCAGTGTATGAGCATCCAAATGGTTCGCCAATGGCGTTCATGGTTCTTGGAAGGACGGCAAAACGTGCATGATGACGAGCGAAGCGGCAGGCCCGTTACTGCTGCGGACAATGCAGCCGTTGCTGCTGTTCGGAATGTGGTGGAAGCAGATCGCCGCGTCACCATTGACGAAATAATGATTCGACTGCCTCCTGGAATCGAAATTGAACGCTCTTCGATTGGAACAATCATGTCAGATGCTTTGAATTTTCGCAAAGTCTGCGCAAGATGGGTCCCGCATTTGCTCTCGGAATATCACAATCAACAACGGATGGAGGCAGCCCGAGATTTCCTGGAAATGCATCGAAGAGATGGAGATCAACTGTTTTCCCTATTTTCACTGGAGATGAAAGCTGGGTGCATCATTTAACTCCAGAAACAAAACGACAAAGCATGGTGTGGAAGAAGCCTGAGGAAAGTGCACCAAAAAAGGCGAAGGTCACAATCTCTGCAGGCAAAGTTATGGCTATCGTCTTTTGGGACTTTAAGGGTGTTTTATTGGTTGACTACCTGCCCCCAAACACTACGGTTAACGTTGCGAGGTACTGCGAAGTCCTCACTTAACTCAGAGCTGTAATAAAACGGAAACGTCCTGGACTTTTGTCTCAGAAAGTGTTACTCGTCCATGACAATGCTCGCCCTCACGCAACTCGAACGACCCAAACGTTGCTGGAAACTTCAAATGGGAAATTTTCACACATCCACCTTATTCTCCGGATCTTGCCCCAAGCGACTTCCATCTTTTTCCAGCACTTAAGTTGCACCTTGGAGGCAAGCACTTTGCGAATGATGACGAAGTGCAGGCGGAGGCGAACCACTGGCTACGAAGACAGGACACGGCTTGGTACAACAGTGGTATCAAAAAATTGCTACAACGGTACCAAAAATGTTTGGACAGAAATGGTGATTATGTAGAGAAGTAGTCTATGAGTTGTATAATGAAAATAAAATAACTGCATAATTGTAAATAATGTTGTTTATTTGTTTAAAAATAGGGAAACTTATTTATTGGATGGCCCTCGTAAAAAATAATACTCTGCTAATAAAATAATAAATACTTTCTTACATAGCTCCTTTCCTATGGGAGCTGTGACCCACAGCTAGCAATTATTGTAGTTACTGACATAGATTCCATCGAAGTCTTGAAACTTTATCCCTAGTACCTTTGCGTCCTTTTTCTTGCGGCGTGAAGAGCGGCTTTGTCGTCGTATCGTCATCTACAAGAACATCGTCATCTCGGAAGGAAATCTTGGCTTTGACACGGATGTGGAATCCTGAAGCCAGTTTCTGAAAATGTAGATCACAGCACTAATGGCCTCTAGATCATTTCAGCTATCTTCAGTTAGTCTTCCCTAATTTACCCAGCATCTCCACCAAAATGCCACGCGGAAAAAGTAGGGAAGACCACCATCGGGATAATACAGCAATTTATTTCAGGCAAGAACAAACTATAAGTGATAAACAAAAGATAAGCAAAATAGGGAAGTGTACAGAATATAGCAAAATATAAGCATATAACCCGGCTTCGCCCAAGAATTCCCCCGAGGGCAAATTCCTTCATACTAAAAGTACATCAATAATGAAATGTAGAAGTGCTATAGAATAGCAAAACAGAAGTAACACAAAAACCACAGGCAAAAGGTGTGTGTGATAGCAAATATTGTATTATATTAGTGTATATGATTTAATTATTTTTTGCAATCCATTTAGTTGTTTCAAAATATTGTATCAGGCTCAAATATACTTCAATTTATGCTATATCCGATAATTCTAGTTCCGGGAATAAATACCTCATTTATCTTGAAATATAAGCCTTTCAAAAAGGTCATTCGGAATTGCGTCCTTTAAAATGGGGATAGGGATATATTTTCAAAAGCGTATATCTCGAGAAATACTGAATAATATGTATTTATATTATAGAGTTATATACGACTTTTCATGCACTATCCGATGGCCCAGGTTTCGATAAAAAATATCCTCCAATTCCTCATGTTATAGCGCTGCAAATATATTTTTTATGAAAAGTCGTACCTGAAAAAATACAAATTAGTAAATAACCATTCTATGATCAAATATACTTCATGTTATTCTCTATCCGATGGTGCTATGATCGGGAATAAAAACCTCATATATCTCGAGATATAAGCGTTTCCAAAAAAAGGTCATTCGGAATTGCGTTCTTGAAAACGCAGATCGGGATATTTTTAAAAGCATATATCTCGAGAAAAACTAAATAATATATATGTATATCAAAGAGGAATATACAAGCTTCCATGCTCTATCTGAGGGACCAGGTGCCGATAAAAATATCCTCCAATTTCCCATGTTATACCGCTGCAAATATATTTTTTAAAAAGGGTCGTACCTCAAAAAATAAAAATTAGGAAATAAACAACTTAGGGTCAAATAAACTACATTTTATGCTCTATCCGATGGTGTTATGATCGGGAAAAAATACCTCATAAATCTCGAGATATAGGCGTTTTCAAAAATGTCATTTTGAAATACGTCTTGAGTTTGCGGATAGGGATATATTTTCAGAAGCTTATATCTCGAGAAATGCTGATTATTAAATATTTATATTATATAAGTATATACAACTTAGGATACTCTATCTGATGGTCTAGGTGTAGATGAAAATATCCTCCAATTTCTCATGTTATAGCGCTGCAAATATATTTTTTTATGAAAGGTTGTACCACAAAAATACAAATAAGGAAATAACCAATTTAGGGTCAAATATACTTCGTTTTATGCTCTATCGGATGGTGCTAGGAACAGGAATAAATACCTCATATAACTCAAGATATATATGTTTCCATAAAAGTCATTCGGAATTGCTTTCTTGAAAATGCGGATAGGGATATATTTTCAAATGATTTTATCTCGAGAAATACTGAATAATATATATTTATATTACAGAGGTATATACAACTATACATGCACTATCGGATGGTCCAGGTTTCGATAAAAATACCCTCTGATTTCTCATGTTATAGCGCTGCGAATATATTTTTAAAAAAGGTCGTACCTAAAAAAATACTAATTAGTAAATAACCAAATTAGGGCCAAATATTATTCGTTTTATGCTCTATCCGATGGTTCTAGGTACATGAATAAATACCTCATATAACTCGAGAATATATGTTTCCAAAAAGGTCATTCGGAATTGCGTTCTTGAAAAAGCGGATAGGGATATATTTTCAAAAGCGTATATCTCGAGAAATGCTGATTAATATATATTTATATTGTAGGGATATTTACAAGCTTCCATGTTATATCTGATGGGCCAGGTTTCGATGAAATATCCTCCAATTTCTCATGTTATAACGCTGCGAATATATTTTTATAAAAAGGTCGTACCTCAAAAAATACAAATTAGTAAATAACCAATTTCGGGTCAAATATACTTCGTTTTATACTCTATCCGATGGTGCTATGATTGGAAATAAATGCCTAATATATATCGAGATATAAGCGTTTCTATAAAAGTCATTCGTAATTGCTTTCTTGAAAATGCAGATAGGGATATATATTCAAAAGCTTTTATCTCGAGAAATACTGAATAAAATATATCTTTATTATAGAGGTATATACAACATTCGATTCGCTATCTGATGGTCCAGGTTTCAATAATAATATCCTCTAATTTCTCATGTTATAACGCTGCGAATATATTTTTAAAAAAAGGTCGTACCTCATAAAATACATAGAAAATAACCAATTTCGGGTCAAATATACTTCGTTTTATACTCTATCCGAAGGTGCTATGTTGGAGAATTAATACCACATATAACTCGAGATATGAGCGTTTCCAAAAAGGTCATTCGGAAATGCGTTTTTGAGCTTGTGAATAGGGATATATTTTCAAAAGCTTAGATCTGGAGAAATACTGATTATTAAATATTTATCTTTATATATATAAAATTGAATGTCTGTCTGTCTGTATCCTATAGATTCAAAAACCATACATCCAATCGCCGTGAAATTTTGGGATATTATTAGGTACTAGACGAATGGCCCGGGCAACGCCCGGGTTTTACCCGAGTGCGAATATATTTTAAAAACGTTGTCTTGGGTGGTCGCTATTGACAGGGTGGTCTGTATAGACAGGTGTATGTATCACACAGCTGATAACAGGGTTGTCTAGAGTGGCCGCTATAGACAGGGTGGTCTGTATAGACAGGTGAATGTAACACACTGATGATAACAGGGTTGCCAAAAGTGACCGCTATAGACAGGGTGGACTGTATAGACAGGTGGATGTATCACACAGCTGATAACAGGGTTGTCTAGAGTGGCCGCTATAGACAGGTGTATGTATCACACAGCTGATAACAGGGTTATCTAGAATGGCCGCTATATACAGGGTGGTCTGTAAAGACAGGTGGATGCATCACACAGCTGATAACAGGGTTGTCTAGAGTGGTCGCTATAGGCAGGGTGGTCAGTGGCCGCTATAGACAGGGTGGTCTGTATAGACAGGTGGATGTAACACACTGCTGATAACAGGGTTGTCTAGAATGGCCGCTATAGACAGGTGTATGTATCACACAGCTGATAACAGGGTTGTCTAGAGGGGGGCAGGGAGGACACGTGTTCGCCGGCAGCCAATGGGCGCGCATTCTATCCGTGAGCTTCAGACAGAATAAGGCAATTATATATATAGATATCCCCGGGAAGGTTTTTGAAAAATAATTTTTTGAATATCTTGAATATCCTTAGAGTTTTTTGCAGATTTGTATATGTTGAAGTTTGAGATTGAATCAAGGAATAAAAAGATTATTTATTAAACAAAGTAACTTAAAACAAGATGTTAAAGTAGCAAAATTTTAAAGGCAAGTATATATAGGAAGGCGAGAGACAAAGACTATATATATTGACGTCGACCGCAGCGCCGCCGCGGCCGTTGATTGGTCGATCCCCCAATGCTCCACGCCAATTTTGACCGCTATTCCAACACTCCCTCTCGATCCAAAATGTTCAGTAGACCTCTTAAGTAGTGGAATTTGTTTCGTGGAAGAGGTTTAGTCATTATATCATCTAGCTGTTCTGAGCTGCAAACATGATGCACTTTAAGTTCACCTTCTTCATGTTTGGATCTAATGAAGTGGTAGCGAACATCAATATGTTTCGTTCGTTTGTGGAATACTGGATTTTCAACAAGTTTTATTGCTGCTTGGTTGTCGATATAAAGTTCAGTTTCTTTAGTAATATCACAGCCGATGCCCTGTAGAAGTCTTCTGATCCAAATCAATTCCTTAGCAGCACTGCAGGCAGCGATGTATTCACTTTCGGTGGTTGAAAGTGCGATAATTGGTTGTCGTTGACTTGCCCAAGAAACAGTTCCTCCGTTCATCATGAAGGCATAACCAGTCGTACTTTTTCTGGAGTCAACATCACGAGCAAAATTACTATCAGAGTAGCCAACAAGTTGGTCTTGTCCAGTGAAGAGAATTCCCATGTGTGGAGTGCCTTTCAGATAACGGAAAATATTCTTCACTGTTGTACAATGTGCAGGTCCTGGATATTCTAGGAATTTACTCACTTGTGAAACTGCATAAGTGATATCTGGACGTGAAACACATGATGCAAACATAAGGGATCCAACAGCTTCTCGAAAAGGGAATTTAGGCATCTTTTCCTTTTGTTCTGGAGTAGGACAGTCCTGCTTTGTTAAGATGACAGAAGGATCCATAGGCACCGAAGCAGGAATACAGTCAGCCATATTAAATTTACTCAAAATTTTGTCAATATATGATGACTGGTGAATGAAAATACTTGCCCTATCTTCTGACTGCTCTATTTGTAGCCCAACAAAAAAGTTAACACTTCCAGATGTAATATCAAATGCGTGTTCTAACTCATCCATTATAATAGCTATTGCCTCTTTATCTTTAGATAGAATAATTCCATCATCAACATAGAGAGCTAAGATAACATTTGAATCATTGTGTGTTCCAATGAAAATGCACGGGTCGGCGTCTGATGTTTTGAAATTATGGCTATACAAAAAATTGGTAAATTTCTTATTCCAATTTCTAGAAGATTGTCTCAGACCATACAGACTTTTATGTAATCTACTAGACGAATGGCCCGGGCAACGCCCGGGGTTTACCCGAGTGCAAATATATTTTAAAAACGTTGACTTGGGTGGTCGCTATTAACAGGGTGGTCTGTATAGACAGGTGGATGTATCACACAGCTGATAACAGGGTTGTCTAGAGTGGTCGCTATAGACAGGGTGGTCTGTATAGACAGGTGGATGTATCACACTGCTGATAACAGGGTTGCCTAAGGTGACCGCTATAGACAGGGTGGTCTGTATAGACAGGCAGCTGATAACAGGGTTGTCTAGAGTGGTCGCTATAGTCAGGGTGGTCTGTATAGACAGGCAGCTGATAACAGGGTTGTCTAGAGTGGTCGCTATAGTCAGGGTGGTCTGTATAGACAGGTGGATGTATCACACTGCTGATAACAGGGTTGCCTAAGGTGACCGCTATAGACAGGGTGGTCTGTATAGACAGGCAGCTGATAACAGGGTTGCCTAAGGTGACCGCTATAGACAGGGTGGTCTGTATAGACAGGCAGCTGATAACAGGGTTGTCTAGAGTGGTCGCTATAGTCAGGGTGGTCTGTATAGACAGGTTTATGAGAGAGGCAAACTTACATCAAAAAATAAATAAAAATAAATAAAAATAAATAAATAAAATAAAATTTAAAAAAATAAAATAAAAATAAATTTAAAAAAAATAAAAAAATAAAAAAAATAAAAAAATAAAATAAAAAAAAATAAAAAAAATAAAAAAAATAAAAAAAATAAAAAAAAATAAAATAAAATAAAAATAAAATAAAAAAATAAAAATAAAAATAAAAAAATAAAAATAAATAAATAAATAAATAAAAAATAATAAAAAACAATAAATAAATAAATAAAAAATAAAAAGAATATTACGCCTCTAAAATAGTTTTATAATTTGATAACAGATGGCGCTCTAGTACATCGTATCTACAGCCAATGAGCGCGCATTCTATCCATGAGCTTCAGACAAACAAACAGACAGAATAAGGCAAATATATAAGTAGATAGCAGCTATTATCATCTCTCTTGTAGCTTTCTGGTTGTTCAAGATAAACAAGTTCCTCTAATTCGCCATTGAGAAAAGCTGTCTTTACATCGAATTGCTTAAGAAACATCCTTTCAGAAGCAGCGTGTGATAAAAGAATGCGTAACGAATCATACCTGACTACTGGGCTAAACGTATCGAAATAGTCAACATTTTTGATTTGAGAATAGCCTTTTGCAACTAATCTGGCTTTGAACCGTTGAATTGTACCATCGGACTCCGTTTTAATTTTATAAACCCATTTACAACCGATAGGTTTATGACCATCTGCCAAACGTTCTAAAGTCCATGTTTTATTTTTATTTAATGCATCAATCTCTTCATCCATGGCTAATTTCCATCTTTCTGAATCTGAACTTGTTATTGCATCTATATAGTTACTGGGTTCATCAGCGAGCGCAAAGTTACATTGGCTATTCGAAACTTTAGAGCGTGTTATCATTGGATGCGAACTGATATCGGATACTGGCGGCATTTCTTGCACTGGGATGTTTGTTGTTGCAACTGGTGATTCATCCGGAGCGCTGTTAATCTGAAATATTATTTCTTTCGGTTTGGTAGATTCTCTATCTGAATGTGGAGTAGCTTTCTCATCGAATGTGACATCTTTAGAAATTCTAATTTTTCTAGTTTTCCAATCCCATAATCTAAAATTTTTGCTTGTATTCTCATAACCTAAAAACATAAGTTTTATCGATTTATTATCCCACTTTTTACGGTTTTCTTTGGGAATATGCATATAAACATTACAGCCAAATATTTTATAGTTAGCTACATTAGGCTTTGTGCCAAAGAAAAGTTCATAAGGTGTCGTTCCAGGGGTTTGCTTAGTCGCACTTCTATTTAGAATATAAGTTGCTGTGTTACATGCCTCAGCCCAAAAAAATCCTGGAAGATTTCGTGAATTTAGCATGGACCTGGCTGCTTCCACAATCGTACGATTGTCTCTTTCTATACGTCCTATCTGTTCGTGCACATAAGGTGCAGTGAACTCGTGAATTATCCCAAATCTTTTACATAAATCTGCAAAATTATCGCTTTTGAATTCTAGCGCATTATCAGTCCTAAGAACTTTTATCTTATTTCCAGTTTGAGTATAGATTAGAGTAGCATATTCTTTGAATATATCTAGCACATCTGATTTGTTTTTAATAAAAAAAAAATATGGCGATAACCACTAAAGTAATCTTTAAATAAGCAGAAATACAGATATTTACTTAATGATTGAGTCTGCATTGGGCCACAAATATCAGCATAAATAAACTCACCTAGCTGGTAGTTTTTGCCATCTGAGGGATAGCACGACTTTCTATGGGCTTTTCCAAGTTGGCATCCTTCACAGAAGTAAAAATCTCCCTCTAAATCTTGAGGCTGCAGACCATCCACCAATCCTTTGGTCGCCATCTCTCGAAGTGTAGCAACTGGAAGATGCGCAAGTCTCTCGTGCCACAACTGAAGCTTGTTCTCGCTGGTGATGTATCCTTGTGATGATGACGTAACCTTGAAGAGCATCCTGTAGAGGCCGTCATGACGCACTCCTACGGCTTTTAGGTCATTATCCATGAAGATCTGTAGCTTGTCATGTTTGATAATGACGTTGAATCCTCTTCTTGTGGACGTAGAAAGGCTATACAAATTTTTCTTTAGTTGCGGCGAGTAGAGCACATTTCTTATGTACGTATTGTACCATCCACCATCGACGTAGGCTTGAATCTCGATGTCTCCCATGCCTTCTGCAAGTAGTGTCGAGTTGTCTCCCAAGTAGATTGGATGATCACTGGTGAACGGCGTGTAGGTCTTGAACCACTCTCGTCGAAATGTCATGCTGCAGCTTGCACCGCTGTCAGCATACCAAATATCATTGGGCTCTACTTGATTATCGCACAAAATAAGTCCATAATCACTTGAACTTCCTTTTGAATCATGAAGATTTTTGGATTTATTTTTCTCATTAGCTAATCTTTTTCTACATTCGCAGCTCCAATGTCCAATTTTGTGACAATAGTGGCATTTAGTGTTCTTCTTGGCATCTTGAAAAGAACGTTGTGTATCTTTAGGCTTCGTTCGTGCTTGCCTGTGTAATAAGGCCTCATCTTGTTTAGAAGAACCGCTTTGTTGATTCCTTGTTTCTTCAATCAAAAGTCTTGCAGTTAAATTGTTAAGAGTTTGAGCTTTCGGATCTAACGATTCCCACGCTGCAACAAAGTAGCGCATACTCGAAGGCAAAGTATTTAAAATTTTTGCTACCTTTTGATCTTCCGTTATGGTTCCGCCCATTTGTGAAATTTGTGCAGAAATATTTTCAATTTTTGCTATGTAATCACTTATTGTTTCCGATGTCAATCGTGCATCGAAGAATTGTTGCCAAAGTAGGCCAATAGTGAATTCGGATTTTTGTTCATGAATAGCAAGTAATTTCTGCCACATTTGTGAAGCGGAAGTACAGTTCATCAGGGGCTGAAGAAACCTTAATTCGATTGCCTGTGATAATAACATCCTTGCCTTAACGTCCTTTGATTTCCAATTCTGTAGTGAACTTTCAGAGTTACTGTCGGAGGAAACAACATTCGGCTTTATTTCTAAGCCTTCCAATAATTCTAGTAATTATTGTTGTTCCAAAAGAAGCCTGAATTGGAATTTCCATAGTGAAAAGTTTTCACCATTAAAAACTTTAATCCTTGAAAGACAATCTTCGCTCATCTTCTTTGTCTTGGAATCGGCCAACGACAAAAAGAAACTAGGGTTATGGTTGGCGGTTGACGCCTAAACTTCGAGCAAAACAAAGGCTTACTCACTGCTGGCGGTTAATCCTTTTAGGCGCAGTGGAAGCGTGCTGGGCCCATAACCTGTTGAAGTTTGAGATTGAATCAAGGAATAAAAAGATTATTTATTAAACAAAGTAACTTAAAACAAGATGTTAAAGTAGCAAAATTTTAAAGGCAAGTATATATAGGAAGGCGAGAGACAAACACTATATATATTGACGTCGACCGCAGCGCCGCCGCGGCCATTGATTGGTCGATCCCCCAATGCTCCACGCCAATTTTGATCGCTATTCCAACAGTATATTTAACTCGAAAGCAGCGCCCCCATTGCGACGATGATAAGTTTTTTATCTATAAGTTTTATTATCACTGATATATAGCTAGCAATAAATATGTATATATATGTTTCTATGAAAATGTTAATCTGCAAGACGCAGGTTATCATCATCCCTTTTTGATTTGTTTTTGTCACTTTTTGGCGTTTCGAAAATAAACAATAAAAGGCTGTATCAGACTTTACTAAGACAATAAAGATTTGCTAAAAATAAATGTGTACGAAGATGTTGCATTTGGCGACGAGGATATAAGAGTAAGTACCCTCGAATTTTGAAGTAAATATTTTTAGAAAATATCTTTGATTTTGCATATAATTGAAAGTAAATTTTAAAAGACACAAATTGCAAAGTTTTAGGATGCAAATTTAAGAAAGAGTGAAAAAAAAAATGGCTAGTTACCAATTTAAGGAATATAATGAGGAAACTGAAACTTTTGAAACGTTTTATGAACGATTGGAACAGTTTCTCATATTGGAGGAGGCAGGGGATGAGAAGAAAAAGGCTTATCTCCTAACCCTCATGGGAAGTAAAACATATGGTGTTTTGAAGAATTTGTGCAGTCCTATTCTACCTAAAGATAAAACTTTTGATAACCTAATAGATATCTTGAAAAGGCACTTCTCTCCAAAGCGCTCAATTGTAGTAGAGAGGTTCATTTTTTTAAAAAGAATGCAATTAAAGGAAGAAAGCATCTCGGATTACTTGGTGGAAATTAAGCGTTTGGCTTCCTCATGAAACTTTGGAAATTTTCTGGAGGATTCTTTACGTGATAAAATGGTTTGTGGATTATATAATGCCAAAATACAAAATAGAATTTTGTCGGAGGGCGACATTTCTTTAGCTAAAGTAATTGAGATAGCATTATCTATGGAAGCGGCCGAGAAAAATACAAAATTATTTCACTTGGAGCAGGGTGAAGATTGTGTAGATAAGTTGAGGATGGAACGCAAGGTTGAATCAAATTTCCAGAATGGCAAATGTAAACATTGTGGTAAACAGCATAAAGAACTATGTAGATTTAAGGAGGCGATATGCTTTAAGTGTAATAAAAAAGGACACATTGCCTCAATATGTTGGAGCAGTAGAAGAAATCTAAGGCAACATCAGAATCAGCCGGGAAATATACATCAGATAGGAGACCAAGAAGAGGAGGAAGTTCCTCTTCTTGGTCTCCTATCTGATGTATATTTCCCGGCTGATTCTGATGTTGCCTTAGATTTCTTCTACTGCTCCAACATATTGAGGCAATGTGTCCTTTTTTATTACACTTAAAGCATATCGCCTCCTTAAATCTACATAGTTCTTTATGCTGTTTACCACAATGTTTACATTTGCCATTCTGGAAATTTGATTCAACCTTGCGTTCCATCCTCAACTTATCTACACAATCTTCACCCTGCTCCAAGTGAAATAATTTTGTATTTTTCTCGGCCGCTTCCATAGATAATGCTATCTCAATTACTTTAGCTAAAGAAATGTCGCCCTCCGACAAAATTCTATTTTGTATTTTGGCATTATATAATCCACAAACCATTTTATCACGTAAAGAATCCTCCAGAAAATTTCCAAAGTTGCATGAGGAAGCCAAACGCTTAATTTCCACCAAGTAATCCGAGATGCTTTCTTCCTTTAATTGCATTCTTTAAAAAAAAATGAACCTCTCTACTACAATTGAGCGCTTTGGAGAGAAGTGCCTTTTCAAGATATCTATTAGGTTATCAAAAGTTTTATCTTTAGGTAGAATAGGACTGCACAAATTCTTCAAAACACCATATGTTTTACTTCCCATGAGGGTTAGGAGATAAGCCTTTTTCTTCTCATCCCCTGCCTCCTCCAATATGAGAAACTGTTCCAATCGTTCATAAAACGTTTCAAAAGTTTCAGTTTCCTCATTATATTCCTTAAATTGGTAACTAGCCATTTTTTTTTCACTCTTTCTTAAATTTGCATCCTAAAACTTTGCAATTTGTGTCTTTTAAAATTTACTTTCAATTATATGCAAAATCAAAGATATTTTCTAAAAATATTTACTTCAAAATTCGAGGGTACTTACTCTTATATCCTCGTCGCCAAATGCAACATCTTCGTACACATTTATTTTTAGCAAATCTTTATTGTCTTAGTAAAGTCTGATACAGCCTTTTATTGTTTATTTTCGAAACGCCAAAAAGTGACAAAAACAAATCAAAAAGGGATGATGATAACCTGCGTCTTGCAGATTAACATTTTCATAGAAACATATATATACATATTTATTGCTAGCTATATATCAGTGATAATAAAACTTATAGATAAAAAACTTATCATCGTCGCAATGGGGGCGCTGCTTTCGAGTTAAATATCCAGTATGTCCAGAAAATTATAAGCGTGACGATACCTGAGTATAAAATTAATTTTGCCTCAAGTGACCCTCCCTATCTGATGGAGTTAAAAGTAGAAGGAAACTTTATTAAATTTGAAATGGATACGGGTAGTGGTCTAGCACTGATATCAGAAAAGGATTTTAAAAATAGTCTTCAACACTTGAAATTGGAAAAAGCGAGTATTATTGTAAGAACTTATGATGGTACCGTGGTACCCATTCTGGGTAAAATCAATGTCAAAGTGGAGTGTCAAGATATTACTTACAAATTAGAGCGTTGGTGGTGAAAGGAGAAAAGAGGGCTTTGATGGGAAGAGAATGGATAAATAGATTGAAATTGGGCTGTTTCGCGGTAAAACATATGCCTGTGGAAATTACCATTGAGGAAATTTTGAAGGAAAATCAAGCCCTATTTGTGGAGACAACTGAACCAATAAAAGGTTTCACATTTTCAGTAAACATGTGTGATGTGAATCCAATTTTCCATAAGGCTCGTCTGGTGCCTTTCGCCATTAGGCCAGCAGTTACTGAAGCATTAGACAAAATGGTGGCTAAGGGTTATCTATGTGAGGTGGCGAGCAGTAAATGGGCCACTCCAGTGGTTGTAGTGCCGAAGAAAAATAAAGAGATCAGAATTTGCTGCGACTTCAAGGTAACTCTAAATAAATATTTGGACACTGCGGCCTAACCCTTCCCACACAGCAAGATTTATTCTCCACATTGGCCAAGGGAAAATACTTTTCTAAATTGGACTTGAGGAACGCTTATCTGCAATTAGAGGTGGACCCAGGCACCCGACCGTTACTAACGATAAATACTCATAAAGGGCTGTTCAGGTTTAAGAGAATGCCATTTGGATTGGCAAATGCGCCCAGTTATTTTCAATCTGTAATGGATAGGGTTTTGTCGGGTATAGGAGGCGTAATTTGTTATATTGATGATGTCCTTATAGCCACAGCATCAATTGAAGAACATCTGGCGTTGTTGAAGACTATATTTGCTCGCTTGGCGAAGTATAATATCAAACTAAAGAAAGAAAAATGCCTATTTTTGCAAAAAGAAATTGAATATTTAGGACATCTTGTCACGGGAGAGGGCATCAGACCTTTAGATCATAAGGTACAAGCAATACAGAAGGCCAAAACGCCTACGAATATCTCTGAATTAAGGTCATTTCTTGGTTTAGTTAACTTTTATGGGAAGTTCATACCCAATTTGCCAGAGCTTTTGAAGCCTCTTCATGAGCTTCTTCACAAAAAACGTCCTTGGGTTTGGACAAAGGAATGTGGAGAGGCCATTGACAAGTGCAAGAACAGCATTACCTCTGAGAGGGTGCTAGTCCCATATGATACGACTTTGCCATTGTGTTTGGCCACTGATGCATCGCAGATTGGAGTGGGCGCTGTGTTGTCACATATTATAGAAGGCCAGGAGAGACCGATTATGTTTGCCTCACGGACTTTATCGGAAGCAGAACAAAATTATTCTCAGATTGAGAAGGAGGCTCTAGCCATTATATATGGAGTTACCAAGTTTCATCAATTTATTTATGGAAGAAAATTTATTCTTATTACAGACCATAAGCCATTGGTGACCATTTTGGGCTCAAGATCAGGAATCCCCACCTTATCTACTTCAAGATTGCAGCGTTGGGCGCTTATTTTGTCAGCTTATACTTACGATATTAAATTTCGAAGAACTCAAGACCATGGGAATGCAGATCTTCTGTCACGTTTTCCTGTGGGCTGTGAAGAAATTCCAAGATTAAATAATGTCTATGCTTTATCCTATGTGGAAGAATTGCCGATCACAGCGGAGGAAATTGCCACGGAAACTGAAAAAGACGAAGTGCTCTCATTGGCCAAATTTTATACTCAGCAAGGCTGGCCTGAAAAGGTGGCTGATCACCTCAGACCTTATTTTCAAAGGAAACTTGAGCTAACTGTAGATGGGGAGTGTTTGGTTTGGGGAATGAGAGTTGTCATTCCACCATCTCTCAGAATAAAAATGTTGAACTGTCTTCATGAGACTCATTCCGGTATGAACAAAATGAAGGCTGTAGCAAGATCACATTTTTGGTGGCCAAATCTAGATACCCAAATCGAGTTTTTGGTAAATAAGTGCAAAAGCTGTCAGCAATCCCAGGATGGGCCAAATAAAGGAAAATGGCAACCCTGGAGATGGTCAACCAGACCTTGGCAAAGAATCCACATTGATTTTGCAAATAAGGAAAACATTAATTTATTAATAGTAGTAGATAGTCATTCGAAGTGGATCGAAGCCATCCCAATGAGAGAGACCACCACACGCAAAACCATTGAGCAACTACGGCGACTTTTTTCTTCCTATGGTCTACCGGAGGAACTTGTATCTGATAATGGACCTCAGTTTACTGGTAGTGAAATGAATGGTTTTCTGGAAGGAAATGGAATTAAACAAACATTGATCCCGGCGTACCACCCGCAAAGTAATGGCTTGACTGAAAGAGCGGTTAGAACAATTTAGACTGCCCTGGATAAAAATAAAAGGAAAATTGGGGATACACACACACACCATTCAAGACACCTTATCAAAAGTTCTTCTGGCATATCGAAGCACCCCGCATGTGACAACGGGAAAGACTCCATCAGAGCTCTTTATTGGGCGTGCGCTTCGAACCAGAGTATCGTTGATACATCCCAGCTTGGCATCTAGAGTTAGGGACCAGCAAGCCAGGCAAATGAAGTATGATCGGCGAACCCATTTGGAAGAATTCCAGATAGATGATTTAGTGTGGTGTAAAAACTTTAGAGGTGGTGATAAATGGATCCCAGGAAAAATTGTGGGCAAGAAGGGAACTAGAGTCTACACCATTTTGATCCACGGACAGGTAAAGGCCTATCACAGGGATCAAATTAGAAAAAGGTGGAGGAATGGTGAGGAAGATGAGAGTGGAGATGGAGAGCGTCAACCCGAGCACTCAAGAGGAGCAGGTCCCAGTGCCATAATCTCGGAGGTTGTACGAGACAGAGGTTATATGGAGTCGCTGTCGCCAGAACTAACTAGCCAGCGGTCGGATCAAGATTCAGAGGTTCAGAGTGATACAGACGATGGAAAGTCATTGGAGCCTCTTCGCTCGCTGGACCCCGAGGCCTTGAAAGAGGAGGGTCCTGTCCTAAGGCGGAACCCACCTCGAGCGAGGAGACCGCCTGTGAGATTTCGTGTTTGAAGAGAGAAGATGGTGATATATAGCTAGCAATAAATATGTATATATATATGTTTCTATGAAAATGTTAATCTGCAAGACGCAGGTTATCATCATCCCTTTTTGATTTGTTTTTGTCACTTTTTGGCGTTTCGAAAATAAACAATAAAAGGCTGTATCAGACTTTACTAAGACAATAAAGATTTGCTAAAAATAAATGTGTACGAAGATGTTGCAATCACTAAGTTTATTATCTTAAATATTATTTATCAAAAGTAAGATTTTCTACCTATTAATTGCGCACAAGTCAAAGTTAGTTTTATCATTTATCTACAACATATATATTGGGAGAATAGATAAAATGATGATTTTGTAATGTAGAAAATTAGGAAAGACAAAATTCAGGATGACACGGCAATTTATTTGAGACAAGAATAATGATACAGTTCCAAGCCAAGATACTATTCCTTTAACTTCCAATTACCGAGGGAACCAATTAATATTGATTTTATTCAACTTTTAAAGTATTTTTCAAGGGACCGGGAAAAAAATGTTTACTAGATAAAATGATGATTTTGTAATGTAGAAAATTAGGAAAGACAAAATTCAGGATGACACGCCAATTTATTTGAGACAAGAATAATGATACAATTCCAAGGCAAGATACTATTCCTTTAACTTCCAATTACCGAGGGAACCAATTAATATTTATTTTATTCAACTTATCGAGTATTTTTCAAGGGACCGGGAAAAAATGTTCACTTCATCGAGAGATTCAAATTTACGAGTTTCAAATTATCAAAATATATCTATCATTTTTTAAAATAAGTTTATAGAGAATTGTTTTAACAAATTTTCGTTAGACAAACCTTTACTCGGGTAAAACCCGGGCGAAGCCGGGTACATCCGCTAGTATTATATAGATATATACAATTTAGGATGCTCTATCTGATGGTCTAGGTGTCGATAAAAATATCCTCCAATTTCTAATGTTATAGCGCTGCAAATATATTTTTATGAAAGGTTGTACCTCAGAAAATAGGAATAAATAAATACCCATTCTATAGGAAAATATACTGAGTTTTATAATCTATTCGATGGTGCTATGATCGTTAATAAATACCTCATATATCTCGAGATATAAGCGTTTCAATAAAAGTCATTTGGAATTGCGTTCTTGAAAATGCGGATAGGGATATATTTTCAAAGGCTTTTATCTCGAGAATTACTGAATAATATATAATATATATCTTATTATAGAGAGAGGTATATAAAACTTTTCAGACACTATCGGATGATCGAGGTGTCGATAGGAATATCCTCTTAATCTCATGTTATAGCTCTGCGAATATATTTTTTAAAAAAAGGTTGTACCTCAGAAAATACAGATTATGAAATAACATATTTCGGGTCAAATATACTTCGTTTTATGCTCTATCCGATGGTGCTATGTTGGTGAATATATACCTCATATAACTCGAGATATAACCGTTTCCAATAAAGTCATTCGAAAATGCGTACTTGAGCTTGCGAATAGGGATATATTTTCAAAAGCTTATATCTCGAGAAATACTGATTATTAAATATTATATATTTATACAACTTAGGATAATCCATCTGATGGTCCAGGTGTCGATAAAAATATCCTTCAATTTCTCATGTTATAGCGCTGCAAATATATTTTTTATGAAAGGTCGTACCTCAAAAAATACGAATTAGTAAATAACCATTCTATTGAAATATATGCTGCGTTTTATGCTCTATCCGCTGTTGCTATGATCGTTAATAGATACCTCATATAACTCGAGATATAAGCGTTTCCAAAAAAGTCATTCGTAATTGCGTTCTTGAAAATGCGGATAGGGATATATTTTCAAAAGCGTTTATCTCAAGAAATACTGAATAATATATATTTATATTACAGAGTTATATACAACTTTTCATGCACTATCAATGATCCAGGTTTATATAAGAATATCCTCTGATTTATCATGTTATAGCTATGCGAATATATTTTTTAAAAAGGTCGTACCTCAAAAAATACAAATTAGTAAATAACCAATTTAGGGTCAAATATACTTCGGTGTATGCTCTATCTGATGATGCTATGATCGTGAATAAATACCTCATATATCTCGAGATATAGGCGTTTCTAAAAAGGTCATTTGGAATATCGTTCTTGAAAATGCGGATAGGGATATATTTTGAAATGCTTTTATCTCGAGAATATTACTAAATAATATATATTTATATTATAGAGTTATTAGAATCTCTCCATGCTCTATCTGATGAGCCAGGTGTCGATAAGAATATCTTCTGATTTCTCATGTTACAGCGCTGCGAATATATTCTTTTAAAAAAGTCGTACCTCAAAAAATACAGATTAGGAAATAACTAATTTCGAGTCAAATATACTTCGGTGTATGCTCTATCCGATGATGCTATGTTTGGGAATAAATACCTTATATATCTCGAGATATGAGCGTTTCTAAAAAAGTCATTCGTAATTGCGTTCTTGAAAATGCGGATAGGGATATATTTTCAAAAGCTTTTATCTCGAGAAATACTGAATAATATATATATATATATATATATATATATATATATATATATATATATATATATTATGTATAAGTATGAACTTTTCCATGCTCTATCTGATGGTCCATGTGTCAATAATAATATCATCCAATTTCTCATGTTATAACGCTGCGAATAAATTTTAAAAAAAGGTCGTACCTCATAAAATACAGATTAGGAAATAATTAATTTACGGTCAAATATACTTCGATTTATGCTCTATCCGATGGTGCTATGTTGTTGAATAAATACCTCATATAACTCGAGATATAGGCGTTTCCAAAAAAGTCATTTGTAATTGAGAACTTGAAAATGCGGATAGGGATATATTTTCAAAAGCGTATATCTCATGAAATACTCAATTATATATATATATGTTATAATTTGTATATAATTGTATGCTCCCCGACCCACTATGCATGTACAAATGTATGATTTTCAAAGATTTAATAAAAGAATAAGGTAACTGGAGGAAAGAAAGTAACAAAAAGACATAGGAAGTAGATCTAGAAGAGAACATAATTATTAATAACGTCACAGTTAACCTTCTGACCCCGGGAACCCTGCGAGCTAAGTTTAAACCAATACTTCCTGGCAAAGCAGGACGTATCTGGTATCCGCAGAAGTTATATTAGTATAGAGACGCCCAACATTTCCGGACAGAACCGGACGTATTTTGATAACGCGGAAGTAAATAAAGTCGAAATAGCACCCGACACTTCCTCTCAGGCAGGCCATATCTTTCACCAAAGAGAGCCGCGGTCCAATCAGAAGACAGCACCTAAATAGGTCGACCAATAGGAAAAGATCATGTGATCATCTCTCGACCAATCAGAAAGAAACTGAGTCGTGGTGTTAAATCGAAAAGCAAGAATAGTCAGTAGTGATTGCGCTTCCAACAAGGTGACATCTACTCCCGAGACCTCTCTCCCTCTGCTCATCCCACAGCTAAGTTCAATCACCGCCATGTGATCAGATAATTAACAATCCAAATCATTCCGCTCTTCTCAAGCTTTCTTTCCTCCAATCCAGTTGCCTTTCATTTTCAAACCCCATCACGTGTCCTGATTATTCCTAACTGTATGCTGCAACTTCCACTCAAACGACTGCGCTTCAATCAAATCTCACCATTCGCATCCAACAACAAGAAATTCCGCAACGATATTGTCACATATATATGGTAATTTAAACCAACAACCCCATATTGTATATAACTTATAGCAAGATTTCAATGTTGTATAATAGAAACACATCTGTAAATAATTATATGCATGATTGACATGTGTCATTACATCATCATATGTAATGTAATTTGTACAAACTGAGGATAATAAATAAAACTCTGTAATAGATTAAGAGTTGAGCTAGAGAGATAGAAGTCAAACACGTCTAAATTCGAGATAGATGGAAGCCACAAAGCAACATCTAAAGATAGATTGGAAGATGTCAGGACGCCGCCAGTTTAGAATGTCACCAGACGACCCCCTCTCACATCTGGTGAAATGCAAAACCCCCTTTCTCAGAAAAGGTACATAAAGCCCCCGTCCTAGCTAAAAATACAGTTAGTTCACCATCTGCGTCAGCGCTCGTCGGTTGTACCCTAGGTCCTCCTCATCCATCATGTAGACCAGTAAGAAACTTCTATCTCCCCATCTTTCGCTCCTAGCTCAACTTTTATCTGTTCACGGACTTTCCTAGTGCAACTGGGTCTTCGTTTTTTGTGTATGGACATTCCCAAGCTTTCCACTCTGCCTCGATCACGACTGCCTGTACTCTGTGAGAACTTTTAAAGGTCTTCCAGAGGTCTTCCAGAAGAGGTACTGGAAAACTCCCCATCCTGACTGTTCCTCTCGGTCAACACAGTATAGCGAGAGTCAACAGTAACACTTCATCATCTCAAAGTTTGTCGACAGGATTCTACAAGAGCTACCAGAACTTCACCTTATTACATATATTTATATTTGAAGACGTTGGATAGGCCTACTTCCGCCAGGGAGGACTACGTCACGACCAGCCAATCGCCGAGCTGCCCAGCGGTCAGTCCATCCTCCCTCCCTCATTAGTCTAAATAAAGGAGCTTAACACTCGCCTGTTGTTCGCGTCGACTCCGCGTGCTTATAATCTATCCATTTCAATCGGCAGATGTAGTGGGATAATTGACTACTTCCTTCCATTATTACATCATCTAGTCCAGCTTCAACTTATAGACCAACATCTGGTAGCAGAGCGTGGTTAATTCGAGACACCACGTGCAAGATGACCTCGACGCTGATCAACACGCCCCTCGAGAAACTCAATGATCAGAACTACAGAAGCTGGAAGTATAATACGAAGATGATGCTAATCGAAAGAGAACTCTGGAAGTATGTTACGGAGCCAGCACCCGATGAAGAAGCCTCAAGAACAATCTTCAACATGAAGCAAGAAAAGGCGTTGGCTATAATAGCACTGACGATCTCACCGAGCCAACAGATTCGTATAATGGACTGCACCACTGCACGAGAAGCATGGGATACCTTGGAACAAGTATACGAACATAAGTCAAGGTCAAGAATCATCCAACTGAAGAAGCAGTTCATATCCATAAGATTCGAAGAACAAGAGACGATGACGAACTATTTTGGGAGACTGAAGATCTGTTCGGATCACTTAAGAGAGGCAGGCGCAGAAATGCGCGATCATGACCTCGCCTATTCAATGCTTGCTGGCCTACCGGAGTCATACGACGGAATCATCATGACCTTCAGCAACGTAGAAGACAAGCAATTCACCTCTAGCAAGGTAAAAAATGTGCTGCTAGCAGAATACGAGAGACGCATGGCTCGACGTGTGAATAACACAAATGAAGCTTTGCAGTTCGGGACAACGACCAGAAAGGAAGACAAGAAGAAGAAAAATTTCACCTGCTGCAAGTGCAGCAAAGAAGGACATATCGCGAGATCATGCAGAGGAAAGGCTAAAACTCCAGCTCCAAATTTTCAACCACCGAGATGTAACACTCACGAGATAGCGGGAAGCGAAATGCTAACAGCCCTATCCTGGGCCATCCCTGACAACTCTTGGGTGATCGACATCGGCGCGACTCACCACGTGTGTAACAAAAGGGAGTGGTTCACCAACTTCCAAGGAATAACGTCGGATCCGATCCTAACAGCGAGCGGGACTACACGAGCAGAAGGATGCGGCGACATCAAGTTCAAGGCCTATGTGGGTAAGCACCACGTTGACCTAAAACTATGTAATGTGCTGTATGTCCCTAATGTGCGACGAAACCTATTGTCAGTCTCGAGCATGGAAAATAAGGGCAAGATAGTTAATTTTGCGAACAGAAGAGCGCAAGTTTTCGATTCGGAGAACCGAATTGTTGCAATAGCACATGATGAAAATGAATTGTATGTCATGAAGGGTAGAGTCATTTTACCAAACGCTGAATTGTTTAAAAGTCAAAAGAGTTCACAAAAACAAACATTAGAACTATGGCATCAGAGATTCTGTCATGTAAACAATGACGCAATTGAGAGAATGGCAAAGGGGGAATTAGTTATGGGGTTAGAGATCTCCTCCATGGATCGAAGTCTGTGTGAGGATTGTTGTGTAGCAAAGTCCACGAAAGAGCCACACAAACACTAAGGAATATAAGATCTAAAAGGCCATTAGAATTAGTTCACACTGATATTTGTGGTCCAATGCCTGTTAGATCTATTGGAGGAAGCGCATATTTTCTAACATTCATTAATGATTATTCTAGAAAAATAACCCTGTTATGCCTTAAACATAAAAACGAAGTGCTGAAACACTTCGACTCGTATCTCGCTAGGGCTGAGAGAGAAACCGGATATAAGCTAAAGGTGCTAAGTTCCGACAATGGACTCGAATATTGCAACCATGAATTTAAAACTAGGCTAAAGCAACTTGGCATCAAACACGAGCTAACGAACACATACTCGCCACCTATGAACGGCGTTGCAGAAAGGGCTAATCGAGTGTTGTTGGACATAACCCGATCTTGTTTACACAGCGCCGAACTCCCTCAGAGATTCTGGGCAGAGGCAGTAAACACTGCAGCTTATATAAGAAACAAGTGCTACAATAGCGCCCTAGGAGATAAAGTACCCGATGAACTCTGGTCATCAAGAAAACCGATTGTTCGCCACTTAAAAGCTTTCGGGTGCTTAACATATAGCCATATCCCCACAGAAAGGCGAAAGAAACTGGACAATCGAGCAAATAGGTGCATTCTTGTTGGTTATTCTTCCCAGACTAAAGGCTATCGTCTTTGGTGTCCGGAAACTCAACACGTAATCCAGACGAAGCATGTCAAATTTGACAAATCCAAGATAGGACTGAAGTGGACTAAGGTTGAGGATGAACTTGAAAGATACAACCATATTTGGATAGAACCCGATAACCAGCTTGAAGGAGATATAGATCTAAAACCTGAAGTGGAAAGAGAACGTAATGATGATACGAGTGATCAGGATTTAGTGGGGGTAAACAACGACGACATTGTTCAAACTAGGCCTAAAAGAATTGTACGAAACCCTTATGGACGTGCTGGAAATCCAAAGGTAGAACTGCATTTCCTAGATATCATCGAACCCACAACTTTCGAACAAGCCATAAACAGCAAAGAGGCACCGTACTGGAGAAGGGCCATGAAGGATGAATTGAGAAGTCTTGAGGATAGAAACACGTGGACGTTGTCCGACCTACCACTTGGCAAGCGCCCAATTAGCAGTAGATGGGTATTTAAAATAAAGACTAACTCAAAAGGGGACGTTGAAAGATTCAAAGCGCGATTAGTTGCGAGAGGTTTTCTCAAAAACGAAACGTTGACTTTTTTGAGACATATTCGCCAGTAATAAATTTTTCGGTCATCAGAATGATCTTTGCATTGACGATAAATAAAAACTGGTACAATCGACACCTCGACGTCGACAATGCATATCTGTACGGCGAACTGAATGAAGAAATCTACATGAGCCCACCAGATGGATATAACGACGAGAAATGTGAGGGCAAAGTTCTTAAGCTAAACCGTCCAATATATGGTTTACGTCAGTCCGGTCTCGAATAGTACTGCACACTATAAAAAGCTCTTGAAGATATTGAATTTCGTCGTTTAGCCGCTTGTAATTGTTTATACACTTTTGAAGATAAGGCGGTCATCGCCTTATATGTCGACGATCTAGCTTTGTTCGCGAAAAGCGAGGACATTCTGACAAATATTGAGGAAAAGATAAAGAGAAAAATTTAAGATCAAGAACTTGGGACCCATCAAATATTTCTTAGGTGTAGAAATAAGTTATCCAGATGAAAACACAATAATCCTCTCACAAGGAAAATACACCATGTCGATCCTCGAACGATTTAATATGATGGAATGTAGGGGCGTTTCTACTCCATTAGATAACTCCATTCCGATTACAAAGAAAGACTGTCCAACAACTGACAAGGAAATGGATGAGATGAAACACGTCCCTTACAGAGAACTTATAGAATCTCTGCTATATCTTGCAAACTCATCGAGGCCTGATATGACGTTTGCCGTAACCAAATTAGCACAATTCTGTAGTAACCCAGGCGAACGACACTGGCAAGCTGCTAAACATATACTAAGATATCTTCAAGCTACTAAGAATGTTTCACTCATCTATAAAAGAGGGTCTGATGATATACTAGCATTTAGCGACTCAGATTGGGCTTATGACATAGATGATAGACGATCAACCAGCGGCTCAGCTGTTACTATTAACGGTTGTTTAGTGTCACGGAGATCTAAAAAGCAAAATTGCGTGTCATTATCTACAATGGAGTCTGAGCACATTGCTCTCGCCCAAACTGACAAAAGTTAATACTTTTGCGGGTTATCACACAAAAAAAACAATAAACTAGGGTCTACAGTAAGAGTAACTTAAACACAGAAAAGGGTACACTCAAGAGTACAACACTAACAACAAAAAGGAGATAAAAACAACTCACGATTTGTTAAATAAAATAAAACAGTACTTAGCTTTATTGTAGCGTTGGCAGGGAGCGGACCGGGGTTTCACAGGTATGCGAGAAGATCACCAGACAAACACACAGAGAACGCTTTAAGCGTCTCAACTCGAACACCACTCCACGACTCCTCGCATTCCGTTTCAACCCCCTTTTATGTACAAACATGGCCACATTCGTCCAATGAGAAGGCGTGGGAGATCAGTTCGACTTAACAGATAAACAACATTCTTCCCGCATAACTGAGAAGATTAAAACTGCAATGTTTGTCAAATAATTTGACAAAAAGTATCCTTCCAAAGAAAAAGAAAAAAAAAAGAAACTAACCAATCTCCCAAACATTCCCATTGTCCCGTAAGGAAAACCTCCCGCTGTCGGGTGGGAAAAAGCTCACGGGAGCCATGTTATAAAATTACAAAAAAAAAAGTAAAAAAACTAAAGAGAGGAGATGTAAGCATCCGGCTCGTTCCATAAAAGTGCCTTCCATCTTGTTCCTCCCAAAAGAAACTTCAAAAAGAAAAATCTGCGCAAACTACGTGAGTTACCATGAGTGATTACCAAGCACACACATATATAATATGCTTTAGTGGACAGAGTTTAATGGGGGACCAATAAGCTCTCATCTGGGACCGGCTGGGTATGTTGGGTAGAGACTTTGGGAACTGACAGACGCTCACTTGATGAGAAACCGAACGATCCAATTCCATTCAGTTCTCTCAAGTCCAAGAGCTAAAAGCTCTTCTTTAACGCCTGTTTTTAAACGCTTTCATCCTATCGACATGTACAACTTTCACATCGTTCATGGTGACCCCTCTTACTCTGAAGTTAACATCGGAGACCCTAGCTTCCACACGGAAAGGCCCATAGAAGTTGGAGTAACCTTCATTCTTAGGAACCGCTAGCATTACCAGGTCTCCTTTGTCGAAACTTCTGGTGTAAGGTGGCCTAGGATTCATAAGCTTTTTAACAGAATTACCTGACATAAACTGTCTGACAGTTTCCTTTGCTTTCCGCATCGCCCTCAACCTCTCAGCCCAGGTAGGCTTTCTAAAACTATTAACAGACCCAGCGCTACACTCACAGTTTCTGTTAAACTCAGTAGGTGGCAACTTTACAGCCTCGTTTTCAATGCGCTTCACTGATTTTCCCTCTAAGGAGCTTGAACCCATCGGTCTAAGTGCACTGGCAATGCAGCTAAGGTCTACACAATCACGGTCTTCTGGTTTCAAGGAAATCATGTTGCAACGCTCCCGTACGGGAGGCAACGGGATATTCAATCTCCTTATATCGTTGATTCCCAGAATCCCGTCGTAGCCCTTATCTCCGAGTGACATTAACCAGAAGTTTATCTCTCCCAGCACGCTGCCGTTTTCGTTACCAACTCTACGGGTTTTAACACGTGTAAGTGTCTGCTCGTGGCCTGTCGCTGACACTATACGTAAAGTTTTAAGTGCATCGTCCCAATTCTCCTTCAAGACCTTGCACTTTTCAGAATCAATGATACTGACTTGGCTTCCTGTATCATATAACAGGTGCCACATATTGCCGTTAATATTCACCTTAACTCTTGGCAGATTTCCAGTCTGATCACCGCCATAAGAACGTATGTTCACAATCTCAGCATTGTCAAGAGTATTGCGGTTGGCAAACATAGAAGACTGTCTTGAGCAATCACTAGCTATATGTCCTAACCTACACTCAGGTGGACTCAGCTTGATTTCGCCCAACAATTTAGTCAGTTTTTCTATCTCACCCCTAAGGTCTTCAATACACTGCTCATTTTCGTGCTTCATCCTGTTTACACTGGCACTAAGCATCTTCATCTCACCCTTAATGCTATTTATTTCTTCAACCCCTTCTACTGAGCATACCCCTTTCATAAAGCTGCAACGTTGTTCTACACTATCCTCCGTGGCCATGACACTGACTGCTTTGTCTATTGATTTAGCCTCACTGCGAACAATAGCCTCTCTATACTTATCCATCACATTTTCGAGGAAGATTTCGAACACTAGGCTATCGTCAAATCTGTACTCTACTTTATCTCTAATGGCCAGGAATCTTTCTTTAAAAACCATAGGACTTTCCCCAATTCTCTGTTTAAGACCTTCTATTAATTTAAGGCATTCCCTAATACCACGCGCCTTTTTAGGGTACAATATGTTCAGTTTACTAACAATACTTTCGAAACTGCTATCGTTACAGATACCCATCTCCTCTAAGCTCAACCTAACTTCAGGGGATAGAGCCTCGAACATGAGCAGCGCTTTGACCTCAGGATCCCATTTGCCTACTCGAGCTTTAAGCTCGACTTCCCGAATGAAAGACTCGATATCGACACTATTAAACACTGACAAGTTAAACATAGAGTTCACAAACATGATGGAGTACAAAAATAAAAATACTACTAATAATAAACCACTCAAACAAAGAAAAAAACACACGTAAAAATTACAGGAATTTACACGTGCAAACACCAGTAATCCTGGCAGGGCTCGCCAATGACAAAAGTTAATACTTTTGCGGATTATCACACAAAAAAAAAAACAATAAACTAGGGTCTACAGTAAGAGTAACTTAAACACAGAAAAAGGTACACTCAAGAGTACAACACTAACAACAAAAAGGAGATAAAAACAACTCACGATTTGTTAAATAAAATAAAACAGTACTTAGCTTTATTGTAGCGTTGGCAAGGAGCGGACCGGGGTTTCACAGGTATGCGAGAAGATCACCAGACAAGCACTAAGAGAACGCTTTAAGCGTCTCAACTCGAACACCACTCCACGACTCCTCGCATTCCGTTTCAACCCCCTTTTATGTACAAACATGGCCACATTCGTCCAATGAGAAGGCGTGGGAGATCAGTTCGACTTAACAGATAAACAACATTCTTCCCGCATAACTGAGAAGATTAAAACTGCAATGTTTGTCAAATAATTTGACAAGACCACTAAGGAAATATTGTGGATAGCACAAATATTAGAGAATTTGAAATGCCTGACTAACGCCTCACGCCCAATAACAATATTCTGTAATAATAGAGCTACCATCGAGTTTTCTAAAAACAACATAGAAAACAATAGGTCGAAGCACATTGACATACGGTATCATTATATAATAGAAAAGGTCAACAGCGGATACATCCATGTGAATTACATCTCTACCAACGACAACCTGGCCGACATCTTCACCAAGGGCCTCAAAAAGACTGCACATCAGAATGCTTGTGCAGCTATGAATTGTCTGGATACTGGCATACTACCCGGCATATCCAAAGTGGGGGAATGAAGACATGTTGAATATGCCTACTTCCGCCAGGGAGGACTACGTCACGACCAGCCAATCGCCGAGCTGCCCAGCGGGCAGTCCATCCTCCCTCCCTCATTAGTCTAAATAAAGGAGCTTAACACAAGCCTGTTCGCGTCGACTCCGCCTGCTTCTAATCAATCCATTTCAATCGGCAGATGTAGTGGGATAATTGACTACTTCCTTCCATTATTACATCATCTAGTTCAGCTTCAACTTATAGCCCATTAATATTACAGAGTTATATACAACTTTTCATGCACTATCGGATGGCCCAGGTTTATATAAGAATATCCTCTGATTTATCATGTTATAGCTATGCGAATATATTTTTTAAAAGTCGTACCTCAAAAATACAGATTATGAAATAACATATTTCTGGTCAAATATACATCGTTTTATGCTCTATCCGATGGTGCTATGGTGGTGAATATATATCTCATATATCTCGAGATATAGGCGTTTCCAATAAAGTAATTCGGAAATGCGTACTTGAGCTTGCGAATAGGGATATATTTTCAAAAACATATATCTCGAGAAATACTGATTATTGAATATTTATATTGAATATATTTATACAACTTAGGATAATCCATCTGATGGTCCAGGTGTCGATAAAAATATCCTTCAATTTCTCATGTTATAGCGCTGCAAATATATTTTTTATGAAAGGTCGTACCTCAAAAAATACGAATTAGTAAATAACCATTCTATTGTAATATATACTGCGTTTTATTCTCTATCCGATGGTGCTATGTTGGTGACTAAATACCACATATACTCGAGATATAAGCGTTTCCAAAAAAAGTCATTCGTAATTGCGGTCCTGAAAATGCGGATAGGGATATATTTTCAAAAGAGTATATCTCGAGAAATACTGAATATTATATATTTATATTACAGAGTTATATACAACTTTTCATGCACTATCGGATGATCCAGGTTTCTATGAGAATATCCTCTGATTTATCATGTTATAGCGCTGCGAATATATTTTTTAAAAAGTCGTACCTCGAAAAATACAAATAAGTAAATAACCAATTTCGGGTCAAATATACTTCGTTTTATGCTCTATCCGATGATGCTAAGTTTGGCAATAAATACCTCATATAATTCGAGATATAAGCGTTTCCAAAAAAAGTCATTCGGAATTGCGTTCTTGAAAATGCGGATAGGGATATATTTTCAAAATCTTTTTTCATGACAAATACTGAATAAAATATATCTATATTATAGACCTATAATCAACTTTCCATTTCATATCAGATGGTAAATATGTCAATAATAATATCCTCCAATTTCTCCTGTTATAACGCTGCGAAAATGTTTTTTAAAAAAAAAGGTCGTACCTCAAAAAATACAGATTGGGAAATAACCAATTTCGTGTCAAATATACTTCGTTTTATGCTCTATCCGATGGTGCTATGTTGGTGAATAAATACCTCATATAACTCGAGATAAAAGCGTTTCCGAAAAGGGCATTCGGAATTGCGTTCTTGAAAATGCGGATAGGGATATATATTCAAAAGCTTTTATATCGAGCTATACTGAATAATATATATCTATATTATAGACCTAAATAAGACTTTCCATGCTCTATCTGATGGTCCAGGTTTCAATAATAATATCCTCTAATTTCTCATGTTATAACGCTGCGAATATATTTTTAAAAAAAGGTCGTACCTCATAAAATACAGATTGGGAAATAACTAATTCGGGTCAAATATACTTCGTTTTATGCTCTATCCGATGGTGCTATGTTGGTGAATAAATACCTCATATAACTCGAGATATAAGCGTTTCCAAAAAGGTCGTTCGGAAATGCGTACATGAGCTCCCATGGGATGGCTGGCGCCCGTTATTGTGGTTGGAAAGATTTTTATTCAACGGTTGTGGGTAGCTGGCAAAGAATGGGATGCCCCGATAGAGGGACCTATAAAAGAACAGTGGAAGAAGTTTCGAGAACAACTGAGATGTCTTCGAACAGTTCGGATACCCCGCTGGTTGGACTCAATGGGAAGCCAGGACTTTCAGCTACATGGATTCAGCGATGCCTCAGAAGATGCGTTTGCGGCCGCTATATATATCAGAATTAGTGGAAGCGATGGCATCAGAACGGAGTTGGTGGCGGCCAAGACGCGTTTGGCACCCGTCCGGCGAATCTCTATTCCACCCCTGGAGTTGTGCGCGACTGTCTTGCTAACTCGCTTGGTCACACACATTCTGACGGTGGTACGACTTGATCTGGGGACGATTGTCTGTTGGACGGATGCAACCATCGTACTGGCATGGATAAAGACCATCGCTAGAACCTTGCCAACATCCGTGGGAAATCGGGTATCAGAAATTCAAGCCTGCCGTCAAATCAAGGAATGGCGTCATGTCCCGTCGGTTGATAACCCAGCTGACATTGCTTCCCGCGGGATAATGGGTTCACAGTTGAGCGGCTCTACAATGTGGTGGAATGGACCTACATGGCTGACGTCTTCCCCAGAGCTATGGCCTAAAATGCCTAAACTATCAGAAAATCAGGAGGAGACAAAGGTATTGTCAGTCAATTTAAACGACGAAAAACCTATGCTGGTAACAATTGGAGAGCGGTGTTCCTCCCTGACTACTTATATTGGAATAGTTGTCTGGATTTTGCGTTTTATCAATAATTGCCGTGATAGGTCAAGGAGGGTCCACACATATCTGACAACGGCCGAGTTAAGACAAGCACACGATAAGATACTCCTCGCCGTTGAGCTTTATTGTTTTGACGAAGATTTAAAGAATTTGCATAATCAAAAGATGGTAAGAAAAAACAGTAAGATAGTGGCTCTAAATCCTTTTCTTGATGAAAGGAGCATCATCCTAGTCGGAGGCAGGATAAGATAGGCTCCAGAAATCCCCTATGATCAAAGACATCCTGCGTTATTGCCATCCACAGGAAAGTTGAGTCAATTGATAATCAGAGTTGCGCATTCCAGAACTCTACACGGCGGTGTGCATTTGGTATTGGCCACCCTTAGACAGAAATATGGGATCTTGAAGGCTAAAAATCAAATTAAGAAATGTATAAGAGATTGTCTGACATGCTGTCGCTACAATCGAGTCACTCAACATCAATTGATGAGTGATCTACCCAAAGAACGGTTGACCCCTGGAAAGCCATTTACAGTGAGTGGTGTAGACTACGCTGGACCCTTTAAAATAAAATTATCGAAAGGACGGGGTCAAAAGATTGAGAAGTGTTACACCTGTTTGTTCGTTTGCCGAGAAATACAGGTAGAGCTAGTCACTGACGCTTCAACGCCAACTTTTCTGGCTGCCTTTAAGAGATTTGTGGCGCGCAGAGGAGATTGTGCACAGATGTATAGTGACCAAGGTACCAACTTTGTGGGAGCAGCCAAACAACTGCGTATAGGATTCTATATGGCTCGGGATCAGATGTCGGAGATCGCGGAGATATTGGCCAATGATGGAACGGAGTGGAAATTTAATCCTCCAGGTGCTCCTCACTTTGGTGGCCTATGGGAAGCCGGCATAAAATGCTTCAAGTATAACTTTCGCCGCATCATTGGAGAAACCTTGTTGACCTATGAGGAGTTCCTGACCCTAATTGTCCAAATAGAAGCCTGTCTGAATTCAAGACCTTTGGGACCAATTAGTGGCGACCCCAATGATCTAGCCGTATTGACACCAGCACATTTTCTACTGACATCTTCATCTTATTGCGTCCCTGAGGAAGACTTATTGAACGTTGGGGTTCAACTATTGCCTCGGTGGAAAATGGTCCAGAAGATGGTCCAACATCTGTGGAGGCAGTGGTCTACGGATTATATTCATAATCTACAACAACGACACAAATGGAGAATGCCAAGGCCCGATGTGGCTACTGGCTCCTTGGTTCTAGTCCGGGAGGAACATGTGCCTCCCGCCAAGTGGATGATGGGGCGAGTGGTGATCTATCCGGGCAAGGACGGATTGGTCCGAGTGGTATCTATCCGCACCAAGGCTGGCGTACTCAAAAGACCCCTGGTTAAGCTGGCGTTGCTGCCTGTTCCCCACAGCTTGCTTTGATGGTTCCCATCAACTCGGGGAGTATGTTGGGGTTTATTCTATTTTTAATCTATGTATTCTGCTTATATTGTTTTAATTTGATTTGACCACGGACGTCTGGTCACGTGTGTATTTAGAGATGTATAAATTGTGATGGAAAATAAAGTAAAGTGGAGTAGTCACCAGTTAGTAGTGTCAGTCTCATCCTTGTGAGTTGGTAAAATTACTCCCGTGTGCGAGGTACCGTATCCTCCAAAGAACAGAGCCTCCCTCATCCAGTGGTCGCCGGCAGTCGGATCTTCCCTCAGAGAAAACGAAGAATACAGTCCTCTAAAGACGGCGGAGTGAGGTATAACGGGTTAGTGCCTTTCAAGTGGAACACCTCTTCCAGCCACGGTTAAACAAATAGGGATATATTTTCAAAAGCTTAAATCTCGGGAAATACTGATTATTAAATACTAGCGGATGTGCCCGGCTTCGCCCGGGTTTTACCCGAGTGAATGTTTGTCTAACGAACATTTGTTAAAACAATTCTCTTTAAACTTATAAAACGTACTCGGCTTCGCCCGGGGTTTTACCCGAGTAAAGGCTTGTCTAGCAAACATTTGTTAAAACAATTCTCTAAAAACTTATTAAAAAATAAAAATATATATTTTGATGATTTGAAACTCGTAAATTTGAATCTCTCAATAAAGTGAACATTTTTTCCCGGTCCCTGTGTGCCTTGTCATCCTGAATTTTGTCTTTCCTAATTTTCTACATTAGAAAATCATAGTTTTATCTAGTGAACATTTTTTCCCGGTCCCTTGAGAAATACTCGATAAGTTGAATAAAATCAATATTAATTGGTTCCCTCGGTAATTGGAAGTTAAAGGAATAGTATCTTCGCCTTGGAATTGTATCATTATTCTTGTCGCAAATAAATTGCCGTGTCATCCTGAGATAATCTTACTTTTGATAAATAATATTTAAGATAACAAACTTAGTGATAAGAAAAAATGTTATCATCGTCACAATGGGGGCCTTGCTTGCGAGTTAAATCTACAAATCTGCAAATAACTCTAAGGATATTCAAGATATTCATGAAATTATTTTTCAAAAACCTTCCCGGTGATATACCTAATAATATCCCAAAATTTCACGGCGATTGGATGTATGGTTTTTGAATCTATAGAGTACAGACAGACAGACAGACATTCAATTATATATATGTGGTAATATATCCTGTCGACTTAACCGTTCTGTGACAATATCGTTGCGGAATTTCTTGTTGTTCGATGAGAATGGTGAGATTTGATTGAAACGCAGTCGTTTGAGTGGAAGTTGAAGTATACAGTTAGGAATAATCAGGACACGTGATGGGGTTTGAAAATAAAAGGCAACTGGGTTGGAGGAAAGAAAGCTTGAGAAGAGCGGAGCGATTTTGACTTATTAATTATCTGATCACATGGCGGTGATTGTACTTAGCTATGGGATGAGCAGAGGGAGAGAGGTCCAGAGCAGATGTCACCTCGTTGGGAGCGAAGGAGCAACTCTAGGTGTTGTTCCTATGAGAGCCAAATCACTACTGACAATTCTTGCTTCTCGATTTAACACCACGAGTTGTCTTCCTTCTCATTGGTCGAAGGATGGAACGTGCCCGTTTTTCTATTGGTTGACCTACTTAGTGGATACTTTCTAATTGGTCCTGCGGCTTTCTTTGATGGAAGATACGTCCGGCCTGGTCGGGAAGTATTGTGTTAGCTCGACTCTTATTACTTCCGCGGTTATCAAATACGTCCGGTCCTGTCCGGAAATATTGGGCGTCTCTCTACTTTTATAACTTCTGGTCACCAGATACGTCCGGCCTTGCCAGGAAGTATTGACTGTACAAGTTATTTATACTTGTGCCCGCTTTTAGCCTGCTTCCTATGTCTTGTTGCTACTTTCTTTCCTCCAGTTACCTTATTCTTTATTAAATCTTTGAAAATCATACATTGTACATGCATAGTGGGTCGGGGGTACATACAATTATATACAAATTATGACAGATGCGCCCCCTACATGTGAAGAATTCAAGAAGGGGTTAGCCTGAGAGAATTCTGTAAAGTGAAAAATAATTTTGTGGGAAAATTAGTTGTGGGTATTGAGAGGTTATATACAAGCATTGGTGGTGATATAAGAAGTAAAAATAGAATGGTGTTGATGATATAGGTTGAGTATAATTAATAGAAATCAAAAAAATTTTTAATTGTAAGAAATCAAAATGAATGCTATGGTACATAGTGGATTTAAAAAAAAGAAAATGCGCCTAACTAATTTCTATTCGAAATTGGAAAAAAAATCGAGGGAGTTCTATTAGGGCTTTTGAGAAATCAAAAATAATATAAAAATAAAAAGTTGGACGAAATCAAAGTAAAGGCTTGGTTGCATGGTGAGGAAAAAAATGCTTTGTTGCATGGTGAAAAAAGAAAAGTGCTTGTTGCATGGTAAAAAAGAAATGCCTAATTATATTTTACTCGAAATTGGGAATGGAAATCGAGGGATTTTTATTAGGTCTTTTGAGAAATCAAAAATAAAAATAAAGGTTGGAAGAAATCAAAGTGAATGTTTGGTGCATGGTGAAAAAAAAAAGGAAAAATGCCTAACCATATTCTTGCTCGAAATTGGGAATGGAAATCGAGGGATTTTTATTAGGTCTTTTGAGAAATCAAAAAATAAAAATAAAAATAAAAAGTTGGAAGAAATCAAAGTGAATGCTTGATGCATGGTGAAAAGAAAAGGAAAAATGCCTAACCATATTCTTGCTCGAAATTGGGAATGGAAATCGAGGGATTTTTATTAGGTCTTTTGAGAAATCAAAAAATAAAAATAAAAATAAAAAGTTGGAAGAAATCAAAGTGAATGCTTGGTTGCATGGTGGGAAAAAAAATGTTTTGTTGCATGGTGGAAAAAAAAATAAATGTTTTGTTGCATGGTGGAAAAAAAAGAAATAGAAAAAAAAAGAACGTTTTTGTAAATCAAAATAAAATATAATATCCAATTTTAAAAGAAAACCAATGAGTTTTCGTTGATTTGAAACTATGATAATATAAACTAATTGGTAAAAAAAATGATAATTAATGATTAAAAGTTATAATAAGTTGAATAAATTGATAAATTGATTATATATTTAAATTTTAATTGAGAGAAAATAATGAAAATGATTAATAAGAACAATAAGGTGTATTGTTTTGAACCCTTTTGTATCTACATGCCCTGATCTAAATGTTTTAATTGCTCAATTATGCCCTATAAATTTTTTGTCTTTGTGTGTATTGTTGTTTTGGAAGTCTGTAAGGTAATTATGATTAATTATAATAGGAATATGAACTCATTTAGAATGTTTGTGTGTCGTCTTGTGGGCGTGGAATTGGATTGTAAAAAATCGATATGTAGTTCGAATTGGGATCCCAGACTGGCGATAGGGAGGAGTCTGTGGAGGGGAAAGCGGCGACCTAATTTTACGTGTTGGCCAGAAGAGGGGTCCGAAGTAATTGGATCCGGAAATGAGGCGTGCGGGGAAGTGGGGTCTCAAAATTCTCACTTCCTTCCGCTTATTTGTTTTTTGGGTGCGACTCGGATCTTGTTACTGGAGTTTGATTTCTCCGACATTGGTTGGTCATCTTTCAGTTACTTCTATCTCCTCGGAATCTATTTAGATTTTCTGCAAAGATGTTTCCTAATGTTTGTCCAAATTTAAAAATTGCCTCTTGTAGTTCGAAAATTTTATGAGCGGGCATGGTATAGATAAACAAATAATTAATGAATAAAATTGGGATACATTTGTATGGTAGAACTAACAAACAAAGGATGAAAATCAGATGAAAGATAGGGTATTGCCCCATGTTCTTCCATATTTTTGTAAATGGGGACTCTGAAATATTTGCTTGAACCTTATTAATTGTAGAATTTAAATGATTGGTAGGTTCGCAGTTCTCCTGTTTGATCGTCAATGGTTTTATTAGAGATATGTCGGCGGTAATTGGTTTAAGTGGAAATATGTGATCGTTTCTCTGACGTGGGTGGTGTAATTTTGGCATTGTTTGTGTTGTGTGTACGCTGTGCTTTATGTACGAATTTTGTTTTGCTTTGGGGCCTGTGTCGGTATTTTTACGTGAAGGTTGGTTGGATTCATCGATTCTTCTAGCGAATCGGCAGGTGGGGCAGGTTTTTACCTGTTTTGCGATGTCTTGTGTCATGTTCTGCCAATAATATTGTGACGAGATGAGTCTCGTCATCTTGGAGATGTTTGGATGGTGGTGTCGTGTGTGTACGGACTTAAGAAGTCTGGCTGTAAGTGAACTTGGGACTATAGTTTTAAGTACTCCTTTTCGGGAGACGGTGCGCAGTTTATTGTGATCCATAGTCACGCGAGATTTTCCCGGTGGAGAAGACTGTTGGCTCTTTATGAGTGGCGCATCTAGAAAGCCACAAAATGGGATACGAGTTACAACGCCCGTTTCATATTGTTGTACTCCATTTATGCTACGGACCTCATATTCGTATCTTGACAGTCTTAACCTCCATCGAAACAATCTGCCTGACGGGGCTTTGATCTCTTTCAACCACTGCAATGCAGGATGGTCAGAAAGTATTGTAAACTTTCTGCCCATTAGACAGGCGCGGAAGTTATCCACACTTTCCACAATGGCTAGGCATTGTAGTTCCAAGTCTGAATAATTTCGCTCGTGACCACGCAGAGAGCGGCTGAAATGTTGAACTGGGTATGTCTTCCCATCAGGGTAGACTTGTTTAAGAATGCCTGCAATGCCGAATGTTGAGGTGTTACAGTACACCTGGCATGGCAGACCTTCTTGGTAAAGGTATAATGTGGGGTGTGTGGTAAGGCTTTCTTTCAGGTTAGTGAACGCTTTCTGGCATTCGTCACTCCAGACCCACACGACATCCTTTTTTAGAAGGTTGACAAGTGGCGTCCGCAAGCGGGCGTGGTCCGGAATGAACTCTTTATAGGCGTTCACAGCTTTTAGGAAAGATCGCAATGTTTTTCGATTGTGTGGTTGTTTGGTGGCGTGAATTTTTTCTATGTTTTGTGTAGACGGGATGATTGTATTATTCTTAACGGTTGTGCATGCGCTTGTTGGTTGTTGTTGTCTTTTGGCGCGCGTGTTGCGTTTGTTGGTTGTTGTCGTCTTTTGGCGTGCGTGTATGTTGTGAGGTACATTTGCGTGATTATGGCGTGGCGACGTATGGTCATGTATGGATTTTGTGTGGTAAGTGGGTGAGCTGTGTCGGTGTACGGACACTTTTTTGGGCATTATTGGAATTGTAGGTTGAAGTCGTGGTGGTTTTATATGTTGTGGGCATGAAAAGTTGCGTGGTGTGAGATTAGCATGGTGGCATGTAAATATTTGGGGTTTGGGCAATGAATGCAGGCAAGGGTTTCCATGTGTGGAGGCTTTGTGTGCTGTACGAGCCCTTTGGGACAGGTTTTGGTCTAGCCCGTGCTTGCATTCATTTGGTACATGTTTAGATACATGGTTAAAGGGGTAGGTAGGGTTAGATAAGAGTTCAAAGTCAATTCTTGACGCCATAGGGGGGGGTGCCTACCTTAGTCTCGAAAGTTCGGCTCGGCTGGGACGTCTTGGCTTGGGTTGGTTGGCTTGGGGCTCAGGACTGCTCGATGTCGGCATTCGCTGTGCCAGTGCCTCGCGCCGCAGAACTTGCAGTTGGACGGCGGAAGAGGTGCATTCCATGCACCTGGGCGTCGGGGTGTGCTGTGATACGGACCCGACATTGTGGGTGGTTGATCTTCTCTGAGTCGCGTTGTCGGTACACTGGGCCCGTGGATCCGCTGTACCAGTCGGAACCACTCTCCTAGGTTCTCGGGAGGCACCACGCGGAATAGACGCTGGTCGTTGAATGGCAGCCCTTCTGTCAGCGTCTCGAGAATCACCTCCTGCGGAAGTCCTAGTTGCAATCCCATGGCGGTTTTCTCCCGGTAGTAGGTCTCTAAGTTGGCTTGTCCAGTGAGCTTCATGGCGAAATATTTCGCAAAGGACGCTTCGCTTGATTCAGGATAGAGATCTAGGAGGGTTTGCCTCACCTGGAAATAGCTCCGGTCGGCCAGCCGAAGTTTCCTGAAGAGCTCCAGGGGTTGTCGCACCAGGTAGTTTGGTAGGCGGAGTAATTTTTCTTGTTCTCCCATGGATGCGTCTTCCATTTTTCGGTCGAACGCTTGGAAAAACTGTGTCGCGCTATATGTTCCATCGAAAAGCGCGATTGTCGCCTCAGCTCCATCAGAAATCTTTACTCGGGTCAGGAGCGCCGATAGCAGGGTGACGGCGTCCGCTAGGGGCGCAGTTGTCTCGCCCGTCTCTCTTACTTCTTGCCTTCTTTCCGTTGTTTCCGTCGGGCCGTCCGACTTTACGCCTATGGGATCCTGATTAAGCTCCATAATATCTTTATCCTGTCGACTCTTCAAATTATGTGGTAATATATCCTGTCGACTTAACCGTTCTGTGACAATATCGTTGCGGAATTTCTTGTTGTTCGATGAGAATGGTGAGATTTGATTGAAACGCAGTCGTTTGAGTGGAAGTTGAAGCATACAGTTAGGAATAATCAGGACACGTGATGGGGTTTGAAAATAAAAGGCAACTGGGTTGGAGGAAAGAAAGCTTGAGAAGAGCGGAGCGATTTTGATTGTTAATTATCTGATCACATGGTGGTGATTGTACTTAGCTATGGGATGAGCAGAGGGAGAGAGGTCCAGAGCAGATGTCACCTCCTTGGGAGCCAAAGCACTACTGACAATTCTTGCTTCTCGATTTAACACTACGAGTTGTCTTCCTTCTCATTGGTCGAAGGATGGAACGTGCCCGTTTTTCTATTGGTTGACCTACTTAGTGGATACTTTCTAATTGGTCCTGCGGCTTTCTTTGATGGAAGATACGTCCGGCCTGGTCGGGAAGTATTGTGTTAGCTCGACTCTTATTACTTCCGCGGTTATCAAATACGTCCGGTCTTGCTCCGGAAATATTGGGCGTCTCTCTACTTTTATAACTTCTGGTCACCAGATACGTCCGGCCTTGCAAGGAAGTATTGACTGTACAAGTTATTTATACTTGTGCCCGCTTTTAGCCTGCTTCCTATGTCTTGTTGCTACTTTCTTTCCTCCAGTTACCTTATTCTTTATTAAATCTTTGAAAATCATACATTGTACATGCATAGTGGGTCGGGGGTGCATACAATTATATACAAATTATGACATATATATAAGACTAGACGAATGACCCGGGCAACGCCCGGGTTTACCCGATTAAATGTTTTATTCAAACACTATTCGTTACAATTATAAATTGGCGCCGTGGATGTCACTCTTGTGAAACGTCCCGCTCCAAACTTTACAGTCAGATTAGTTACGATATAAATCTTCAAATCGAGCGAGCGTCTATAAATATTTCGATTTAGATCAAGTATTCTAATTATTAAGCTAACTATTATTAATAAAATTTTGAGAAGATTTCGATTTTAAACGTATTTATAATCTTGATAGAGGGCGCTGTTCGTGAGCTAAGTAGAATAATTTGAATATATTGTTTTAATATTTAATTTATATATAATTTAAAATAGCCTATCGTTTTCCTCGTATTTTTTTACCTATGTATGGAAATTTTGGTTTGAATTAGTGAACTACTGCGAATTTGTATACCGGACATACAAACCAACAAACATACAAACATTCATTTTTATATATGTAGAAGATATAATATAAATGAGTTTTAAAAATTGTTTTAAAAAATGCATCGGCCGGGAATCGAACCCGGGCCGCCCGCGTGGCAGGCGAGCATTCTACCACTGAGCCACCGATGCGTATACAAAATGGCCATATTTGGGTATTCATTCCATTCCGGATTACTCCGCGTAAAAAAAAGTTCTTCAAATGAAAAAAAGAAATAGCCAAAAATACTAAGCAAATTGTATCCAAAAATTTTCCTCAGGTTTATAAAAAGCGACATGCAAAATTTGGTACCAATTGGTTCAGTAGTTTTTGAGTTTATCGCGAAACAGACAGACAGACAGACAGAAATTGACTTATATATATATAGAGATTAGTGTTTAGGTATTTGATTTAATTCATATAGTTGATATAATAGTATATATTTATATTATATTTTTTATAAATTAGTTTTAAAAATTGTAAAAAAAAATGCTTCGGCCGGGAATCGAACCCGGGCCGCCCGCGTGGCAGGCGAGCATTCTACCACTAAGCCACCAATACTTTAAAAAAAATGGCCATATTTAGGTATTCATTCCATTCCGAATTAGTCCGCGTAAAAAAATAGTTCTTCAAATTAAAAAAAGAAATAGCCAAAAATAATAAGCAAAATGTAGCCAAAAATTTTCCTCAGGTTTATAAAAAGCGACATGCAAAATTTGGAACCAATTGGTTCAGTAGTTTTGAGTTTATCGCGAAACAGACAGACAGGAATTGACTTTTATATATATAGAAGATTTATATTATATAGGTATATACAACTTGGGATTCTCTATCTGATGGTCCAGGTGTCTATAAAAATATCCTCCATTTTCTCATGTTATAGCGCTGCAAATATATTTTTTATGAAAGGTCGTACCTCAAAATATACGAATTAGTAAATAACCATTCTATTGAAATATATACTGCGTTTTATGCTCTATCCGATGGTTCTATGATCGTTAATAGATACCTCATATATCTCGAGATATAAGCGTTTCCAAAAAAGTCATTCGTAATTGCGTTCTTGAAAATGCGGATAAGGATATATTTTCAAAAGCGTTTATCTCGAGAAAAAAATGTTCCATGTTCTATCTGATGATCCAGGTATCGAAAAAATATCCTCCAATTTCTCATGGTATAGCGCTGCAAATATAAATTTTATGAAAGGTCGTACCTCAAAAAATACAAATTAGTAAATAACCATTTTATGGTCCAATATACTGCGTTTTATGCTCTATCCGATGGTCCTATGTTCTTTAATAAATACCTCATGTAACTCGGATATAAGCCTTTCCAAAAAGGTCATTCGTAATTGCGTTCTTGAACTTGCGTATAGGTGTTGAAATTGATAAACAAATCAATTTAAAATAATCTGTGATGTCCAATATGTTCCGTTTTTACTAAGTTTTTTTTTTTTTGTTTATGTTGGAGCAATAGTTTGGAATATATTGAAGCTCAATTCTTTTTTTCATTCGTTAGGTTAATTAGTTTGTTTAACCTCTCCTTGTATTTGAATAATAAATTTGTTTAAATTAATAAGCTGCTGTTATGCTAAATTAAAAATTCAAAAAATACAACAACTGGTAGCAGAGCGTGGTTAATTGTTATTGCGTCAGAAGAAAACAGCCGAAATTTTTAAAAAAAGTTTGAGTACGATTATATATATATTTTTTAAATGGCAGGATATTTTTCGATGAATAGAAAAGAGCCACTGACATCTTCAAATTACCACATATGGGCGCTTAAAATATCAGCAATTTTGAGAAGCAAAAAATTGTTCAAAAAGGTGATCGAATCGCCTAAGCCTAACCGTGGAATGGCAGATTCAAAGGAAGAAGAATTTTTCAAAGAATGGGAGGATAAAAATGATGAGGCGTTTGGAATAATAATAGTAAATTTGTCACCTGAGCAGGCTGGCATATTTATAGGAGAGACAAATGCTAAAACTGTGTGGGAGGAAATGAAGCGTATCCATACTGGAAATATTGAAGATAAAATCATCGACATTGGACTTGAATTGAAAAATATTCAAATGAGAAATAATTAAGGCATTGAGGCCTACATAACAAGGGCCAGAAATATTGCATCCAGAAGTGCTAACTTGGGACAGCCTATTTCACCAAGGGAAATGGTGTATCATGTAGTGAGAGGTTTGTTGCCAAAATTTGAAAATATAGCAGCGGTTTTACGACCACAACGATCTGCGAGTCTCGAGGAAGTTTTCCAGGCACTTCAAGAGGAAGAAATGAGGCTAAACTCAATGGGATTTTCTAAAGAAGGTCAATATGAAATAGCTTTTAAAGCTCGAAATGACCGAGGGATACAAAGAACATGCAAATTTGAAGGGAAATGTCATACATGCGGAAAATTTGGGCACATGTCAAGAAACTGTTGGCATCGTCCAGATAAAGCGAACTTCAATAAACCAAAATGCAAATATCCACAAAATAATATGCAAACTAAGTCTTCATCATCTTGGAAAAATATCTCAAGGGAACATGCTAATGTAGCTAATGGTTCTGCTAACACTGAACATGCGTTTACTTCAGCGGAAATGATCTACTCTTTTTCACATCTACCTGAGAGAGGAGGATGCACACATTTGGAACCTTGATTCAGGATGCACTTCACACATGTCTCCTAGAGAAGAATGGCTTATCAACAAGATTCCTATTGACAGTGAAATTTACCTTGCAGAAGAAGAAAGGTTCATAAAAGCTGAAGCACAAGGTGACGTGAAATTGTCTACATACACAAGTGAAGGTAAGCAAGATATTTGTGTTAAGGATGTACTCTATGTGCCTAGACGTAAATCTAATCTTCTTTCTGTCAGATGTCTGGTTAATAATGGAAATAAAGTATATTTTGAGAAAGGAATAGCTAATATTTATAACTGCAAAGGAGATTTGATAGCTGAGGCTAATGAAGAAGATAGAATGTTTATAATTAAAACTTTACCTGGAAATTTGTTAAGCACTAAAGATAATTGTTTAAAAGCAGAAGATAAATGTTCAGCTAAGACAATGTGGCATAGAAGACTAGGACACTTTAACGAAGAATATTTGGATAAAATGATGAAGAATAATATGGTGAAAGGACTTAATTTTGATTGTCAACATCTCGAAAAATGTGAACCATGTATCCTTGGTAAACTAACCCAAAACCCTTTCAAAGCAATAGAGAATAATCATTCTGAAAGGCCATTAGAACTTATACACATGGATCTCTGTGGTCCTATGCCAACCAAATCACTGGGTGGTGCAAACTATCTGTACGTTATTGTGGATTCGTATAGTAGACGTATCTTTGTATACTTCTTGAAATCAAAGGAGGATGCATTTGATTTTTTTGTAGAATTTAAAAATCATCGAGAAAATTAAACTAATGTTAAAATCAAAAATGTTAGATCGGACAACGGAACTGAATTTGCAAATAAAAATTTTCATGAGTTTTTCATAAATAAAGGAGTACCCCATCAAAGAACAGTTCCATATTCACCACAAAGCAACGGAATTGCAGAACGAACCAATCGCACCCTTCTAGATTGGGCTAGAACTATGTTATTTGATGCTAAGTTACCAACTGAGTTTTGGGCGGAAGCCATTGCAACAGCCGCTTATTTAAAGAATTGCACACCGGCCAAGAATAATAATATGAAAACTCCCATAGAGAAATGGACTGGACACAAACCATCAGTAGCACATTTAAAAATCTTTGGAAGTCTTGCCTACTATTACATTCCTAAAAATCAAAGAAATAAATTTGACTCTAGAGCAAGAAAAGGAACATTCACCGGTTACTCCAGACAAAGAAAAGCTTATAGAATATATGATCCACAAGATGGAAAAATACACGAAGTTCAAACTGTCAAATTTGATGAAAATTCAAAAGGCTCTGATCTCTTGACTTCTAATGTTTTTGACCAACATGTCCAAGATCATATTATCTATAGAAATGAACAACATGAATCAGATTTCTTTAAAATTACACATACCATGGGCTCTACTCCAGAAGAACTAAATACTCCAGACAACCCTGAACCAATACCTGAATCATCAGGATTACCCCGAAAACCCGGACGTATTGCAGGAAGAACTAATGAAGATATTCAGGCAAAGCATCTCATCAATCTACAAGAGCAGGAAGAGAGGCTGAGAGCAAGTGGTGTAAGACGATCTGAAAGAATAAAAGAAAGAAACGCAGCCAATGTAACCGAACTATCTTCAACTTCCATGAACATCCCTAAAACATATCGAGAAGCCATAAACACCTCATTTTCAGACCAATGGAAAGAAGCAATGGAAGAGGAATTCCATTCTCTAACTTCACATAATGTATGGACCCTTGTACCCAAACCAGAAAATGAAAACCTGATAAAAGGAAAATGGATTTTTAATATAAAAATGAATCCAGATGGAAGCATTGACAAAAGAAAGGCTAGATTTGTTGCAATGGGGCATAATCAAAAACCTGGCGTTAACTATGAAGAAACTTTTGCTCCTGTGATGAAGCTGGACTCTTTAAGAACATTGATTGCCATTGCATCACAACTGTAGTATTCTGTGTTTAAAATATAGAAGAGATCATCATCATAAACAATAATATACGATGTATAATGTAAACAATGTGTTGATGTAAAAATATAAATATAAAGTGTAATAAACAATTATAATAAAATAATTTCATCTGGTGAGTAATGTTTAATTAAATAATAACTATACAACATAAATTGGCGACGAGAATTTGAAAATATAACTGTAGCCCTAAAAAAAAAAAAAAACAAGTATGGCAGCCAACCTGACGCCACCTTTACCCATGAATATGAATGCTAGCAATTTATTTGCGGAATATAAGCAATGGATGGAATCCTATGCCATTTTTGAAATAGCATCTGGAATTTCAAAAAAATCGAATGAAATTAAGAGAGCAACTCTATTGCATTGTTTAGGGCCAAATGTACAGCGTATATTTTTCAACTTGCCAGATGAAAAGGAAAATTATGAGCAAACTAAAATGGCTTTAGATAAATATTTCACACCTCATAAAAATGTGGTCACTGAGAGATTTAAATTTAGACAAAGAGTCCAGAAAGATGATGAATCGATCGACAACTACCTAATTTCTTTAAGAGAGCTTTCCAAATCTTGTGAATTTGGGAATTTAGAAGCTGATATGATAAGAGACCAAATAATTGAAAAATGTAACAACAAAAAACTTAAAGAAAAATTGTTGCAACAAGAAAATTTGACACTGTCAAAAACCATTGATATTGCTAGAGTGTTAGAAATTTCTAGAAAAGAAATTAGACTTCTTGAACCTCAAAATGATCAAACACTAAATAGAGTTCAAAATAAACCTAAAAAGCACTATAATGCTAATAATTTCAACAAAGGTAGATTCACTAATCAAGGTACCCCATCATTTTCAGGTGCCTCAAAGCCTAAATGTTATCGCTGTGGATTAGATACACATTCAGCACAAGAATGTGGTGCTAAAAAAATGACTTGTTCATATTGCAATAAATTAGGACATCTTTTTAGAGCTTGCAGGAACCGCCCAAATCAAAATAATAATAGAAACCACAAAAGTTTCAATCAAACTAAAGTTAAGACCATACAAGAAGAAAATAAGACTGAAGTAGGTGAAAGTTCAGATGAATATACCTACTATACAGGTGCTGAAAATAAAGAAAAAGTGCAAATAGATGGTAGTGAAATAAATATGTTAATTGATACAGGGAGTGATAGAACTTTCATAAGCTATAATAAGATGCTTGAATTATATGGCCATAAAATTATGCCAAAATTACATGACACCACCCGAACCTTTTTTGCCTATGGTCAAGATAGACCTCTTCCATGTTATGGTTATTTCAATGCTGTGATTTCTTGGAAAGAAAATTCAATTTCAGAAGAAATTTATGTGATTGATAAAAAAGTTGAATCTTTGTTGGGAGGCAAGGCTAGTTTTGAACTAGGTATAATTAAAAGGGTAAATCATGTAAATGAATCAATGTCTACTAATATAGAAACTCTTGTTCAAGAACATGAACATCTTTTCCATGGACTTGGAACTATAAAAGGCTATAGTCATAAAGTGACATTGAAAGACAACTATAGGCCCATTGCCCAGAGATGCCGTCGTATACCTTATGCAATGGTAGAAGCAGTAAATCAAGAGCTTGATAAGATGCTAGAGAATGGAATCATTGAAGAAGTGCATCAAGGTTATGAATGGGTTTCTAACATAATAGTTGTTCCAAAAAGGGATAGTGAGGAAATTAGACTATGCATAGACCTTCGGGAAGTGAATAAAGCAATATTGAGAGAAAGACATCCAATTCCTACAATTGACAATATATTACATGCCCTTAAAGGTGCTAAAGTATTTGCAAAGCTGGATGCAAAAAAAGGGTTTTGGCAGGTTGACTTAGACCCTCAATCAAGACCCCTTACAACTTTCATCACGCACCGTGGTTGTTACAGATTTTGTAAAGTTCCTTTTGGTCTATCAAGTGCTCCAGAGGCATATCAGAAAGGAATGGATTCAATTTTGCTTGATTTGAAAGGTGTAATTTGTTACTTGGACGATGTCGTAGTTTACGCCAAAGATAGACAAGAACTAGAAGAAAGGCTTAGAAAAGTCTTACAAAGATTTGATAAAGTAGGCATTAGGCTCAACAGGAATAAGTGCAAATTTGCCATGGAAGAATTGGATATTTTAGGTCACATTGTTAGTAGTGAAGGTATTAAACCTGATAATAGGAAAATAGAAGCAGTCTTAAATTTTCCAATACCAAAAAATATTGAGATGTTAAGGTCATTCTTAGGAACTTGTGGGTTTTTAAGAAAATTCATACCTAATTTTTCTAAATTGGCAGAACCTCTAAATAATTTGAATAGAAAAAATGTTAGGTGGAATTGGGATTTGAAAACAAATAAAGCATTTCAGGATCTTAAAGAGTCACTAACAAAAGAGCCATGCTTGGCATATTACAACTTGAACTCACCAACTGAATTAATCACAGATGCAAGCCCTATTGGTCTTGGAGCACTATTAATACAAACACAACAAAATGGCATTAAAAGACCCATTGCATATGCCAGCAGATCCTTAACTGATACTGAAAAAAGATATTCACAAATAGAAAAAGAGACATTGGGATGTGTATGGGCAATTGAACATTTTAACACCTATATTTGGGGAAGGAAATTTGTGTTAAAAACAGATCACAAACCTCTAATCTATATGCTGAATCCTAAAAATGGAGCTGTTTTGCCTCCAAGAATTCAAAGATTGAGTTGGAGATTACAACCATATGACTTTGAAATTGAATTCATTCAAGGAAAGAAAAATATTGCAGATATATTTTCAAGACAACCTCTTTCTAACACAAGTGATGAAGAATGGCTGGAGGACTATGTTCATAAAGTCTTATCCATCACTTCTGAAGAGCTTCAAGCACTGTCTTTGAAAGAGATAAAAGTTTGTACAGAGCAAGATCCTTTGTTTCAAAAACTGAAAGAGATGGTTCAAAAGGGAGTTTGGCCATATCCTTTGAATGAAGAATTCAAATGTTTTTATAAGTTTAAAGATGAACTCTCAATTTTTGATAATCTTATCTTAAAAGGAAGTAGAATTTTGCTACCTTCAAAACTAATAAAGAGAGTCTTGAGAATTGCACATGAAACACATCAAGGAATGACAAGAACCAAACAACTGTTAAGAGAAAAATATTTTTGGATAAACATGGACTTTGACATTGAAAATTTGATAAGAAACTGTCCAATTTGTGTAAGGAATCAACCATTGATAAATGATCAACCATTGCAAATAGTTCCGTTACCATCAAAACCTTGGATGAAACTTGGAATTGACATAGTTGGTCCAATTGGCCATCATTATGTTTTAACAGTGATCGACTAATATTCTTCATATCCTGAAGCAATGATAATAGAAGACATTTCCAGCAAGACAATTATTAAAAAATTGATGGAGATTTTTGCAAGACATGGTTATCCACATGAAGTTGTAACAGATAATGGCTTACAGTTTGTAAGTACTTCAATGGAAAGATTTTTAAAAGAATGTGGAATCGGGCACATCAAAGCCTCACCCTATTACCCAAAAAGTAATGGGAAGATAGAAAGATTCCATAGATTTCTAAAGAAACAATTCAATTCAAGTTCTGAAGAAGGGAAAGATTGGAAAGAAGATTTATCCAGAATTTTAATGTCTTACCGAACTACTCCAAACAGATCTACAGGAAAGACTCCAGCATTCCTATTATTTTCAAGAGAAATCAAAACTAAATTAAGCTCACTTGTTAATGATGCAGAAGAAGATGAATCCAACATCAAAGAATTCAATATGGTCTACAAAGAAAAAATGAAAACATATAATGATATAATTCGGAAAGCTAGTCCTCATAATTTTGAAATTGGAAATTTAGTTTATGTGGCAAATCCAAATAATGGAAAACTTGATTCAAATTTCAGATCAGAACATCATGTCATTCTTGAAAACACTTCAATAAATTCTTTTAAATTAGTCAACACTAAAAATGGGAAAATAATTCATAGAAATGCTAAACATTTGAAACATGTTCCTACTCAAGAGACCAATCAAGGCATTTCTGACTTGATTCCAGAAGAGAGCCAGGAAAATCTTAGTTCAGATTCAACAAGAATTGAACACCTCAACTCTTCTGATGTACAAATACCAGATGATAATTCCTCAAACCAAGACAAGGACACTTCTTTAAACCGACCAAGTTCAAGTAGAACAGGGTCTACATTTAACCCAGTTGTTTCAGATAGACTTGATGCCGAGGCTCTTCACCAGTTGCCACCAGAGGTTTCTCCACCCTTGCCGACTACCAAGGAACCCTGATCACCAGGAGTGGAAGAGTCGTCAAGCCATCATCAAGATATAAAGACATGATTCCTTTCATCTAAAGGAAGGAGGGAATGTAGTATTCTGTGTTTAAAATATAGAAGAGATCATCATCATAAACAATAATATACGATGTATAATGTAAACAATGTGTTGATGTAAAAATATAAATTTAAAGTGTAATAAACAATTATAATAAAATAATTTCATCTGGTGAGTAATGTTTAATTAAATAATAACTATACAACAACAACAAAACATGAAAATTGAACAATATCATGTTAAAACTGCCTATCTCAATGCGGAACTAAAAGACGATGTGTACCTGGAACAACCTGAAGGATTTGTTCAAGTAGGACTGGAAAATAAAGTGTGTAAACTAAACAGAAGTTTATATGGTTTACCACAATCCGGAAGATGCTGGAATGAAAAAATTAACCAAATTTTTAATGATATTGGACTCGGACGTTTAGAAAGTGAACCATGTGCATACATCCTTCAAGAAGAGGAGAAAACTGTAATAATTGGGATTTATGTAGATGATTTTCTCATTATTGGATCGGATAGTACCATAATTAACAGAATAGTTAAGCAATTGGATAAGCAAATTGTCATTGTTCGAAAAGAAAAGCCTATATTTTTTCTTGGAATCAAAATTGAGGAAAAAGAAAATTGTTTCGAACTTTCACAAGAAGCCTATGTAGAAAAGATTTTGAAGAAATTTAACCTTGAAGAATGTAATCCAGTAAAAACCCCTGGTGATCTTAATCAAGATCTGGATAATCACCCAGATTCTTCTCCTGTGGACCCTAAACTTTACCAAGAAATGATAGGTTCCTTGATGTATTTATCAGTGGGACAAGGCCCGATATAACATTTTATGTTAGTCAACTCTCCCAATACAACAAGGATCCCAAAGTCAATCACCTTACTGCACTTAAAAGAATATATAGATACTTGAAGGGAACAAAAAGCTACAAGTTATGCTTTAACAGAATAAGAGGGAAAATTGAAGTCTTTACAGATGCTAGTTGGTCCTCAACTAAAGACTCAAAATCGTTTTCAGGATATTTAACTAAATTAGGATCTTCACTACTTAGTTGGAAATCTCAAAAACAACCACGGGTAGCCCTGTCAACATGCGAAGCGGAATTAATGGCTATCTGTGAGGGCACTAAAGAGTTAAAATGGTTTATGAACTTTCTTTCTGAAATAGGTCATCAATCATGTGTTGAAATACCTCTTGTTCTGAAGACAGACAGTAAATCAGCAATAGACTGGATTAAAGGAACATCTCATCATTGTAGAACCAAGCACATTAACAGAAAATATTTCTTCGTGAACTCAGAAGCTCAAGAAGCGGATCTTCTCACCAAGAGGCTGCCGGGAGACAGAATTCAGAAACTGCTTGTAAATATGGGACTTCTTTTTGGACCTAATTTTGATTTGCTCACCAAAGGGGGGAGTTGTTGAAATTGGTAAACAAAATAATTTAATTAAGTTAATTAGTTTGTTTAACCTCTCCTTGTATTTGAATAATAAATTTGTTTAAATTAATAAGCTGCTGTTATGGTAAATTAAAAATTCAAAAATACATCAATAGGGATATATTTTCAAAATCTCGAGATCTACTTATTATTAAATATTTATATTATATTGATATATGTCATAATTTGTATATAATTGTATGCACCCCCGACCCACTATGCATGTACAATGTATGATTTTCAAAGATTTAATAAAGAATAAGGTAACTGGAGGAAAGAAAGTGGCAACAAGACATAGGAAGCAGGCTAAAAGCGGGCACAAGTATAAATAACTTGTACAGTCAATACTTCCTGGCAAGCCCGGACGTATCTGGTATCCGCAGAAGTTATATTAGTAGAGAGACGCCCAATATTTCCGGACAGGACCGGACGTATTTGATAACCGCGGAAGTAAAATAGAGTCGAACTAACACCCGATACTTCCTGACCAGGCCGGGCGTAACTAACACCAAAGAAAGCCGCCGGTCCAATTAGAAAGTCTCCCCTAAATAGGTCAACCAATAGAAAAACGGGCACGTTCCATCCTTCGACCAATGGGAAGGAAGACGACTCGTGGTGTTAAATCGAGAAGTAAGAATTGTCAGTAACGTTTTCGATCTCATAGGAACAACACCTAGAGAAGTGCTTTGGCTCCCAAGGAGGTGATATCTGCTCTGGACCTCTCTCCCTCTGCTCATCCCGTAGCTAAGTACAATCACCGCCATGTGATCAGATAATTAACAATCAAAATCGCTCCGCCTTCTCAAGCTTTCTTTCCTCCAACCCAGTTGCCTTTTATTTTCAAACCCCATCACGTGTCCTGATTATTCCTAACTGTATGCTTCACTTGCCACTCAACGACTGCGTTTCAACCAATCCTCACCATTCAAATCGAACAACAAGAAATTCCGCAACGATATTGTCACAGAACGGTTAAGTCGACAGGATTCTACAACAGTGTAATACATCAAATATTGCAGTGTAATAACTTTGGATATATTACAATAAGTCGACAGGATAAAGATATTATGGAGCTTAATCAGGATCAAGATGGAAATTAGCCCAGACGCCAGCAAATCAAACGGCAATGACAAACCCAGAGGAAAGAAGCTGGCAACGAACGAAGCGACAAAACACACCCTGGCGATAATAATTTTGCAGTTGACCGCCACACTTCAAGGAGCAAGATCCACTCAACTACAGACGACGTTCCGTAGCGCCACCCCCGGAGCAGCCCACACCCCCCCGCCGACCGAAAGGCGAGATGAGCGCGGCAGCCGACGCACGTGCCACCACCCCAGGCAAGTGTCACCGAGACCGGACACCGACCACCGAGGAGTCATCCACCGCCATGCCGTACCCGTACCCCGCACTTGAAAGTAATCCGCACAAACCGGGACAGTACAAACGATCCCGAAACGACATTCCAGTACCGGACTTCACTTCCACTTCGCGGACGGTGCAAGCAGTCCCAAAATCACCAGTCCCGAGTCCACAACAACCAAGTCAAGCCAGAGACACCCCAGCCGAGCAGACTTTTCGAGACTAAGGTAGGCACCCCCCCTATGGCGTCAAGAATTGACTTTGAACTCTTATCTAACCCTACCTACCCCTTTAACCATGTATCTAAACATGAACCAAATGAATGCAAGCACGGGCTAGACCAAAACCTGTCCCAAAGGACTCGTACAGCACACAAAGCTTTCACACATGGAAACCCTTGCCTGCATTCATTGCCCAAACCTCAAATATTTGCATGCCACCATTCTAATCTCACACCACGCAACTTTTCATGCCCACAACATATAAAACCACCACGACTTCAACCTACAATCCCAATAATGCCCAAAAAAGTGTCCGTACACCGACACAGCTCACCCACTTACCACACAAAATCCATACATGACCATACGTCGCCACGCCATAATCACGCAAATGTACCTCACAACATACACGCACGCCAAAAGACGACAACAACCAACAAACGCAACACGCGCGCCAACAGACAACAACAACAAACAAGCGCATGCACAACCGTTAAGAATAATACAATCATCCCGTCTACACAAAACATAGAAAAAATTCACGCCAAACAACCACACAATCGAAAAACATTGCGATCTTTCCTAAAAGCTGTGAACGCCTATAAAGAGTTCATTCCGGACCACGCCCGCTTGCGGACGCCACTTGTCAACCTTCTAAAAAAGGATGTCATGTGGGTCTGGAGTGACGAATGCCAGAAAGCGTTCACTAACCTGAAAGAAAGCCTTACCACACACCCCACATTATACCTTTACCAAGAAGATCTGCCATGCCAGGTGTACTGTAACACCTCAACATTCGGCATTGCAGGCATTCTTAAACAAGTCTACCCTGATGGGAAGACATACCCAGTTCAACATTTCAGCCGCTCTCTGCGTGGTCACGAGCGAAATTATTCAGACTTGGAACTACAATGCCTAGCCATTGTGGAAAGTGTGGATAACTTCCGCGCCTGTCTAATGGGCAGAAAGTTTACAATACTTTCTGACCATCCTGCATTGCAGTGGTTGAAAGAGATCAAAGCCCCGTCAGGCAGATTGTTTCGATGGAGGTTAAGACTGTCAAGATACGAATATGAGGTCCGTAGCATAAATGGAGTACAACAATATGAAACGGGCGTTGTAACTCGTATCCCATTTTGTGGCTTTCTAGATGCGCCACTCATAAAGAGCCAACAGTCTTCTCCACCGGGAAAATCTCGCGTGACTATGGATCACAATAAACTGCGCACCGTCTCCCGAAAAGGAGTACTTAAAACTATAGTCCCAAGTTCACTTACAGCCAGACTTCTTAAGTCCGTACACACACAACACCACCATCCAAACATCTCCAAGATGACGAGACTCATCTCGTCACAATATTATTGGCAGAACATGACACAAGACATCGCAAAACAGGTAAAAACCTGCCCCACCTGCCGATTCGCTAGAAGAATCGATGAATCCAACCAACCTTCACGTAAAAATACCGACACAGACCCCAAAGCAAAACAAAATTCGTACATAAAGCACAGCGTACACACAACACAAACAATGCCAAAATTACACCACCCACGTCAGAGAAACGATCACACATCTCAACTTAAATCAATTACCGCCGACATATCGCTAATAAAACCATTAACGATCAAACAAGAGAACTGCGAACCTACCAATCATTTAAATTCTACAATTAATAAGGTTCAAGCAAATATTTCAGAGTCCCCATTTACAAAAATATGGAAGAACATGGGGCAATACCCTATCTTTCATCTGATTTTCATCCTTTGTTTGTTAGTTCTACCATACAAATGTATCCCAATTTTATTCATTAATTATTTGTTTATCTATACCATGCCCGCTCATAAAATTTTCGAACTACAAGAGGCAGTTTTTAATTTTGGACAAGCATTTATAAAACTTCTCATAATTTTAGGAAACATTTTTGCAGAAAATCTAAATAAACTCCGAAGAGATAGAAGTAACTGAAAGATGACCAACCAATGTCGGAGAAATCACACTCCAGTAACAAGATCCGAGTCGCACCCAAAAAACAAATAAGCGGAAGGAAGTGAGAATTTTGAGACCCCGCTCCCCCGCACGCCTCATTTCCGGATCCAATTACTTCGGACCCCTCTTCTGGCCAACACGTAAAATTAGGTCGCCGCTTTTCCCCTCCACAGACTCCTCCCTACCGCCAGTCTTGGATCCCAATTCGAACTACATATCGATTTTTTACAATCCAATTCCACACCCACAAGACGACACACATCTAAATGAGTTCCCATCCCTACTATAACAAATCAATTACTTTACAGACTTCTAACATTTTTCACAACACACACAAAGACAAAAAATTTATAGGGCATATTTGAGCAATTAAAAAATTTATAGGGCAAAATTGAGCAATTAAAAAATTTATAGGGCATAATTGAGCAATTAAAAAATTTATAGGGCATAATTGAGCAATTAAAACATTTAGATCAGGGCATGTAGATACAAAAGGGTTCAAAACAATACACCTTATTGTTCATATTAATCATTTTCATCATTTTCTCTCAATTAAAATTTAAATATATAATCAATTTATCAATTTATTCAACTTATTATCACTTTTAATCATTAATTATCATTTTTTTTTACCAATTAGTTTATATTATCATAATTTCAAATCAACGAGAACTCATTGGTTTTCTTTTAAAATTGGATATTATATTTTATTTTGATTTACAAAAACATTCTTTTTTTTTTCCTATTTCTTTTTTTCACCATGCAACAAAGCATTTTTTTTTCCTCACCATGCAACCAAGCATTTACTTTGATTTCGTCCAACTTTTTATTTTTATATTATTTTTGATTTCTCAAAAGCCCTAATAGAACTCCCTCGATTTTTTTCCAATTTCGAGTAGAGATTAGTTAGGCGCATTTTCTTTTCATTTTAATCCACTATGTACCATAGCATTCATTTTGATTTCTTACAATTAAAAATTTTTTTGATTTCTATTAATTATACTCAACCTATATCATCAACACCATTCTATTTTACTTCTTATATCGCCACCAATGCTTGTATATAGACTCTCAATACCCACAACTAATTTTCCCACAAAATTATTTTTTACTTTACAGAATTCTCTCAGGCTAACCCCTTCTTGAATTCTTCACATGTAGGGGGCGCATCTGTCATAATTTGTATATAATTGTATGCACCCCCGACCCACTATGCATGTACAATGTATGATTTTCAAAGATTTAATAAAGAATAAGGTAACTGGAGGAAAGAAAGTAGCAACAAGACATAGGAAGCAGGCTAAAAGCGGGCACAAGTATAAATAACTTGTACAGTCAATACTTCCTGGCAAGCCCGGACGTATCTGGTATCCGCAGAAGTTATATTAGTAGAGAGACGCCCAATATTTCCGGACAGGACCGGACGTATTTGATAACCGCGGAAGTAAAATAGAGTCGAACTAACACCCGATACTTCCTGACCAGGCCGGGCGTAACTAACACCAAAGAAAGCCGCCGGTCCAATTAGAAAGTCTCCCCTAAATAGGTCAACCAATAGAAAAACGGGCACGTTCCATCCTTCGACCAATGGGAAGGAAGACGACTCGTGGTGTTAAATCGAGAAGTAAGAATTGTCAGTAACGTTTTCGATCTCATAGGAACAACACCTAGAGAAGTGCTTTGGCTCCCAAGGAGGTGATATCTGCTCTGGACCTCTCTCCCTCTGCTCATCCCGTAGCTAAGTACAATCACCGCCATGTGATCAGATAATTAACAATCAAAATCGCTCCGCCTTCTCAAGCTTTCTTTCCTCCAACCCAGTTGCCTTTTATTTTCAAACCCCATCACGTGTCCTGATTATTCCTAACTGTATGCTTCACTTGCCACTCAACGACTGCGTTTCAACCAATCCTCACCATTCAAATCGAACAACAAGAAATTCCGCAACGATATTGTCACAGAACGGTTAAGTCGACAGGATTCTACAACAGTGTAATACATCAAATATTGCAGTGTAATAACTTTGGATGTATTACATATATATACAATTTTGGATACTCTATCTGATGGTCCAGGTTTCGATAGAAATATCCTCCATTTTCTCATGTTATAACGCTGCGAATATATTTTTAAAAAAAGGTCGTTCCTCAAAATATACAAATTAGGAAATATCCAATTTAGATTCAAATATACTTCGTTTTATGCTCTATCCGATGGTGCTAGGAACGGGAATTAATACCTCATATAACTCGAGATATATATACGTTTCCAAAAAAGTCATTCGGAATTGCGTTCTTGAAAATGCGGATAGGAATATATATATTCAAAAGCTTTTATCTCGAGAAATACTGGTTCACATATATTCATATTATAGAGGTATATACAACTTTCCATGCTCTATTGGATGGTCTAGGTGGCGATAAAAATATCCTCTAATTTCTCATGTTATAGCGCTGCGAATATTTTTTAAAAAGGTCGTACCTCAAAAAATATAAATCAGAAATAAACAATTTTAAAAGGATATTATCTAATTTTTATGCTCTATCCGTGGGTGCTATGATCGGGAATAAATACCTCATATATCTCGAGATATAAGCGTTTCCATAAAAGTCATTCGGAATTGCGTCCTTTAAAATGCGGATAGGGATATATTTTTAAAAGCGTATATCTCGAGAAATACTGAATAATATATATTTATATTGTAGGGATATTTACAACTTTCCATGTTATATCTGATGGTCCAGGTTTCGATAAAATATCCTCCAATTTCTCATGTTATAGCGCTGCGAATATATTTTTAAAAAAAGGTCGTACCTCAAAATATACAAATTAGTAAAATCCCATTTTAGGGTCAAATATACTTCGTTTTATGCTCCATCCGATGGTTCTATGATTGGGAATAAATACCTCATATATCTCGAGATAAAAGCGTTTCCATAAAAGTCATTCGTAATTGCGTTCTTGAAAATTCGGCTAGGGATATATTTTCAAAAGCTCATATTGAAATCATATAAAGCTCATATCTGAAATTTAATTTTCTGTTTTTATAAGGAGAAAAACAAGAAATGGTATTCCACTAGCTTGAAGCAACACTGTTGCTGAATAAATGTGTATTTTTAAGTTAGGTTGTTTAGGGCCATGATAGGTTTGTCCTCGGGTCTCCCAAATATTCTATACTGTTTGTCCTTTAAAAGGTTTTTTAAAAATCCTTTCTTTCATATAGTTGAACAAAATCTCCAATTCATAAACTTGAAAAGTTTGTAACATTGTGTTTAATTTTTAATTAACAGATTAATTAGATTTAGATATTTTTTAAAAAGCTCCTTCCCTATGGCAGCTGAGACCTACGGCTGACGTGGATCTTATGTATTTTACTCCTGGTTTCCCTCAGCGTCTTGAGGGCGTCCCTAGTGGCTAAAAGTTATTTTTCTTGCGGATTGGACTTTGTAGCCAGTAGTGGGGCTAGCATCCCATTGACTCCTTCCACATTCCATCTGGGCCGTCTGACAGATGAAATCTTCCGGACGTTGAAACCAGGTGAGAACTCAGAACATTGGCAACATGGAGGAACAAAACATTTTATTACAAACTCTCGCTACACCCGAGGTCTACACGGCAGAAATAAATAGTTTCTATTTACAATATGTTGGCTCTACACTCTCTTATTCAATACAAACACTACAATTGTAAATATATACAATATGTGAAACCCCATATCTCAATTTTTTAACAATTTTATAAAATCCAATAGAACAATTTTAACACAGCCGATACATGTAACAAGACAAATGGGAAACATCCAAATTTGACAGGATCCTTCAGAGAGTGATTATACTTGAGATAACGGGAAAGTTCAAAAAGAAATTTTCCAAAGGAGCTGAGGCAATCCCAACTAAATTCTTAATTAAATCCATTTGCACTTCACAAAACAAATTTGATTCTAAATTGCCTTTTAACCCAAACATGCTGGTTGTGTACAATCTGGACGATGATGAGTGATCCCGGATGACGTCACAGTGGCGTCACCTGGTTGTGCGAGATGGTGAACGCCTGGTTGTCCACTCCTTTCTTGCTGACCTTGGACTCCAGAACCACCTCCTGAAACCCCCGGCAGCCAAGGTGAGATCAAGGGAACACGGTCAAGATTTCAGTGGCTTAATGCCATCATTAATTGAGAAAATATGACAGAGGTTTGCCGGTTGCCTAACTTCCAAAGCGTGACTAAACTTTATTACACCGTGTGTATCTACCATCTACCGGAGGGAAGGAACCAGTTAGTACACCGTGTGTATCTACCATCTACCGGAGGGAAGGAACCAGTTAGTACACCGTGTGTATCTACCATCTACCGGAGGGAAGGAACCAGTTATTACACCGTGTGTATCTACCATCTACCGGAGGGAAGGAACCAGTTATTACACCGTGTGTATCTACCATCTACCGGAGGGAAGGAACCAGTTATTACACCGTGTGTATCTACCATCTACCGGAGGGAAGGAACCAGTTATTACACCGTGTGTATCTACCATCTGCCGGAGGGAAGGAACCAGTTATTACACCGTGTGTATCTACCATCTACCGGAGGGAAGGAACCAGTTATTACCACGTGTGTATCTACCATCTACCGGAGGGAAGGAACCAGTTATTACACCATGTGTATCTACCATCTACCGGAGGGAAGGAACCAGTTATTACACCGTGTGTATCTACCATCTACCGGAGGGAAGGAACCAGTTATTACACCGTGTGTATCTACCATCTACCGGAGGGAAGGAACCAGTTATTACACCGTGTGTATCTACCATCTACCGGAGGGAAGGAACCAGTTATTACACCGTGTGTATCTACCATCTACCGGAGGGTAGGAACCAGTTATTACACCCTGTGTATCTACCATCCACCAAATGTGTGTCTGTCTTTGTGTGTAGGTCTGTGTGTATAAGTTAATTTTATTAATTTCCTTAGACATGTTAAATCGAGAGTAGTTTGATGAAATGCTGTGAGAGGCCCTTACCTGACAGCTTCGTCAGAAAATAAAGTGATCAAATTTCTCCCATTTAATCCATATGCATTATAAACACTCATGGACAAAACTTAAGGAGGTTATACCTTTCAGCATGTATATCGGAATTCAGACAAAAATTCTGAAATATATTTGATACACAGTGACCTTTATTGAAGACACACGAGACACCTTGTTAAGGTGGGGAAAAAAGCCTCTTTTGTTTCAGTAGAAAACAGACAACAAGCGACATCCAAGACTTTCCACTTTTTAAAGTTTTGTCCATTAGTGTATATTATATATTTTCAAAACTATACACTACCATTGTTAATGAGCGCAACACATTTGTGGAAACTTTCTTAAGGAAATAAAAAAAATCGAGATAATGAGGATTTCCCTTTAGAGGATCTACAGAAGCCGTTATTGAGTCGAATTGTGCGGAATGAACCGCGTTTGGTCTTTTAACAATGGACAGGCTAGAATATTATTCTCAATGTACATCTTAAAATTGGTAAAGTTGTCGAAAGCTCTGTCGTTTTAAAAACAATATATATCTAAGAGAGATAAAAATAGAGAATGATCAAATCAACTTTCAATTTATGGGGGGGGGGGGAAATCAGCTATCAACTCAGACATAGACTGGCATAACCGTCACTTCAATCCCTTGACACTTCCAGTAGTCACGTCAAAAGGTCGACAGAAGTCTCGCCCACCTCAGGCCGCCGCACGCCCAGCCGCGCCCAGTCCCGCAGAGGCCGCGGCAGCCAGTAGCAGAGGGTCTCGAAGAAGGGCGAGAAGAGCTTGGGGTTCATGTCAGCGGCCTTGTTGGGTCCTGCGCCATACGTCGGGCCATGTTCAGGGAACGTTCTTTCAAATCTTTCAAAGCCGGGGTGGCCAAGAAATTCTTCCTCGCTGCTATATGAGACATGGTATCCGAGGGGTGATTGGATGGAGAAACATCTCGCGACGACTTTTCAAACTCGGGAACAAACTTTTGGCGAAGGCTCATGAGATGGGGTGAATATGTAACAAATGATGGAAGGGGGAGTTACTTGTGACAAGGGAGTGGAAGGGGGAGTTACCTGTGACAAGGGAGTGGAAGGGGAGTTACCTGTGACAAGGGAGTGGAAGGGGAGTTACCTGTGACAAGGGAGTGGAAGGGGAGTTACCTGTGACAAGGGAGTGGAAGAGGGAGTTACCTGTGACAAGGGAGTGGAAGGGGGAGTTACCTGTGACAAGGGAGACCAGGAGGCCGACGACCACCACGACCACACAGCCGATGGCGCTGTACCACATGTAGGAGAGACGGTACACTGAGGGCACCTCCACCCTGCGCAAGGAAAATTATGCCATATATGTGTGTGTATGGGAAATTTTTTTTGAAAATATAAAAAGGTCAGGTGTGTTGATATTATCAGTCATAATATTTTTATTAACGAAACAACATTGTCCTACATACTCGTATAAGGCTTCGTATACTTCAAAAATTGCCTGAGACTTGGCTTCTTCGTGAAACACTCCATTCTATTGAAACCCAACATTGGGGAGGAACCTTCACTGGCCAGTAAGATCTCATTCCAAATTTCTCTCTCATATAGCAGCTGAACCACCTTCCTTGAGGGGCGAAATTACAATTGAGGGAACTCTGTGATAGTTTTCCAGAGAGGAATCGCCCTGGCAATCTCTACTAAGAAGATATTTGACCAAATGGTCGTGAGCGAGCGGTAACATCTCATCGGCGATACTGGCGAAATAAACAAGAACAATGATGCAGAGAGAAGATTCACACCCAGACCTGATCCTTTATCATTTCCTATTTCTTCAATTTGCGGAACTAGACTTATGGCGCATCGAGCTGTCAGTTTAAAATATGAACTGACAGAATGGCACTAAGCTTGTGTTGTAAGAATGGCCAATTCACATCGTTCAACGTACAGAACGCCATCACCGCCCGACCTACTTCTTGACGACCTCCGGTACCGAGGCATTCCTCGCCATCCGGAAGAAGGAGGAGGTGGCGTTGGCCAGAAGCTGGTCCGTTGCGCAGCCAATCACCGACGTCGGCTTAGGAATGGGCGGAGTCTTGTACAGGAACGCCCCGATGGCCACCCAGAAGGAGAAGGAGAGCCCGGCCAGCAGCCCCACCCCCGCGCCCTGAGACCACGCCCTGTAAGCCGGGAGCCGCCCCAAGATAGCCGCCAACCTACCACCGGGTTGGGCCACGGGAAGAACATGCCCAGCGTGAAGAGGCCCAGCAGCGGTCCGCCCATCATCCCGAAGAGCGACAGCGCGGCCTGGACGACAGATTCAGCACAGACTGACGGACCGACTAACCGACTCACCTGCAGCACGCCGCCCATCCGCTCGGCGAGGGCCACCAGGGCGATGGACAAGATGCCGTAGAAGAACGCTGCAGAGAAAAAATGTTAATGCATCGAATAACTAGAATAAAAATGTGATGAGATGGTGTTTGATTCTGAAAGGCAAGACAGTACTGACAAATTCGCTAAAAATGTAAATCGAAAAACGGTAAATCTCATTTCAAAAGAAATTGATTCTTCTGGTTCAATACATATTTGTTGAAAAAGTCTGCGTCTACATTTCCTTGAACGATGGTCCCTGACATCGCCAGGTGACGGCTGTAGCATCATCTAGGCCGTGTGCGATCGTACCGAAGATCTTGGCGAGGCGAGTGGCCCACAGGTCGGAGATGTCCGGGCGGATGTAGGTCTTGATGCCATCCTCCAGGGTGACAGCGGCGAGGGAGTTGATGCCCGAGGACACGGTGCTGGACACACAGGCCGCTGTGACGTCACCAGGCCCCCACCGTCAGTCCCACCCACCTCAGCGCGCCGCTGAAGATGCCGGCCACGAAGAGCCCGGGCAGCCCCGGCAGTTCCCCCAGAATGTCCATCACGAACAGCGGGAAGAGCTGCGAGCAAACACACGGTAACACAGATCCTTCGTTGTGATTTGTTTGAAATAGCAATTTTACAAAATGACAGAAGACAAAAAGTTCGTGTTCTGGCCGAGAAGGTCAGAATATTCTCGGCTCTTTGGAAATATGAAGACAACTCTCTTTATAAAAAAAGAAATTACAATAAATATGGTTGAACTGTTCTGGAAAATTTTCTATTCTCCTGTTGAAACTTGTCGTACCTTTAGATACGTGTGATACGATTGTGTATTATGGATTTTAGGGTAAACTCTACAGACTTGGTTGATATGGTACTGTAATGGCAGGTACTGTAACTTCATCTACCTGCCATTACAACAAGTTATTAAAAGAAACTTATAGCGAAAGGATTTTCCAACAATCCAGAGTTGTCGAAATTCTAGGAGGCGCTTCGTTCACTACTCTATCAAATGGGGGAACAGCACCTGACTCTTATACAGTCCACAATCAACTTATATTTCAGGCGTTTGTTTTCACCGCAGAGAAGTTTGTGCGTCGAGCAAGGAACATTTTATAGCAGACGTCACCACCGACGTCATGTCACTGTGACAACTCTCCTTAAAATATTTTAGAAACAAATAAATTAATTTCTACGAGTAGTTGCCAAACATCTGAGGAAGCCATTTCCCATATTCCACTTTGGTTCAAATTGTCTGCGCTGAGTTGCCGGCCTAGAGAATGTGCTGGACAACGGTGCCTTCAACCAACGTGTAGTTGTTAGAACAAGCTAACCTGGTCGGGAGCAGTGACGCGGCCAGTCTGCAGCGGGTCGCACAACTCGTACCGGGCGTAGATCACCATGCCGGCCAGAGAGGTCGTCACCAGGATGAACACCAGCCCCGGCAGGTTCAACAACACCGCCCTGCACCACAACTTGGGATATAGCAGGGTTGTTGGCCGTCGACAGCTATAACTCGGGTTCGAATTCCACCTTGAAAATGTTTTCTTGAAAAAGAAATGCTTAAATAGGACTCCGATTCTTGCAAAGTCCAACCCCACCAGTGAGTGCAAATAACCAAACGAGGCTCTGGCACATTTGTAAGTACAAAAGTGGAAGTTCTTTTTACATGGGTAGACATTCAGTGCATTGGCAGTAAAAGCAGCCGCTAACTGCCTACAATGATTATCATGTACCACGTGTGCCAACAATTGCTGATAAAAGTCGGGAGACGAACCTGCGGGCCTTGGCCAGCGAGGGCAGCGCCAGGTAGCGCTGCACCATGGTCTGGTTGACGCCGTACACGGTAATCCAGGTGAAGTAGCCGCCGATGGCGAGGCTCCACACCGTGTGCCGGGTGCGGGGGTCCGGGTCCCAGTCCAGGAACTCCACGCGGTCCCCGCGGACGTTGGCCGCCCACACCTCGGCCCAGCCGCCCACGTCGTGCGCCCCCTTCAGCACCACCACGAGCAGCGCCACGCCCATCAGCAGCACCTGGAAGAGGTCGGTCCAGACCACCGCCTTGATGCCCCCCTGCACCGTGCACCAGTTGGCGACATTCTGGCCGCCGCAGCACGGCGTACACGCACTCACCACTGAGGTGTAGAAGGTGCACACCAGCCCGATGGACAGCACGGAGAACCACACCTTGAGACCTGTCACTGAACACCTGCTGTCAGCCAACGCTCGGGGGATCACCGCGCAGAAACCTACCCTGGGACAGGGCTAAGGCTGGGGCGTACAGTACGATGGCCATGTAGAGGATCTGGAGACACAACGACGGTGTTTTAAAACAGACTCTGTTGCATCCCGTCGAAGCCACATTCGGAAGAAAGAGAAACGGGTCAAATACCTGGCGAAGAAGGTCCGGCAAAGTTGGAAATCTACTGACAACTTTCGAGAGTTTGTTGACGCAGGGGATCGTTCCAAAGTTGCGGGTTGAATTCGGCAACGTTGGAGTGACCGTGAGGTAAGTTCACGTAACATTGGGTGCGGAGAACCGATACACCGTGTTGTAGGGATGTGGTCACTTATGGATTTGAGATTCTCAGAAAATAAGAAAGAATTGAAACCTTTGAAATGTTGACATGAAGAAATCCACTCAGAGTGCCATGAACAGATAAAAGGTCAAATATTTCAACCCTAAATGAAATTAATCCTTTTAAATACCAAGAATCCTCCCAAATATACACAAAAAAAAAAGACTTCGGACACCTAATGAATTATAAAAGATGTTGATGTTGGGAAAATTGAAGGAAGAGAGGAAGAACTGCAAAGAGCTGGCTGGAAGGAGTCAAGGAATTTACCGGAAGGTCACTAGATGAGAGCGAAAGTCACTAACAGATATAAAATTGGAGAATATTAGTCCATAGTGTCCCCAAAAGTCGTGATGGACAATAATGAGTGACTGAACAAACCACAGACTTGCCATCCTCACACAGCTGGAGCCACAAGGGAGATGACAAAAATGGATGAATAAATAAATCCGACAAGTTTCCACCAAGATGACAATTGGTTCCCAACCTCTCGATAAATCCCTTGTCATCTGGGGGACAATTACATAAATCTTTCAATAAGAAGTTTACAGGAGTACCAGCCATTGTAGAAATAATGTGAGTCATCTAGGGGACAATTACATAAATCTTTCAATAAGTTTACAGGAGTACTAGCCATTGTAGAAATAATGTGAGTCATCTGGGGGACAATTACATAAATCTTTCAATAAGAAGTTTACAGGAGTACTAGCCATTGTAGAAATAATGTCTTTTATTTACACAAACAGGAATTGAAGTTTATAAGCGTATGATGATAAGCAGCGTGTCCAAATATATTCTGTGACAATATAAGCAGTTGACTCCTGTAGAAAGGCCTGGAGTCAACAAAAGGATTTCTACAAGAAACTTCAAAGATAAATTACAAGAAACTTCAAAGATAAATTACAAGAAACTTCAAAGATAAATTACAAGAAACTTCAAAGATAAATTACAAGAAACTTCAAAGATAAATTACAAGAAACTTCAAAGATAAATTACAAGAAACTTCAAAGATAAATTACAAGAAACTTCAAAGATAAATTACAAGAAACTTCAAAGATAAATTACAAGAAACTTCAAAGATAAATTACAAGAAACTTCAAAGATAAAGTACAAGAAACTTCAAAGATAAATTACAAGAAACTTCAAAGATGAATTACAAAAAACTTCAAAGATAAAGTACAAGAAACTTCAAAGATAAATTACAAGAAACTTCAAAGATGAATTACAAAAAAACTTCAAAGATAAAGTACAAGAAACTTCAAAGATAAATTACAAGAAACTTCAAAGATGAATTACAAAAAACTTCAAAGATAAAGTACAAGAAACTTCAAAGATAAATTACAAGAAACTTCAAAGATAAATTACAAGAAACTTCAAAGATAAAGTACAAGAAACTTCAAAGATAAATTACAAGAAACTTCAAAGATAAAGTACAAGAAACTTCAAAGATAAATTACAAGAAACTTCAAAGATGAATTACAAAAAACTTCAAAGATAAATTACAAGAAACTTCAAAGAAAAATTACAAGAAACTTCAAAGATAAATTACAAGAAACTTCAAAGATAAATTACAAGAAACTTCAAAGATAAAGTACAAGAAACTTCAAAGATAAATTACAAGAAACTTCAAAGATAAAGTACAAGAAACTCATCCTTGTAAACATTTCTCCCAAACGAGGCAGAATGTTGTCTAATTGTGACAATTAAACTCTGGGTTTTTTAACGCCACGGCTTACAACGGTGACAAAAAACACGGCAATTCCGCGGGTAAATAAAAAAAGTCACTTTCCCCTGACCCGGAGAGTTGCTCGCCGTGCGTCACTGCGGGGATTTTCGCCAAGTTCAGGGCCGCGACGTTCTCACGGCGTGTAGTCGCGGTTAGAAATACAGCCATTGATGTCTCTTTTCCAAATACAACAAACTTTCTACTGTCCTTACTGTGGCGTACAGACTTCGGTCTAGGTAGCCCACTATCCAATGGTGTGATGAAAAACATTGGAAGGACTCTTGGCTCATCAATGGTGAACCCTCCCAGCAGTTCCGCCAGTTTAATCCACCAGACCGCTTTTTAGAGCTCTAATTTGGACAATTCTGCTTATATATATTTCACTGTAGGATGCCATATGAATTATGGTATTTAAGCAAACTATGGGCTTCTAGGATAGTAGAATTACATAGGAATATATTGAGTGAAATATTTCAGACCTCCGGGGGAAAGTTCAAAACATGTTTATTCTCTAGCTTTCGGACCCTTCTACGGGAAAATGTCCACAGAATGTTATAAAATGATGTAAATTATATTTAACTCTATTGGCGAATTATTAGTTTTCTCTTGTAGAAGGGCGTTCGTGCCCGAAAGCTCGAGATTAAAAATGTTTTGAAAAAATACTTTCCCTCCCTGGAGGTCTATTTTATTTAATATTGATCCAAGGGGTTGTTTTATTGGATATAAATACTTATCCCAAGTACACGTGGCCAATCATGGTTAGTTAGGGACTGATTTTACCACAAGTAGAAAGCAATTCGAATTTTGCATTTATAATTGCCCCAGAGCCCTGTTTGGTCACTGGTACTAACTTAGACTTTTGTGAGGATCGGGCGCCATTGGAGCATTTCTTTCATCATAAAAAAAGGTTTCCAATACGGGATTCGATCCCGGGTCGTGTCTGTTGAAGTGAGCGACCACCGACCCCGTACATGAGGTGGTGTTGAAGTGAGCGATTGGTACCAGCGACCCCGTACATGAGGTGGTGTTGAAGTGAGCGATTGGTACCAGCGACCCCGTACATGAGGTGGTGTTGAAGTGAGCGACCACCGACCCCGTACATGAGGTGGTGTTGAAGTGAGCGATTGGTACCAGCGACCCCGTACATGAGGTGGTGTTGAAGTGAGCGACCACCGACCCCGTACATGAGGTGGTGTTGAAGTGAGCGACCACCGACCCCGTACATGAGGTGGTGTTGAAGTGAGCGACCACCGACCCCGTACATGAGGTGGTGTTGAAGTGAGCGACCACCGACCCCGTACATGAGGTGGTGTTGAAGTGAGCGATTGGTACCACCGACCCCGTACATGAGGTGGTGTTGAAGTGAGCGACCACCGACCCCGTACATGAGGTGGTGTTGAAGTGAGCGATTGGTACCACCGACCCCGTACATGAGGTGGTGTTGAAGTGAGCGACCACCGACCCCGTACATGAGGTGGTGTTGAAGTGAGCGACCACCGACCCCGTTCATGAGGTGGTGTTGAAGTGAGCGACCACCGACCCCGTTCATGAGGTGGTGTTGAAGTGAGCGACCACCGACCCCGTGCATGAGGTGGTGTTGAAGTGAGCGATTGGTACCACCGACCCCGTGCATGAGGTGGTGTTGAAGTGAGCGATTGGTACCACCGACCCCGTGCATGAGGTGGTGTTGAAGTGAGCGATTGGTACCACCGACCCCGTGCATGAGGTGGTGTTGAAGTGAGCGACCACCGACCCCGTACATGAGGTGGTGTTGAAGTGAGCGATTGGTACCACCGACCCCGTACATGAGGTGGTGTTGAAGTGAGCGATTGGTACCACCGACCCCGTGCATGAGGTGGTGTTGAAGTGAGCGATTGGTACCACCGACCCCGTGCATGAGGTGGTGTTGAAGTGAGCGATTGGTACCACCGACCCCGTGCATGAGGTGGTGTTGAAGTGAGCGATTGGTACCACCGACCCCGTGCATGAGGTGGTGTTGAAGTGAGCGATTGGTACCACCGACCCCGTGCATGAGGTGGTGTTGAAGTGAGCGATTGGTACCACCGACCCCGTGCATGAGGTGGTGTTGAAGTGAGCGACCACCGACCCCGTACATGAGGTGGTGTTGAAGTGAGCAATTGGTACCACCGACCCCGTGCATGAGGTGGTGTTGAAGTGAGCGATTGGTACCACCGACCCCGTGCATGAGGTGGTGTTGAAGTGAGCGATTGGTACCACCGACCCCGTGCATGAGGTGGTGTTGAAGTGAGCGACCACCGACCCCGTACATGAGGTGGTGTTGAAGTGAGCGATTGGTACCACCGACCCCGTACATGAGGTGGTGTTGAAGTGAGCGATTGGTACCACCGACCCCGTACATGAGGTGGTGCTGAAGTGAGCGATTGTTACTGTAATATATTAGCTAATTAGTTTAATATTTGTTTTTATTCAATTATTTTGCACAGAGTCAATGATGATAATTGTGTGTATATGTATATATATATAGTGTTTGTGTATATAGAGGTTGGTTGTATTTTAATATGGAATTGTGTTAACTATGTTTGTTGTTAGCATTGAAAATAAATACTATTTTTAAATATTCTGGCTTGAATACATTGCATTGGCGACGAGGATTTAAGAGTAAGTACCCAAGCGATAGTATGAGGTAATATTAAGAATTTTGTTTATAATTAAAGAAGAAGTTATTGGAAATTTACATAAGAAAAATTGTTTCATGATGGCTCATTACCATTTTAAGGAATTTGAAGAAAAAAAATGAAAATTTTTGTTCATTTATCGAGCGTTTGGAGCAGTTTCTAATTCTAGAAGAGGCAAATGAAGAAAAGAAAAGAGCCTATTTGTTGACTCTAATTGGCGGGAAGGCGTATGATACATTGAAGAATTTATGTAGCCCGAAGTTGCCTGAAGAGTATAAGTATGAAGAATTGATTGAGAAACTTGTTGACTATTTTTCCCCAAGGCGATCTATAATCGTAGAGAGATTTTTGTTTTTTGGAAGAATACAAAAGGAAATGGAAATGTTTCAGAATATCTGGTAGAAATCAAGCGGCTAGCCTCAACTTGTGGATTTGGCGAATTTTTAAAGGAATCTTTAAGAGACAAATTGGTGTGCGGATTGAGAAATGCAAAAATTCAGAGGAGGATCTTGTCTGAAGGAGATGTGCCGTTGGCAAGAGTAGTTGAAATTGCGTTGTCGATGGAGGCAGCAGAAAAAAATACCAGAATATTCCATGTCAATGAGCCTGCAGATAGCGTGGACAAAATACGCGCAGAAGTCAGGAATAGATATGATAGAGAGCAAAAGAGAAAGTGCATACATTGCGGGAGGTTGCATAAAGACTTATGCAGATTTAGAGAGGCGACCTGTTTTAGATGCGGGAAAAGAGGCCACATTGCAACCATCTGCAGGAGCCGTGGGGAACATACAAGCGGAAGACAGGTGAGCCGGTTTCTGAACCAGAGAAAGATTCATCGGATCGAGGATCAAGAGGAGGAGGAGGAATAATCCGTTCAAAGAATGGTCTTCATGAGGACGTATGATTATAGAGTCAAGTATGCTACGAATGACCCTCCCTATGTGATTAAGGTGAGAGTAGAGGACACTTTGATGACTTTTGAAATCGATACGGGTAGCTGTCTGACTTTAATATCGGAGAAGGATTTCAAGAGATACCACCCAGACGTGCAGGTAAAAGAAGCGGGAATAATTGTTAAGACCTATGACGTAACTGTGGTACCGATTCTGGGTGAAATAGATGTCAAGGTCGATTTTCGGGGAACGATCGCTAAGCTTAGAGCTGTCGTGGTGAGAGGAGAAAGGAAGGCCTTGTTGGGGAGAGAATGGATCAATGTGTTGAAAATTGGAAATTATTTTGTAAATCAGATGCCTTTGGAGGACACGTTGGCGGAATTATTGAGTGAACACCAGGTTGTGTTCGGGGAGACAACAGATTCAATAAAGGGATTCACATTTGCAGTGAATATTCAGGATGTAAACCCCATATTTCATAAGGCCCGACCAGTACCCTTTGCGATTAGAACGGCGGTAAACGAGGTACTAGAAAGAATGGTGGAGAAGGGCTACTTGTATCAAGTACCAAGCAGCAAGTGGGCAACTCCAGTGGTGGTTGTGCCCAAGAAGAATAAAGAGTTTAGGATTTGTTGTGATTTCAAAGTAACTTTAAATAGGTTCTTGGATACTGCGGCCTATCCACTACCTACTCAGCAGGACCAGTTTTCCGTATTGGCTAGAGGGAAGTATTTCTCCAAACTAGATTTGAGTAATGCATACCTTCAATTAGAGGTAAACCCTAGCACCCAGCCACTCCTGACTATTAATACGCATAAGGGGCTTTTTAGGTTTAAAAGAATGCCTTTTGGATTGGCAAATCCCCTAGTTTTTTTGTCAGTTATGGATAGAATATTGGCGGGAATTAATGGGGTTATTTGTTACATTGACGATGTACTCGTATCCACGGCGTCAGTGGAGGAACATATAGCGGTATTAAAAACTATTTTTGTTCGGTTGCAGAAGCACAACATAAAATTAAAAAGGGAAAAATGTGAATTTCTGCGAAGAGAAATACAGTATTTGGGACATCTCATCAAGGAAGATGGTATTCGGCCTTTAGATGACAAGATACAAGGGTTACAGAAAGCCAAAAGCCCGACAAATGTCTCGGAATTGAGATCTTTTCTGGGATTGGTGAACTATTATGGAAAGTTTATTCCGAATTTGCCAGAGATGTTGGAGCCACTTCACAAGCTGCTGAAAAAGAATAGTTGTTGGAAGTGGACAAAGGAGTGTGAGGAGGCGATCTCGGAGTGTAAAAAAAAGAATTACCTCCGAGAAAGTGTTGGTGCCATATGATGCCACATTACCTTTATCTTTGGCCACGGACGCATCTCAGATTGGAGTGGGGGCGGTGCTGTCCCATGTTATCGAGGGCCAAGAGAAGCCAATCATGTTTGCCTCACGAACACTTTCCAGGGCCGAACGTAATTATTCACAAATAGAAAGAGAAGCTCTCGCAATAATATATGGTGTGACTAAGTTCCACCAGTTTATCTATGGAAGACGATTTACCCTGATTACAGATCATAAACCCTTGGTGTCTATTTTGGGGCCGAGAGCAGGGATTCCCACTTTGTCTACTTCAAGATTGCAGAGATGGGGACTGACTTTGGGGCGGCTTATACATATGAAATTAAGTTCCGAAGAACTCAAGATCATGGAAATGCAGACCTTCTCTCACGGTTGCCAGTAGAGAGTGACGAAAAACCGGTTTTGAATCAAACGTTCATATTATCATACGTGGAAGATTTGCCGGTTACAGCAGAAGAAATAGGTGTGGAAACTAAAAAAGATGAAGTAGTGTCAGTGGTGAAGCGCTATACGCAGCAAGGCTGGCCTGAGAGAGTTGGGGAACAACTCAGGCCCTACTTTCAGAGAAAGTTGGAGTTAACTACGGACGGGGAATGCTTATTGTGGGGAATGCGAGTGATCATCCCGTCTTCTCTTAGGAAAAATATGTTGAGATGTCTACACGAGACCCATTCGGGGATGGGCAAAATGAAAGCGGTTGCTAGGTCGCATTTTTGGTGGCCGAATCTTGACAACCAGATTGAATGCATAGTAAATGGGTGTAAAAATTGCCAGCAAACTCAGACAGGCCCAAGTAAAGTAAAGTGGAGACCGTGGGTGTGGGCAACCAGGCCCTGGCAACGGATCCATATGGATTTTGCATTTAAAGATGGAGTGAATTTGTTAATCGTGGTGGATAGCCACTCAAAATGGGTCGAGGCGATCCCGATGAGAGAGATAACCGCAAGAAAGACGATTGAGCAGTTAAGAAGATTGTATTCAGAGTATGGGTTACCAGAGGAAGTGGTGTCGGATAATGGCCCACAGTTTACAGGGGTAGAGATGAAGAGTTTTTTCGTAAGAAATGGAGTCAAGCAAACTCTGATTCCAGCATACCATCCACAGAGTAATGGTTTAGCAGAAAGAGCGGTTCAATTGATAAAGATGGCCTTGGAAAAAAATAAAAGGAAGTTTGAAGATACCATTCAAGATACACTGTCAAGAATTCTCCTCACGTATCGATGCACGCCGCATGAGACAACTGGGAAGACCCCATCAGAGCTGTTTATGGGACGGTCTCTGCGGACCAGACTGACATTAATACACCAGAGTCTGGACAATAGGGTGAGGGAACGACAGGCCAGGCAGATGAGGTATGATCGAGGAAAAGGCCAAGAGGAGTTCGAGGTGGACGATCAGGTGTGGTGTAAGAATTTTAGAGGTGTCGGGTGGATCCCAGGAAGAATAGTGGGCAGAAAGGGGAGCAGAGTCTATACAGTTTTGATAAATGGACAGGTGAAGACCTACCACCGAGATCAGATAAGGAGAAGATGGACTAGTGGTGAAAGTGGAGATGAGGCCAGAGAGAAAAGAGAGGAGGAAGATGACCCAATATGGATGGCTCCTGAGAGTATGAACAGCCAGAGGGACAGAGAATCGTTTTCGTCGGAAACAGCTGGACAGCCGCAGGATCCGGTGTCCGGGGACCTAGGTGTGGAGATTGAAAGCAATCCATGGAAATCTGCGTGTTCCTCAGACAGAGAAGCCCGGACGGAGGAAAGGCCCCTGCCAAGAAGAAACCCTCCAAGGTTCGGAGACCTCCTATACGATATCAAAGCATGTAGAGGGAAGATGGTGTAATATATTAGCTAATTAGTTTAATATTTGTTTTTATTCAATTGTTTTGCACAGAGTCAATGATGATAATTGTGTGTATATGCATATATATAGTGTTTGTGTATATAGAGGTTGGTTGTATTTTAATATGGAATTGTGTTAACTATGTTTGTTGTTAGCATTGAAAATAAATACTATTTTTAAATCTTCTGGCTTGAATACATTGCGGGTACAACCGACCCCGTACATGAGGTGGTGTTGAAGTGAGCGATTGGTACCACCGACCCCGTACATGAGGTGGTGTTGAAGTGAGCGATTGGTACCACCGACCCCGTACATGAGGTGGTGTTGAAGTGAGCGATTGGTACCACCGACCCCGTACATGAGGTGGTGTGGAAGTGAGCGATTTGTACCACCGACCCCGTACATGAGGTGGTGCTGAAGTGAGCGATTGGTACCACCGACCCCGTACATGAGGTGGTGTTGAAGTGAGCGATTGGTACCACCGACCCCGTACATGAGGTGGTGTTGAAGTGAGCGATTGGTACCACAGACCCCGTACATGAGGTGGTGTTGAAGTGAGCGACCACCGACCCCGTACATGAGGTGGGGCTATTTAAATGACTGGTGTGCCAATTTGGTGAGAATTTGACAATGGACCAAAATTGAAACAGGAACATCAGATTTTGAAGGATTTTACAATAAGCTCTTTTCCAAGCTTCATTTGGATGTCTATTTAATTACAACAAATCCGACCCATTTTTGAGTCTATGCCCTTATTAATAGACGCTGAATTTATTTTTATTATTTTTAGATTTTCTGGATATAAAAAAGAACGGGTGCTGCGCGGGTTGGAACAACTTGGCAGCATCTATACTCGCGATGTAAGGACCAACAAAGAGTCTAGAGATATTGAATAAGTGAAATATTTGGGACAATTGCAATATAGCGAAACAGCCGTCAAATATCATCATCAAGTGAAACAGCCTTCAAATATCATCATCAAGTGAAACAGCCTTCAAATATCATCATCAAGTGAAACAGGAGTCAAATATCATCATCAAGTGAAATGTTGAGAGGAACACTGGCTGACACACAGGTCTGCGAGTTACACCACAATGTGCCGCAGAAGTCAATCAAACATATTCTGGTGCTATCAGATCAAGGAATGTGTCCCTGGGATTTACATGCGCTTCAAAATTGGAAAAAAAAGAACGAACAGTCTTCAGTGATAGAATACAGCCGCCATCTTTGCAACCTACGTTGGCATAAACGGCAAATGTTGGTATCTCAGAGTATGCCATTGATGACTGCTATTGGTCCACCTTAGTGGACCGGGCTGACGTGGAAACCAAAAGGTTTTGAAGAACACAGGTTATCATACAGTGTGGCTACATGGGGAACCTACCATCTGAAGTGAGGGCAATGGGGAACCTACCATCTGAAGTGAGAGCAATGGGGAACCTACCATCTGAAGTGAGGGCAATGGGGAACCTACCATATGAAGTGAGGGCAATGGGGAACCTACCATCTGAAGTGAGGGCAATGGGGAACCTACCATATGAAGTGAGGGCAATGGGGAATCTACCATCTGAAGTGAGGGCAATGGGGAACCTACCATCTGAAGTGAGGGCAATGGGGAACCTACCATCTGAAGTGAGGGCAATGGGGAACCTACCATCTGAAGTAGGGCAATGGGGAACCTACCATATGAAGTGAGGGCAATGGGGAACCTACCATCTGAAGTGAGGGCAATGGGGAACCTACCATCTGAAGTGAGGGCAATGGGGAACCTACCATCTGAATAGAAAAGAGGGCAGACGCCATGGAGCGGATGACGCGGTTGAAGCGCAGGTCGAGGTACTGGACACAGAAGATTTGGTTCAATAAAGAGGTTGAAGGGAAGTTTTGGCTGATGAGTTTTGAGAGATGTTCTCTCGTCTGCTTTAATCCCAAATATCAAATCTGATAGAAAATCTACAACAAAATAACATTTAGTACCAATAGTGAGACAGGGTTACAGATAAATTAATCCTGCTTATGCGCAATATTTAGTCAATATTTTGGAATGATTAATAATCAACGCTTAGTTGATATTTATTCCGATAGATGGCGCAACTTTCAGTTGCCCGATCAGGAGAAGCTTTTGTCCTAAAATACCAATCGCTGTGCCATGCGGCGCTGTCTCCAGAGAAAGGAATTAGCCCCGTTGGCCGCCATTAGTGGTGTGGGCCACCGCCATTAGACGTAAATTAAGTGTGCCGAGGCCTTCCCTGGCCAAACAATCCGCGACAATGGGCAGCAGCTGGGACTCCGGGAGACTTTTGTTTCTTTGTTGACTCGGACTGAAATGGAAAATAAAATAATTTCCTCTTTGGATTTCGTTTTGTTCGTTCTGTGGCTTTCGTTCTTGGGATGAGGACTTATTTGGCCTGAGAAATTTGAGATCTTGGCACTTTTCTCCCACGCCAGGGAAACCTTTCGGCAGTTTGCTGCGCTAGCGAGACTTGAGGCTTCACTGACCACGACCGTGTCCAGCCCAACACGACCGTGCCCACCCCAACCCGACCGTATCCACCCCAACACGTTGCCCCAACATCTCTGGACTGTATTCCCATCTCCAAAATTTATATTTGTAACTTGATGAGATAATGGCAACACACTTTGACATCCTCCTGAAATATCACCACCCTGCTTATCTTTATATCCGCCCGGCAATATATCGCCACGTGGAGGGAAGACAAAAACTTCAGGAGGAGACAACAATTTATTTCAGGCAAGGACAAACTATGAATGGCAAACAAAAGATAAGCCACGAGAAAAATTTACAGAGAGTAGCAAAATATGAACATAAAAATGACCACTCTGTTAATAAAAATAATAAAATTAATAAATATTTTGTTACAATATATTTGGCCCATGAAATCAAAGTTTCTAAACTTGTGCTATGAGAGTTGTGTCGTGTCCTGGCTAAGGTACGAAATACCTGACTGCTGTGAGGTTGTCAAGTTGGTTGGGCCACGTGTTGCCAGCGGATTGAGTAAATCAGGCGCTATGTGCTGGCTGACGTCCCGAGTTGAAGGATTCCTGGCATTGAGAGCACATCCTGCTGAACATCTGCCCCCAGTTTGACAGAACAGCACCTATTGCATGGACGGTCGGAGAAAACCTAGCCAACAGTATGTCCCATAATTTATGAATTAAGCCGTGAGCGCTACTCGGAGCCTTTATCCGATATAGGAGTCACAGAGGGTGACATCGTAGAGGCAATTATATTCCCCGGGGGTAGGGAACCTCTCTTCAGGCGCCTCTCCACTCAGAAGAGAACCATTCTCACCGAAATCATCGGCGCTGCCATTGAGCGCGCTCGGAACTCAGATCCCTTTGTGCGTGAGGGCCTACACATACTCAGGAAAATGCTCCCCCCCCTGATCTGTTAAATTTTCCTTGATGGAGTGTTACTATTGACCAGATCGTCAATAAAGTCTGTTTTAATTGTCAATTGTCAACAGTATGTCCCATACTGTATATGTCCCACACTGTATATGTCCCACATTGCGTAGGGTCCCACATTGTATATGTCCCACACTGTATATTTCCCACACTGTATATGTCCCACACTGTATATGTCCCACACTGTATATGTCCCACATTGTATATGTCCCACATTGCGTAGGTCCCACATTGTATATGTCCCACACTGTGTATGTCCCACACTGTATATGTCCCACACTGTATATTTCCCATACTGTGTAGGTCCCACACTGTATATGTCCCACACTGTGTATGTCCCACACTGTATATGTCCCACACTGTATATGTCCCACATTGTATATGTCCCACACTGTATATGTCCCACATTGTATATGTCCCACACTGTGTATGTCCCACACTGTATATGTCCCACACTGTATATGTCCAACATTGCGTAGGTCCCACATTGCGTAGGTCCCACATTGTATATGTCCCACACTGTATATTTCCCATACTGTATATGTCCCACACTGTATATGTCCCACACTGTATATGTCCCACATTGTATATGTCCCACATTGCGTAGGTCCCACATTGTATATGTCCCACACTGTGTATGTCCCACACTGTATATGTCCCACACTGTATATTTCCCATACTGTGTAGGTCCCACACTGTATATGTCCCACACTGTGTATGTCCCACACTGTATATGTCCCACACTGTATATGTCCCACATTGTACGGAGGGTGTTTCCTTTCAAATGAAACGATTTCAAACGTCCGTTAGAACTTTATTTTTCGAACGTGAATTTTTTTCATGTGTTCTATGTGCTTCCCCTTCTTCTTGGCTATCTCCCTGCATCGGACTTTCCAAGCTGCGAACACTTCCTTGACTTTGGAGAGCGAAACATTCGACCACTCCTCTTGTGCGGCTTTCCAAAGAAGGAAACAGTTATAGCGTCATAGTGAAAAAGCTAAAAGCAGAAGGACTAGATGTTGGCAAAGCTACAATATGTAGGGTAGTAAATGGCATCGGAAAGAAAAGGGAAGCTGAATCCAATGGGCAAAAATTTCAAGTCGATCGACCACGTCCGGTGCGGACCCCCGCCACGGTTTCCAAGGTAAAGCGGCTAGCAACTACTGAAAATCCACCATCTCAGCGCCAACTTTCCAGAATGTGTGGAACATCGCTAAAAACGATAAATAACATCATTCACAAAGATTTGGAACTGGATACCCGACGAAAAGGCAAGGTTCACAAGCTCACCCCTTTCCACATGAAAAACCGTGCAACGAATGCCCGGAAGCTCTACGAGGAACACCTGGCCGGTTCCAGATCGGAATATACTGCAACATTGGACGAAGCATGGATGTATGTGACGTATTGCAATGGAATCCGGAAGATCTGTTACATCAAAAGAGGCAATCAGGTCCCGGATAATTGGGTTCACCAATGCTCCGAAACTTTCCCTAAAGGTTTCATGGTTGTCGGGGTAATGACTGGCCGTGGAGTCCTTCCGCTCATAAAGGTTCCATCGAAGGTGAAGGTGAACTCAGAATTCTATATAGAATGCGTTCTGAAACCTGTCATCGAACAACTGAAGGACCTTTACCCAGGGGAAATGGACAAAGTGTTCCTTCATCACGACAAAGCCTCTTCCCATACCTCCAACAAAACCCAACAGTTCCTACAAGAAATGAAGGACACCCTAGGCCTAAATTTTATCAGGAACTCGGACATTCCAGTGAAGTCTCCCGACGCCAGCCCACTGGATTTTTACGGGTCCGGTATGTTGAAACAACGGCTCTTTAACCGACGTCCCAAAACTGAGGCCGGACTTTGGAAAGCCGCACAAGAGGAGTGGTCGAATGTTTCGCTCTCCAAAGTCAAGGAAGTGTTCGCAGCTTGGAAAGTCCGATGCAGGGAGATAGCCAAGAAGAAGGGGAAGCACATAGAACACATGAAAAAAATTCACGTTCGAAAAATAAAGTTCTAACGGACGTTTGAAATCGTTTCATTTGAAAGGAAACACCCTCTGTATATGTCCCACACTGTATATGTCCCACATTGTATATGTCCCACACTGTGTATGTCCCACATTGTATATGTCCCACACTGTATATGTCCCACATTGTATATGTCCCACACTGTGTATGTCCCACATTGTATATGTCCCACACTGTATATGTCCCACACTGTATATGTCCCATACTGTATATGTCCCAGCCATCTGTGTGGAAGAGTTACCGCGGCCCGGTTGCCGCAAATACTTTCCCCGGCCACTCGAGACCCCGTCAAGCCTGACCGGCTGTCAAGGACGGTCATTGTTTCAAGCCCAGCGCCCCGCACACAATCCACCGACCAACAAAACACCCGAAGATTTACAGCCCACGTCAAACTATTTGTTTATTGCTCGGCAAACAATCGGAAGAGAGTCGTAAAAGGCCGAGGATTCAATTCGATGGAGGTTATCAAATGTGGCATCGGTCAGAGGATCCCGACAGATCAACAACTTGCAGCAGATTTGTCTGAAGGGTTGGGGAGATTCCAAGTGGAACTCACTACTCTCTCCGCTCCTTTCCTCGAGAAAGTGTTTAAGATGCGCGCAGTCACCATAAAGCCCTTTAAGAGAAGGAGTTCCTACAATCAGCAGCCAAATTGGCCGCAATTAGGAAGGCCGGCTGGTGCGTGGACAAGAGGGCCAAGGCGGGGGCGACCACCGGACAGGAACGAGCTGGCTGTGGGGAAGCGATTTCGCTTTGCCGAGTTGATCACACGATGTCCCCACACCTTAGGTTTCCACAGCGGCCATATGTGCTCAATTCTGACGATGGGACACCAAGACCAATGTGGACATCTTCGCGAACATTGTCTGCCGGTCAGTGCTCTTTCCTGCAGCGCTAATGGCCCCGCAGTCGCTTCCTCGATACTTCAGTCGAGGCCACGCGCTCTTCCAGCAGACTTCGATAGTCAAACAGTGTCCACACTCACTCAGCGCAGTAGCTGTTCCAGCAGTACTGTGGCTCTACCAAGGTAAATTAATAAGGGGCATTTGTGTATTTTTTTATTGTATAATCGATTATATCACGTGATGTCACCACTGTGTGACCCAGATTAAAAGATATTTTAAATGGAATAGAAATAGAATGGTTAAAATGTGTGAATTCGACGCTCTTCGGAAAAGGTGCGTCTGACAAATGTTGGGATGATTCAGCAGGTCTTGTGTAGAGCAGATTTGAACCACAGCTTCACTGAGTAAGATTCTCAAAACTGACGTGCTGGAATCCGGTTCCCGAAACAATTTAAGTAAATATTTGTTTCAAGATTGGGATGACAAAATTGAGCAGAAAGAGAAAATAAATATGTAGAAAGATATTCAAGTAAGTTGCTGCTTTGATAGTCTTGCACCAAATGGCCGCTTGAAATATTTCCTGACTTGGTGGAATTCCAAGTTTTGTGCCAGCTGTTGCCTACATTATCGAGGCAGGTTGCCAACCAGAGTTTGAAGGGAATGTAGAGACGTTCCCTAGAAGGCAGCTGTTCATTGAGCCCAACTTTGGGAAGAACGGGGTCGCGCTGTATCAACACACCTGGCCGCGGTGAAACTGCAGGCGATTGTCCAGTCGGCTACTGACGATCAACACCCGCTGGTTTCAAAGCGACTTTCCTCTAATCCACTTTGAAGTGATTCCAAAGCTTGCTTGCCGAGAGGACTTTTTGACTCAGAAATGGCAGCGGACAAGCAGGTGTGAGGATCACACACAAAGAGAAAGTAATTACAGAATATTTCCTCCCATGAAGTGGGCAACGAGCCGTAGCGGGGAAATTGACAAAGGAAAGAAAACGACAAAAGTTTCAATAAGTTGAACTGGCCCCGGGCCAAGCCACGGTACAATGCGACGTCCTTGCTGATCTGGCGTTACATTTAGCGACAGCAGGGACGTAACGACAGGGAGGCTCACACGGCTCCCCTACCCCCGTCCGAGAACGCGGAACTTGCCGCGGCTAAATTCGCGCCATTGTTGCTCCCGACACAAGGAAGGGACACTTGAGGACATCCACTGACACGAAATTCCCAAAACTCTGAGACAATTAGTTGGGTTCGGTGGACTCGAGCAGAGGGTCTTCCGGCAAACTGGCAGGTTTGGCCACGGCCTCTGTGGCCACAACTCTGTCTCCTATATACAACGGCGGTACAATACAAATGTGACATTTAGAATGTCAATGGTCCCCCATGTAACTTGACAACGGCGGTATAATACAAATGTGACATTTAGAATGTCAATGGTCCCCCATGTAACTTGACAACGGCGGTACAATACAAATGTGACATTTAGAATGTCAATGGTCCCCCATGTAACTTGACAACGGCGGTACAATACAAATGTGACATTTAGAATGTCAATGGTCCCCCATGTAACTTGACAACGGCGGTATAATACAAATGTGACATTTAGAATGTCAATGGTCCCCCATGTAACTTGACAACGTCGGTACAATACAAATGTGACATTTAGAATGTCAATGGTCCCCCATGTAACTTGACAACGGCGGTACAATACAAATGTGACATTTAGAATGTCAATGGTCCTCCATGTAACTTGACAACGGCGGTACAATACAAATGTGACATTTAGAATGTCAATGGTCCTCCATGTAACTTGACAACGGCGGTATAATACAAATGTGACATTTAGAATGTCAATGGTCCCCCATGTAACTTGACAACGGCGGTACAATACAAATGTGACATTTAGAATGTCAATGGTCCCCCATGTAACTTGACAACGGCGGTACAAGAATGACATTTTGGCTGCGACACATGTGACCAGGTCAGGAGGGTGTTTGGCCTCTGCGCACTGGAGCGGGCTGTTGTTGGCCAAAGACCATTTCTGTGTCATCTAGCGGACAACTCCGTCGTACTTCTTGTCTCAATGGAGGAGTCGGAGCACATGCGCCATCTTGGCTTGTCTCCATCTTGGCACTATGGCCGGTGGTTACAAGCTGAGTGGAACGGGACTTGATCCTCCAGAGTCCTTCATATACGTCACCGTTATTCCAGAACTCCTTTATTCCAAACCTATGTTCAAATAAGAACGAGTCAACAACAACAACAAAAAAAGCCTTTATTTAGGGTCACTGACCCCATACAGGATTCACCAGAGGTATGCATAAGAACAAAGCAGTGAGACAAAGGAAATAACGATATATACAGAGTAAAAAGAGAAAGAAAAAAAAACAAGAAAAGGAAAATATATATATATAATAATAAGAAAGAGGGAAGCAAGAAATCAACACAAAAAGAGTAGCAGTAAGAAAGTGAGGAGTGAGTATCACTTGGCCTTCTTCTGAGATATGGACTTGTGGAAACCATAAAACGCCGTAGCAATATACTTATTCTTGGTCATATTGTCAATTATTGATGGAAGTGAAGCACAGAGTTGCCCAGTTTTGAGCATAAGGGTTCTTCTTTCTTCTTTCAGAGCAGAGCAATCAAAAATATAGTGAGTGATTTCATTTTTTAGTTTTGAATTACAGAAGGTACAAGTCGGGTCCTCACCGCAGAGCATCTTGGTGTGGTTTTCTCTAAAAAAACTTGAGAGTATTCTAACTTGTGCGAGTAGTCTTACAACCGGGAAAGGAAACTCCCCTAAAAGGTATCCCTCCGTCATGAAAGATATGTGAATGTCTTTGTAGTGAGAGTATAGCTAAGATTTATCCATTCTTGTAAGGTCGTTTTGTATAGATTGGTCTGCCGCTGTTTTTAAGAGCCCTGTAATCGCGCTCCTCAGCGTTTCAGGGTCATCACAGGAAACAAGTGCAGGGGATCCATTATTGTTAAGCAGATTAGTGAGCTTTTTAATGAAACCGATGGGTGTGCCCGAAGCATTAGAGAGTTCCCGTGTTCTATTAAAACATATACGTGGCAATCTGTCACTGCTCATATTCAACACCCGCAGCCAATACTTCAGGGTTAATTTTAAGGCTGTTACACTCAATGAGATACGACCGGTTTCTAATCTGATTAGGTAACCTGGAGTGTATCTGGGCAGATTCAGGAACCTATGGATAAATATGTCTTGTATACTGTCCAGTAAGTCTTTATGCTCTGTTGCCCACAATGGAGCGGCATACATCAGGACAGCTCTCACTATTGTATCAAAGAGTTTGGTTGATAAATTTATTGACTTTGCTTTTGATTTTATTAATATTGGGTGTGTGGCGTTAATTGCTGTAAGTGCTTTTCCTTTAAAGTAATTTGCCGGGTGAGTAGTTGTTATTGTTGGTGTCAGAGGGAATCCCAAGTATGTATATCTTGAAGTTATTGTTATGGGTTTATCATTCCAGAACCATCTATCCTTATTTGAGGGTTTACCTCCATTACGGAACACCATAATCTTTGACTTGGACTCATTTAGTGTCATTAAGTTCTCATCGAGATATTCTTTCAGTATTTTGATCTTCTTTTGGAGGTTCATCCTGGACTCACCTATAATTGCTATGTCGTCGGCGTACAGCAATAAATGGATATCTCCAAATTCTGGCAAATTTACACTCGGCAGGTCTGAGTTATTATAAATTTCGATTAAGTCCGTGATAAATAATATAAATAGCAGTGGGGAAAGTGGTTCTCCCTGGAGGACTCCCGAGTTTATCTTAATACTTTCCGTAAATGATCCCTTCCATCTGATAGCTATAGTTGCTTGTTCGTAGTAACTTTTGATCGTACTTATGAATTGGTAACTTATGCCTAGGTTGTAAAGTTTTTTCCAAAGTATTGAGTGGGGTACAGTATCAAATGCCTTCCTTAGATCGACAAAAAAGACATATAGTTTTCCCCTCTTTTTTCTTAATGATAGTTGGATTAAAGTAGTTAGTGTAAATATGTGGTCAATACATGATCTTTCTTTTCTAAATCCCGCTTGGTTTTCGGGTATAACCCTTCTTCCTTCGACCCATTCCTCCAGTCGTGATCTTAGGATTGATGTGAAAAGCTTTGATACATTGCTAATCAGTGCAATACCTCGGTAGTTGGAGGGGCTGTTCTTATAACCATTTTTAAAGATTGGGTGTATAGTGGAATTAGTCCAAATTGCTGGGTATTTTCCAGTCGTCATAACACTATTGTAGAGTTGTTTCAACAGCAGTATGTACGAATCAGGGAGTGTTTTTAATACTTCATTGGGGATGCCATCGGGCCCGCATGCCTTGTTACTCCTCAAACCAGCTATCTCCTTGTATATGTCTGCATTGGTTATCTCTGAGTCCAATATAGGATCGTTCTGAGAAATCACATTATGTAAATTACAAATTCTCAAATTTTTCTCTGTAGTCATTAGTTCGCGGTAAAAGTTCAGCCAGTCCTGTATAGATATTTCTCCTTGGGTTATAGATGTGCTTTTGTAGAGCGCAATAGTTTTCCAGAAGGTCTTTGAGTCTTTAGCATTTCTGAGAATTTCCTGTTTTTCATTATCAAAGCCTTTCCTTTTTAGATCCAATAAAGCGAGATATTTCTTTCTGGAGGAAGCATAACATTCTCTGTCTTCCAATCTATTTGTTTTACGATATTTCTTCAGACTTTCTTTTGCCAGTTTTTTCATATCATAGCAGTCCTTAACGAACCACGGCTTAGATTTCCTGGGGCCGCCCTTAATTGAGTAGGTTATTTTTGCAGATGACATTGCTTCCAAAATTCGCTGATTGAAAGTGTATACAAGGTCATCGGAGGCTGGTATGTTTTTTTCCCGCAATTCTTCCAGTTTCATTTTAAACATTGCGAGTCCATCGGCTGACCATCTATATCTCGTAATATTATAATCTTCCCGTTTGGTTTTTTTCTCATTGAAGTTTTGGCCTTTTATCGTTAAAACCAAAGGGTGGTGGTCAGAGTACAGTTGGTCAATAAGAACGAGTCATGTCCAGCCCATTCCATTTTACATGCCACGAACGTGGTAGCCACGACAACTAACTCAACACCTAGTTCCGACTTGTGTGAGACACTTCAGCCATCCTGGAAACCGCCGCTCTGTTACAGCCTCATTTCTTGGGAAAGCTTTGAAGGCCGAGAAGAATTGCGCTCAAAGAATCAATCAGTTTAGACACGAGGGTTTCACATTGCTTGTAAGGGTTGCGCGGCGTTACAAAAGTTGAAATCTTCGAACACGTAAAACATCCTTCGAGCAGTCTGAGCGTTGTTCTAACAACAGCCCGGGTTACGTCAACTCGCTCTAATGGGATCCATTACACGGCGGCTAACCAGACCGTGGCATTGCGACAGCCGGGGGCCGATAGTTGTGGACGTGGCTTCCATGGAAACTATTTGTCGGCTTATTTATTCATGTCAATAGACAAACAAACTTTCTCGATAAATTGGATTCCTCCACCACGTGATCACGGATCAATTCTAACACCTATTATTATTTAAAGCTTGCCATATTTGTGTGTGAGATGATATAAATTATTTCAAAAGTTATTTATGGATAGCGCCTATTGGGTTGCAATATGACAAAACCCCATTCTACAGTTCCCCTCTGTATAACCTGGGTTCGAAGACGTCAATACAGAAATTGACAATGGCGATGTTTAAATGAATTAATTAAAATTATCAACAATTCACAATAAAACAATGTTTACTTCATTGAATTATGCGCAGCTAACTTTCGGGCCAAAACGTTGTTTTAAGGTAACTGATGAAGGCAAGCCAAATTTAGAAACTTATTGCTTTAGAATAATATTTGAATCGTCGATTTTCCAATCCTCAACTGGGAGTGACAACAGTTTGGTTGCACTTCTGTGGAGACTTGTAAAATGGGATTCAGCGATTTGGTGACAGGTACCGTTCTTGAGGTTAGCTAGCTTAGTGTGTTTGTTGTGTTGTTGTGTTTTTTGTGTGTTGTGTTTGTTGTGGGTTTTTTTTTTTTGTGTTGTATTTGTTGTGTTATTGTGATTTTTTGTGTTGTTGTGTTTTTGTGTGTTGTGTGTTGTGTTTGTTGTGTTGTTGTGCTTTTTGTGTGTTGTGTTTGTTGTGCTTTTTTGTGTGTTATGTTTGTTGTTTTTTGTCTGTTGTGTTTTTTGTTTGTCGTGTTTGTTGTGTTTTTGTGTGTTGTGTTTGTTGTGTTTTTGTGTGTTGTGTTTGTTGTGCTGTTGTGTTTTTTGTGTGTTGTGTTTGTTGTGCTTTTTTGTGTGATGTGTTTGTTGTGTTTTTGTCCGTTGTGTTTGTTGTGCTGTTGTGTTTTTTGTGTGTTGTGTTTGTTGTGCTTTTTTGTGTGTTGTGTTTGTTGTGCTGTTGTGTTTTGTCCGTTATGTTTGTTGTGTTTTTGTGTGTTGTGTTTGTTGTGTTTTTGTCCGTTGTGTTTGTTGTGCTGTTGTGTTTTTTGTGTGTTGTGTTTGTTGTGCTTTTTTGTGTGTTGTGTTTGTTGTGCTGTTGTGTTTTTTGTGTGTTGTGTTTGTTGTGCTTTTTTGTGTGTTGTGTTTGTTGTGTTTTTGTCCGTTGTGTTTGTTGTGCTGTTGTGTTTTTTGTGTGTTGTGTTTGTTGTGCTTTTTTGTGTGTTGTGTTTGTTGTGTTTTTGTGTGTTGTGTTTGTTGTGCTGTTGTGTTTTTTGTGTGTTGTGTTTGTTGTGCTTTTTTGTGTGATGTGTTTGTTGTGTTTTTGTCCGTTGTGTTTGTTGTGTTTTTGTCCGTTGTGTTTGTTGTGCTGTTGTGTTTTTTGTGTGCTGTGTTTGTTGTGCTTTTTTGTGTGTTGTGTTTGTTGTGCTGTTGTGTTTTGTCCGTTATGTTTGTTGTGTTTTTGTGTTGTGTTTGTTGTGTTTTTGTCCGTTGTGTTTGTTGTGCTGTTGTGTTTTTGTGTGTTGTGTTTGTTGTGCTTTTTTGTGTGTTGTGTTTGTTGTGCTGTTGTGTTTTTTGTGTGTTGTGTTTGTTGTGCTTTTTTGTGTGTTGTGTTTGTTGTGTTTTTGTCCGTTGTGTTTGTTGTGCTGTTGTGTTTTTTGTGTGTTGTTTTTTGTGTGTTGTGTTTGTTGTGCTTTTTTGTGTGTTGTGTTTGTTGTGTTTTTGTCCGTTGTGTTTGTTGTGCTGTTGTGTTTTTGTGTGTTGTGTTTGTTGTGTTTTGTCCGTTATGTTTGTTGTGTTTTTGTGTGTTGTGTTTGTTGTGCTTTTTTGTGTGTTGTGTTTGTTGTGTTTTTGTCCGTTGTGTTTGTTGTGCTGTTGTGTTTTTGTGTGTTGTGTTCGTTGTGTTTTGTCCGTTATGTTTGTTGTGTTTTTGTGTGTTGTGCTTGTTGTGCTTTTTTGTGTGTTGTGTTTGTTGTGTTTTTGTCCGTTGTGTTTGTTGTGCTGTTGTGTTTTTTGTGTGTTGTTTTTTGTGTGTTGTGCTTTTTTGTGTGTTGTGTTTGTTGTGTTTTTGTCCGTTGTGTTTGTTGTGCTGTTGTGTTTTGTGTGTTGTGTTTGTTGTGTTTTTTGTGTGTTGTGTTTGTTGTGTGTTGTGTTTGTTGTTTTTTGTGTGTAGTGTTTGTTGTGTTGTTGTGTTTTTTGTGTGTTGCGTTTGTTGTGTTGTTGGTCTCAATTGGCTCTTCATTCTTACAATTTAAACTATCGAAAAACGAACGCGAGTTCTGGAAAGATATTCCCAAACATGTTTCAAGGTAATTTCATGTCTACCCGATTTGCCGTTTGTAAGACAACTTGAACATCGGGTCGCCAAAACCTTTCAATCTCCGGGACCTGGTGGGACTTTGGTTCGTTGTGCTGGTAAATACTGTGTTGAAGCTCTGTATGTTGTCCCTGTGTGGGTGCTGATCCGACAGGGAGGATCTGGAGCTTGGACGAGATTGATGTGAACTTTGGCCATAGTGGTGCGGCAGTCGCCCGAACTGTCCCTGACTTCGAGCATCGAGTTCGACCTATTCCAACATGGCTGAACACACAGTAGGTCTGATGGCTTCCTTCGTCACGCCAGAAAATGGAACGTATTTGGCAAGCAGCAGACGGTTGTGACATTTGGGCTGGATCAATGCTGTGACGATGCCGTTATCTGCGGCCCTCATTAACTTTCATGATATTTGCTGTGCCGGCTGGCGACATCACATCGAACTATGGTCCAATTGTCGCCGGGGCTGAAACACCTTCTGGGGTGACAAATCGGCTTTATCACAGATATTGTGGTCTTATGTAATATATTTTACAGTACTTTAAACTAAGATCCCAACACACACACACAACACACACACACACACATGACGACTTCAGAAACGCTAAAGACTTTCGTGCTTTATTCGCTGATATTCGACTGTTGGATCGGTGCTTTGAAAATCCCACCTCACGGGGATAAATAGCTCTTCTTTGTATTCCTTAAACTCAAATCAGCGCAAAGGAAGGCGTTTTGACAAAAGATTTGGCAGCATTGAAAATTCACCGTTAACACTGGTTACAACTATCCAGTTACTGGAACTTGTCTTTAGAATGTCCTGTATTAGTACAATCAAAAATAAGACCGAAAACATTCATCGTTTTTATGTCTTCTTCAGTCCGGGAAATTATTGGAGACTCATCCGGGAGGTTCCGGGAATCCCCCAAGAACTTGCGCAAGAGATTCGCAAATAGAACGGAAGTTACTCAGTGTCTGTTGGTATTTATTGTCTAACGCCGCCCATCACAACAAGCCGACCCATGACGTAAGAGAAAGTGAACAAAAAATAATAAATTCTAGGTCACGCATAATTAGACATAATTGCACATCCCGCTGAGGTAACTCCACCCGGGCTTTGTAGTGTCATATTGCAATGGCGGCATAGCTAGGATTATAACGGAATTTACAGATATGTAAATAGGTGTCTGCTGTGGTGATTTACGAGCAGTCGTGGTAGCTGTGTGGACGCACACAGGATCCAGGAGCAGAAACCCGTGAGGAGTAGATTGGAGATGAAAGAGAAGGACCACCCTGGGAACAACTGAGACCGTGAGAACTGTCCCTAAATCATCCAATCCAGGTACTTTTAAACCATCCTTTTATTAAACTTTATTAACATCATGAAACGCGATATCCCAAACTCAGGGATATTTGCGTCAATACCTTTCACTGCATTACAGCAATTCGGCTATATACAATCCTGTTCAATTCATTATTTTACATAAATTAACTAAAGAAAATTGTCCAAAGAGAAAAACAAACAACAAAGCAAAACACACAGAGCAAGCATCGCAGTTCTTTTTTTTTTTCTAAGATTCCTTCTCTTTTTTCCAATTCAAAAGAAAGTTGTATATGTATTTACAAAATTGATCAAAATTTTTATACTTTTCTTTTTTGTCTACAAATTCATCAGCAGAAGTACTGCTGACTTTGCTTGTAAAAATTCATAAAGAAAGCTTATGGTAACCCTTTTTTCTCTGCCAAACGATAAGATGCAGGGGATTATGATTTTCGAATATCGATTTATAAACGAAGGGAAATAACTAGCAGACGTGTCGTGGCAGTTGATGCTCCAATATCCACACAGAGTACAGCCCATTACACTCATGGACAAAACTTAAGGAAGTGGAAAGTCTTTTTAATATCGCTATTCGTTTATTTTTTTAAGGAGACACAGACAATTAGGTTCACACTTAGCTATCTCGTGTGTCTTCAATAAAGGTCACTGTAATATCTTTCAGAGTTATTGTCTTAATCCCGATATACATTCTGAAAGGTACAACTTCCTTAAGTTTTGTCCACGAGTGTATATTGGTTACTCGTTTGTCTTCAATAAAGGTCACTGTAATATCTTTCAGAGTTATTGTCTCAATCCCGATATACATGGTAAAAGGTACAACTTCCTTAAGTTTTGTCCACGAGTGTATATTGGTTATCTCGTGTGTCTTCAATAAAGGTCACTGTAATATCTTTCAGAATTATTGCCTCAATCCCGATATACATGGTAAAAGGTACAACTTCCTTAAGTTTTGTCCATGAGTGTATATTGGTTATCTCGTGTGTCTTCAATAAAGGTCACTGTAATATCTTTCAGAGTTATTGTCTCAATCCCGATATACATGCTGAAAGGTACAACTTCCTTAAGTTTTTTCCACGAGTGTGTTGCTATCGCTAGGTTCACAGTCGATGAAAGGTTGCCGCCGCCAGTTGAACAACAGGACAGACTCTGTGTTGATTGGTTGCTGCTGTGGCAATCACTGGAGAATATCTCCTGCTATGTTTGGCCAAAGTTGGAATAAACCGTCGACAGCCACGACCTGGGATCGGATCCCGCATTGAACACTTTTTTATAAATGCAAAATTGCTCCAATGGCCTCCGATTCTTGCAAAAGTTCAACCTCACCAGTGATTTCAAGTAACCAAGCTTACACACTTGAAAGTACAAAAGTCGAACTTCTTTCTACATGTGTAGACATGCGGTGTACCTACAGTTAAAACAGCTACTACCCACCATGATTACCATGGCTTGTACCATGTGTAGACATGCGGTGTACCTACAGTTAAAACAGCTACTACCCACCATGGCTTGTACCATGTGTAGACATGCGGTGTACCTACAGTTAAAACAGCTACTACCCACCATGATTACCATGGCTTGTACCATGTGTAGACATGCGGTGTACCTACAGTTAAAACAGCTACTACCCACCATGATTACCATGGCTTGTACCATGTGTAGACATGCGGTGTACCTACAGTTAAAACAGCTACTACCCACCATGATTATCATGGCTTGTACCATGTGTAGACATGCGGTGTACCTACAGTTAAAACAGCTACTACCCACCATGATTACCATGGCTTGTACCATGTGTAGACATGCGGTGTACCTACAGTTAAAACAGCTACTACCCACCATGATTACCATGGCTTGTACCATGTGTAGACATGCGGTGCACCTACAGTTAAAACAGCTACTACCCACCATGATTATCATGGCTTGTACCATGTGTAGACATGCGGTGTACCTACAGTTAAAACAGCTACTACCCACCATGATTACCATGGCTTGTACCATGTGTAGACATGCGGTGTACCTACAGTTAAAACAGCTACTACCCACCATGATTACCATGGCTTGTACCATGTGTAGACATGCGGTGTACCTACAGTTAAAACAGCTACTACCCACCATGATTACCATGGCTTGTACCATGTGTAGACATGCGGTGTACCTACAGTTAAAACAGCTACTACCCACCATGATTATCATGGCTTGTACCATGTGTAGACATGCGGTGTACCTACAGTTAAAACAGCTACTACCCACCATGATTACCATGGCTTGTACCATGTGTAGACATGCGCTGTACCTACAGTTAAAACAGCTACTACCCACCATGATTACCATGGCTTGTACCATGTGTAGACATGCGGTGTACCTACAGTTAAAACAGCTACTACCCACCATGATTACCATGGCTTGTACCACAGGTACTAGAAGGATAATTTTAAAGAGAGATATTTTGTCAGAATTGTGTCGTGAATAATGTGCTGGATTAAATGTCAATATCCGGAGACATTCCGAGGTTTCCCATTTCAGGAGCCGCCGTGATACTTGGACAACATCCTGCGGCAACGGAGGAAGTCAGATAGTGGATGACATCACGGGATAAGTTTCGTTTTACGAAGCTTCAGGACTGAAAGGTGGTAACTCGCCAGTTATAATCGACCACTTTGTTTTAAGTCATCACGACATAGAAGAATGTTCTTGTAAGAGAGTCCCGAGCGACTTCAAACTTTGAAGACGTCCTAGATTAACAATAAACGGACGATTTGTAGGGCGTGTTGACTTACCTCGAAGGCGGAGGTGAGGTGCAGGTTGTGGAAGACTGGCACGTAGAAGAAGGCGGTGGCCGCGATGAGGAAGGGGTAGGAGAGGGCCATGAGGATGAAGCGGGCGCCGTGCATGTACACCTCGGCGGGCACGCCCAGCAGGCCCACGGCGGACACGAAGGAGGCGAGCACGGAGAGGGCCACGGGGAACACGGACAGCGAGCGCCCGCCCAGCAGCACGTCGTCCGGCAAGCCGCGCCGCTGGCGGTAGCCGTGGTAGACGCCCACGAGGCAGGAGCCGCCCAGCAGGAGTCCCAGCACCGCGTAGTCCGCCGTCCCCAGCCGCTCCATGTCTGCCGTCGCCGCTAGGTCACGTTACCGCTTTGTTTACATCACGTGACCTTTGTTTACATCGGCCGCACGCACCGGACTTTGATCTGATTGGTTCATGGTGCCGCAGTACATGAGTTACCTTTCAGGAAGCCGTGTTTGGTGTTATCGCGTTTTTTTGGAAAAATCTTGAATCAGCGCTCTGTTTCCTCCATCCGCGTATTGTATTCACGACGTGGGTTCCCAATTACCCATAATTCACCTGGCGGGGAAGATTAAGGAAGGACGCTCATCCATTTCCTTCCAAAAATCTCTTTGTCGCCATTGTGGCATTGGACAGGTGGTGAACACAGGTTTTAAATCTCTAATGATCCAAAATATCATTGGGAAATCATTCAGAAATGGAAATCAAAGTCTTTCCGCCCACTCTCAGCGAACCCCGGAAGAGTGGAGCGACAACACCCGGGGTGCTGCCCCCCAGCGCTGCCGACAGTTTGGCAGCAGCTCACTGGCGACGCAACAAAAGAAACCTCGCTGGGTCAAATAGCTGTACAGTGCTGGATTACCCAAACTGGAGACATTTAGGTGAGGGAATATGTGACGTAACACGGACCGTGACTTGCCGCGCTGGCTGAGTGGCAGCTGGCCTTGATTGTGGTAAATGTCACCCGAGTTGTCATGTTGCTGACAATATCTCAAACCCGACATTGAACACTTCTTTCTCCGCTGGGTCTTTTGTCTTCTTTGTCTGTTTCAAATTGACGCCAACTAAAAATAACTTCAGTTTTATTTTTTCTTCAACAGTATTTGTGTAGACTTAGCGGAAAAGTAAAAACGGGAAAGTGGGTTACATTCTGTAAGCAATAATGGACGGGCGCTGTAGAGGTGTTTATATAAACATGGGTCAAGGCCGAGTTGTGGACACCAGACAGCCAGAGAGGGTCTGTGCGACCAGGAATATCGCAGAGGCGTGGCTTCTTCCTGGAAGTAATGAGGCCCCAAGGTCGCCGTGTCTATATTTGTGATAATGTTTTCAAGGCGATACGGGAGAGAAAACATTTCAATGTTCACAGTCTTGTAGATTTCCCCATACCAATTAACGAACGTGAAGAGTTTCAGTTTTTTTGAGAAGCACGCGGCACCGCGACCACTTTATCTCCACAATAAATCTTGGGGAAATGATTAGAAGCTCTGTGGAGAGATGCCAAGTTCAGGAACTGGAAGCACGGGATCTTCAGGCTTGAAGCGTACAGTTCTACAAATGGCCATCCAATAGGAACGGACACAATGTTCCACTCTATTTGCATATTAGTTGAAGAATTATCTGCACTGAGTCTATTGTGTTCCTCCCCTGGGCAGGATGTTTGCAACTCTGAGATGAAACATTTGATCGTCTAAATCAAAGTTTCTCACGCCATCTAAATAACTATCAAGTAATAAAATTGTTTTTTTTATGATATTCATTCCAAAATATGGCGCAACTTCCAGTTGCACCATAAGGAGAAGTATCACGCTGTACAGTTTCACTTTGCTCCAACCGCCGGCCCAAGGTGTGTCGCCGGCTTATCTCCCCGCAGGTATAAATAACCAACGGACCAGTTTGCCGAGGTTACACCAGGCAATGTGCTCGGGCATCAGACGACCAGTGCTGTGCTATGGTCGACTTTGTTCTCTCGTTAAACTCCGAAGTCTCACTAAGCCTAGAATGAAACCTTTGTGTTTTCTATCAACTTGGAGTTTTTCATATTTCGAACAAACAAAGATAAAAGCATCTCCTGATCGTGCAAGTGAAAGTTGCAGATGGCTTGTGCCATCTATCGGAATAAATATTGCCACGCGGAAAATTAGGGAAGACAAAAACTTCAGGAGGAAACAAAATTTATTTCAGGCAAGGACAAACTATGAATTGTAAACAAAAGATAAGCCACGAGGGAAATTTACAGAGTCGCCAGATATAAACATAAAAATGAACACTCTGTTAATAAAAAAAATAATAATAATAAATAATAAATACTATGTTACATAAATAAAATTAATAAATACTATGTTACATAGCTTCTTCCCTATGGGAGCTGTGACCCACAGCTAGCAATTATTGTAGATACTGACGTGGATTTGACGTGCTTCTGCCAAGGATTCCATCGAAGTCTTGGAACTTTGTCCCTAGTACCTTTGCGTCCATTTTCCTGCGGCGTGAAGAGCGGCTTTGTCGTCGCATCGTCTATAGGGACATCGTCATCTTGGAAGGAAGTCTTGGCTTTGACACGGCGGTGGAATCCTGGAGCCAGTCTCTAAAAATGTGGATTACAGCACCCATGGCTTCAAATTCTTCTCGGCGATCTTCAGTTTGTTTTCCCTAACTTACCCAGCATCTCCACCAAAATGCCACGCGGAAAATTAGGGAAGACAAAAATTTATTTCAGGGAAGGACAAACTATGAATTGTAAAAAAAGATAAGCCACGAGGGAAATTTACAGAGTCGCCAGATATAAACATAAAAATGACCACTCTGTTAATAAAAAAAAATAATAAAAATTAATAAATACTTTGTTACAATATATCAACTGATTGTCGATTTTCTTCCCAGGAATATTGGCCCAATATTGGTTGATCAATAAAAGCCGGCTCTCGGAGTTGTCCAATATCCTTGGAAAATACATTTAATCCGACAGATACTTCCAGTTGCAACTATCAGAAGATGTTACTTTAGCAACCTGATCCCAGTACACTTTGGAACAATTGAAATAATTGAGAGAGAAACACCCGTCGTTTATTCGACCCTCCCCAGTGCTAACCCCGGGACCTGGCCAACCCTCATCTATAAGAAATTGAAACTCTTTCTGACGCGTCTTTTTAAAATAAAAGACACAGGGCGTTGTCAGATCGACAGGTGTTCTGAAGTGGACAGTGGGAAGATCCCCCTGGCAAGTAATAAACCTTCGCTGCATCCTTGCACCGTTCTTCCTGTTGGGAATCTCTATGGTTCAGACAATGAAACAACAAATAACAAGTTTACTTACAGCTGAAGTGGTTTTAAAGAATTAGGCAAGTTTACTTTTAAGAAAGTATTTTAGGTTTATTATTTTCAAAGAGAGAGAGAGAAAAGAACATTTAACAATTTACATTACAATTACTTATTTTGTAAACAAAACCAACACTCCTTTGTTCTCTTTTTATATTACAGTGTTGTCAGTCTAAAAGTATTTCAAGATCATTGATTTACTATTCTTCTTTTTTCCAACATTCCCTCTTAAATCAGTGATCTTATCACATTCAACAGTTTCTTCACTTGACTTATGTTTTAAATGGTTGTCATAAGAAGGGATTTGAATTTGCCAAACTTTGGTCTGGCTAGAGGTTTTGTTAGGGTGTCTGCAATTTGGTGTTCTGTTGGACAATATATCAGGTTAAACTTTTGAGCTTGATCTTTCACAAAATGATATTTGACATCAATATGTTTAGTTTTAGTGGTGAATTGGCCTGATTTTATAATTTTTATAGTGCTTTGGTTATCAACATAGAGATTTATATCAAAATTATCTGGAATTAATTCTTCTAATAGGGATCTTATGTATGACACTTCTTTGCAAGCATCTGCTGCAGCAATGAACTCAGCTTCAGTGCTGGAAAGGGCAATTACAGGTTGCTTTCTGGAGCACCAACTTATGGGACCTCTACATAAGTAAACTACATATCCTGTGGTACCTTTTCTAGTTTTAATATCTCCAGCAGAGTCAGAATCACAATACACATTTAATTCAAATGGCATCTCTCCATCATATGATATGCCTAAATTGGTGGTGTGATTTAAATATCTTAGGGTTATTTTGATGTTTTTAATATCTTGAGTTGTAGGATCATGCATTGACCTGCTTTCAAAATTTGTGGCAAAGGTCATGTCTGGTTTAGTTTTGTTTATCAAATATAAAAGGCCTCCAATTGCTTGTCTGTAGGGAAATTTGTTATCATTTGATATTTCTAAGTTTTTGTCTAATTCTTTTACTACATCTGTAATGGGAGTGGGTACTGGTTTTGAGTTTTGCATATTATCTTTCAAGAGAACTGATTTTGCCTAATTTTCTTGTGAAAGTAAAATTTTATTTTTTTCCTCAAAACACAAATTTATTCCCAAAAAAGTTCTTGGATCATTGTTTATTTTAACTTCAAACTCTTGGGATGATAAATGATGATGATAAATTTAATTAACATCATGAAACGCGATATCCCAAACTCAGGGATAGTTTTTCTAAAATATTATTTAATTCTTCTTCATTATCTCCCATTAGGATACCATCATCTACATATATTGCAAGGTACATATTTCCTTTGTTGGTTTTAAAAAGACATGGCTCTGATTTTAGTTGTATGAAATCTTGGGATTTGAGAAAGGTTTTTAATCTTTCATTCCATTTTAATGGGGCTTGCTTTAAACCATACAATGCCTTTCTTAACCTACATATATTCCCTTTATAACCTTCTGGCAATTGAACATATATTTCTTCATCCAAAAACCCATATAGAAAAGCTGTTTTTATGTCAAATGTTTTTAAAACAAACCTTTTCTTAGCCATTAGAGCAAAGTATATCCTTAAAGAGACAGTGCTTATAACTGGACTGAATGTCTCATTATAATCAATGCCTGCTTCTTGTTCAAAGCCTCTTACAACTAGTCTTGCTTTGTAGCGGCCATCTTCTTTCACTTTGAAGAGCCATTTAGAGGTCAGAATCCTCTTGTTTGATGCTTCATTTTCTTTTACTATTTCCCAAACTTCATTTTTGTCAAGATACTCTTTTTCTTCTTTTATTGCCTTTTCCATTTTTCTTGATTTGGACCAGATATAGCTTCCGAGTAAGTTAGAAGAGCTGATTCTGTTGTTACGTCCCGTTCTAAATAGAAGTCTTCATATCTTGATGGTGTTTGTAAACTACTTCTTGGTCTAAGATTATATTTTGAAGTACTTGGTTTTGTAGGGATATCTTCTTTGTCTTCAGAGACTTCTGGTAGACCTGGTTCTTCATTTAATTCTAGTTGATCTTCAGATTCTTCTTCTGGTTCGACAATAGGTATTTTTCCTTCTTTATTTATACATCATTTATCTAAAAAAAGTACATCTCTAGCTAATGCGTAACTTCGCTGTTATCGATTAAATACAAAAAAAATCAACAGAGTTAATTTTATTTATATATAAATACAAAATTAAATTTCAACAGAGTTAATTTTTTTACATACTAGCTAATAATCTCAATCTAAAAAATATTCAAAACAAGCAATTTTAAGATAACACCATATGTAAAACAGTCGGCCAAGAAAACAAATAACGTGTAATATATATATAATATAATATATATAATAAAATCTTAAATATTATTTATCAAAAGTAAGATTATCTCAGGATGACACGGCAATTTATTTGAGACAAGAATAATGATACAATTCCAAGGCGAAGATACTATTCCTTTGACTTCCAATTACCGAGGGAACCAATTAATATTGATTTTATTCAACTTATCGAGTATTTTTCAAGGGACCGGAAAAAAATGTTCACTAGATAAAACGATGATTTTGTAATGTAGAAAATTAGGAAAGACAAAATTCAGGATGACACGGCACACAGGGACCGGGAAAAAATGTTCACTTTATCGAGAGATTCAAATTTACAAGTTTCAAATTATCAAAATATATCTTCTTTTTTTAATAAGTTTATAGAGAATTGTTTTAACAAATGTTCGTTAGACAAACCTTTACTCGGGTAAAAACCCGGGCGAAGCCGGGCACATCCGCTAGTATTTTATATATATTTTACCGCGATTCAAAAACCACTCTCTGCTACCATGTTGGGAATCTCTATGGTTCATACAATGAAACAACAAATAACAAGTTTACTTACAGCTGAAGTGGTTTTAAAGAATTAGGCGATTTTTACCTTTTATGAAAGAGTATTTTTGATTTATTATTTTCAAAGAGAGAGAGAAAAGAACATTTAACAATTTACATTACAATTACTAATTTTGTAAACAAAACAAAACACTTCTTTGTTCTCGTTTTTATATTACAGTGTTGTCAGTCTAAAAGTATTTCAAGATCATTGATTTACTATTCTTCTTTTTTCCAACCATTCCAACTGAACTGAGGACCGTGAGGTAAGACCACGGCGTGGTGGTGCCATCTACCGCCCGACATTTAAACTAAAATAAAATGTGTTGTAAGTTCAGGACTAACACAAACTTCACTAAATTTACTTCTAACTACTTCTTAGTATTGTTACAAATATTACAAATATTAATGTCATAATATATTTATTTTACACACACTTGTTCCATTTATTGAGAATTAAGCCGCTGCTGCCATCTATCGCACAATTGTAGAATTAAAGTCGCCAGCTCTCAATATCCACACAGTTATTCACACCACGTGATTCATTTTTATTGTTTCTTAAAATAAATAATTTTATAAGAAATTTAAACTATTTTGACGCCTATGTTTTTTTTTTTTTTTTAATAAACAATTTTCTACTGTTCTTACTGCAATGATAAAATAATGGGAGGGCCTGGCTCATCAGTGGTGAACCCTCCCAACGGTTTCGCCAGTTTAATCTACCATACCGCTGTAATATTGGATTGGACTGTTTTGTTTTTATACCGATACTGAAGCTTGTAAACGGTATTTTAAATGGACTATGGACTTTGAGGACAGTAGAAATGATTGTAGATATTTAGTTTAAAAAGAACGCGTCAAAAATAGTTTACATTTCTTATAACAGGTGGCGCGCATTATACTGAGTTGTCAGCTGAGACGAGGTTTGTTGGAGGATTGATGTAGATGGCCTCAATGGCTTAGTTAAGTTGTCACCAAGTTTAGCGCCATCTGGAAATTGGCACCAAGTTTAGCGCCACTTTTAAATATAAAGAACGTCGTGGGGGAGAATGTATTCTTGTACCAACAGAAGTACCTCTCCCTTTGTATCGTTCTCTATCACCAAGTTATTCAGTGGGTGATGTATTCTTTTAATGCATATTTAAAGGGAGAGATGCGGGAGGCCTATATTCATGTAGCAACAACTTTCAGCCACACAATCAACCCAGTTTACTTTTGTAATATTTTATTTTGGAAGTTTAAAATGAAACTGCTCGTTTTATATCGCTGCAATTTGTGCAGCAATCTTCAGACAATTTGTGCCCAGAGTAAATTTCCTTCTTTACTTAGAATGATTTTGTAACAACGTATTTATTAGCAGAGTATTATTTTTTGTTTTTATTTTGCTCTGTGCACTTCTCTCTTTTCCTTATCTTTTGTTTACCATTCATAGTTTGTTCTTGCCTGAAATAAATTGTTGTCTCATCCCGAAGTTGGTCTTCCCTAATTTTCCACGTGGCAATATCAATTTGTGGATAGATTTCGATAGATTTATTGCCAATCCATGCCATCTATGTCAATCTGTTTCTTTTGAAACGGTCTCCGTGATACTCTAGAAAGTTCAACCTTGCTGCAGGTTTGTTGGAGAGAACGGGGTAAAAGTTGCCCAGCTGCCAAGAGCGACAGGTGTGGACGGCGCGACCAGAGAATTGTGATTACTTGGGCACCCTTGACGTCCCAGAGCAGTCTCAGCTGACTCAAGCCTTGACGTCAGTGCTCACTAGAAGTTTGGCACCACTGCAATATATTCATTCCAAATATAAATATTCTCTTTCTCTCTCTCAAATATAATATAATTAATTAATTCACAGAATAATATATTATTCACAGAACAGTTAATATTTCAAGTCATAACTTTCATGGCTTAATATATTTTGACGTAAATGAAGTCTCCTCAATAAATGGAATTTATTCAGTCAAGATATCGCAGCCACAATAGCTAAATATTCCGCAAAAAATTAAATAATTATTTTCACGATAAGACGAGGGAAGTTTTCAGAGAAATTCCATCTCTGGGCCTTCACTAAATGTCTTTGAAATAAAACCTGGCAGCGCTGGCGGGCCGAAGCTCTGTCAGGCCAGAAGAGCTCTTTGATTGAATTAAACAATTCTTCAACAAAGGCAGTTGACAATGCCAAGTGCAGAGTGGCTTGAATAAAGAAAAACCTGCGCAGGGGGAATCGAACA
>CP092863.1:130232242-130392916 GCA_030710605.1 Cordylochernes scorpioides
CATAATTGTAAATAATGTTGTTTATTTGTTAAAAAATAGGGAACTTATTTATTGGATGGCCCTCGTATAAACATAAAAAATAATACTCTGCTAATAAAATAATAAATACTTTCTTACATAGCTCCTTCCCTATGGGAGCTGTGACCCACAGCTAGCAATTATTGTAGTTACTGACATAGATTCCATCGAAGTCTTGAAACTTTATCCCTAGTACCTTTGCGTCCTTTTTCTTGCGGCGTGAAGAGCGGCTTTGTCGTCGTATCGTCATCTACAAGAACATCGTCATCTCGGAAGGAAATCTTGGCTTTGACACGGATGTGGAATCCTGAAGCCAGTCTCTGAAAATGTAGATCACAGCACTAATGGCCTCTAGATCATTTCAGCTATCTTCAGTTAGTCTTCCCTAATTTACCCAGCATCTCCACCAAAATGCCACGTGGAAAAAGTAGGGAAGACCACCATCGGGATAATACAGCAATTTATTTCAGGCAAGAACAAACTATAAGTGATAAACAAAAGATAAGCAAAATAGGGAAGTGTACAGAATATAGCAAAATATAAGCATATAACCCGGCTTCGCCCAAGAATTCCCCCGAGGGCAAATTCCTTCATACTAAAAGTACATCAATAATGAAATAGTAGAAGTGCTATAGAATAGCAAAACAGAAGTAACACAAAAACCACAGGCAAAAGGTGTGTGTGATAGCAAATATTGTATTATATTAGTGTATATGATTTAATTATTTTTTGCAATCCATTTAGTTGTTTCAAAATATTGTATCAGGCTCAAATATACTTCAATTTATGCTATATCCGATAATTCTAGTTCCGGGAATAAATACCTCATTTATCTTGAAATATAAGCCTTTCAAAAAGGTCATTCGGAATTGCGTCCTTTAAAATGGGGATAGGGATATATTTTCAAAAGCGTATATCTCGTGAAAAACTGAATAATATGTATTTATATTATAGAGTTATATACGACTTTTCATGCACTATCCGATGGCCCAGGTTTCGATAAAAAATATCTTCCAATTCCTCATGTTATAGCGCTGCAAATATATTTTTTATGAAAAGTCGTACCTGAAAAAATACAAATTAGTATATAACCATTCTATGATCAAATATACTTCATGTTATTCTCTATCCGATGGTGCTATGATCGGGAATAAAAACCTCATATATCTCGAGATATAAGCGTTTCCAAAAAAAGGTCATTCGGAATTGCGTTCTTGAAAACGCAGATAGGGATATTTTTAAAAGCATATATCTCGAGAAAAACTAAATAATATATATGTATATCAAAGAGGAATATACAAGCTTCCATGCTCTATCTGAGGGACCAAGTGCCGATAAAAATATCCTCCAATTTCCCATGTTATACCGCTGCAAATATATTTTTTAAAAAGGGTCGTACTTCAAAAAATACAAATTAGGAAATAAACAACTTAGGGTCAAATAAACTACATTTTATGCTCTATCCGATGGTGTTATGATCGGGAAAAAATACCTCATAAATCTCGAGATATAGGCGTTTTCAAAAATGTCATTTTGAAATACGTCTTGAGTTTGCGGATAGGGATATATTTTCAGAAGCTTATATCTCGAGAAATGCTGATTATTAAATATTTATATTATATAAATATATACAACTTAGGATACTCTATCTGATGGTCTAGGTGTAGATGAAAATATCCTCCAATTTCTCATGTTATAGCGCTGCAAATATATTTTTTTATGAAAGGTTGTACCACAAAAATACAAATAAGGAAATAACTAATTTAGGGTCAAATATACTTCGTTTTATGCTCTATCGGATGGTGCTAGGAACAGGAATAAATACCTCATATAACTCAAGATATATATGTAGTATATTTTGAATGAAACCGTTCACAACCTTCAAATATTTATTGTAATCCCATCCCTATATAAAACTATGTATCAACCTTGTAAGATGGATATCACAATAAAGCAAAGAGGGAGGTAGACCAAACGACGCCATAGATCAAACGAACGGGTGCTATGATATTGAGTCACATCCGCCCAGGTGGCCGGCCAAGGTCAGACTATAGAAAACAAAACCAATCTATCAAAACCAAAACCTGAGATGAAAGGCTAGACACCGAGGCGCGCCGTTACGCCTGAGCAAACAAACAGCTTGACCAGCAGCCAATGAGAGTCAAGGCCAGAGTAGACGGTTGAGGGTTGCTATATATAGGGGTCGTTAGAAAGTTTCGTCAGATAGAGTTAGTTAGTTGTTTCAGAGCGACACCGTTATACAGTCAGTGGGACCTCTCACCACCCCTATCCGCGATGTAGACTTAGGGCATCCGTGGCGTCCGGGTCCGCTGTCTTCGTCCGTGGTCTACCTCTTCCTCTTGGAGTTACCATCTAGACCTGCCTCTGTCTCTTGTTGTCCCAGTGCGGGAATCCCATCACGCACCCACTACCACGACTGCCCAGCACATTCCACATCGGGTTTACTACAGAACCCGTTAAAGTCGACAGGATGACTGAGGACAGCAACATGCAGAGGATGACGGAGGCCGGAAACGAGTACTTCGCGGATGCCCTCACCAACATGCAGCCCCACTGCGAAGACCGAGTAAGCCGCCTAAAAGACGCCATGCGAGGACTTGCTGCGCCTCGCACCGAGGAGGTCACCATCGCCCCCATCAACATCTCCTGCGCCACAAACATCTTCATCCATCGGCTCGAACAGGCAGACGAGACTCATCGAGAAATCCTGGCATTGCCCCGCCAACCAACATCGACGATGTCCCATGGCAACCACCGCAAAAAAGATCACCAAGCCTCATCGCAGCCCACTCCACAAGCCCCATTCAAGACATCCACCTGGTAGGAGAATTTTCTCTACAGAACTATTTAATGTAACACTATCTCCGTTTGCTCTGAATTAATATTTCGATACCATTTTAATAGCAATAACATTATTATTATAAATCCATCAAGTTCATTATTTTACCATTTTTATAGCATTTCAATTCAAATTTTAAACCTTGTACACCCTTATTTACCAATTTTTACTTTATTTTACGCAACTTTTAAATTTAAATTCATTAATTTCAATTTTACATTTAAAAAAATCATATTGTATTTTAATTACTCGAATCATATTTTCTAAACTTATTTGTGTTTTTTTTAATACCTTATTTATGGCCATAGTATTAAAAATTAAATTTATTACGCTCTTTATTTTACTTGACCTATTACTATTCAAATTGATTTTTCTCAATGTTTTAAAAGTTTTAAAATAGTCCTAGATTTGTATTTTTATAAATATCAATTTTAAATCATCTCATAATGTGCCTCCCATTTTTCCCCACAATTACAAATACAACTATAAATTACAATATTATAATGAAGAGGTCCCCATCATCTCTAAAATCAATCCATATATTTTAGGATATTTCTTTTACATTAAGATATTTCTTTTCCTTACATCCCTAAACAGTTAAAACCATTAGCCAACCTATATCTTGATCCTTCCAACTCTGCCTTCCATACTTCTCTCGTCTCTTGATCATTTTCCATTGGCCTTCTATGCCTTCGTTCTAACCACCCCTCGTCCATCGCAGAGTTCCTGTTTGCCGATTTTTTTTTTTTTTTAATTTACACCCAGGTCGCCGTCCCAGCATTCTTTATTTAATTCTTTTTTCCTCAAACTCGGGTTCAATCAATCAATGGCAACAGTCGAGCCCTGTTTTCACAATCTACCTTCCATCCTCTAACCTCTTCAACGGTTCCTGAGACTCCTGCTCGTCAACATTTTTTATTTTTTAATGATTCATCGACCTGGTACACTCTTCCTTCCCATGTTAACTCCACACGGAGAGCTTGGATAACCAGCGAGATATTTTTTTTTTCTCTAACGCTCGACCCAGGCCATCATCAGCACGATGCGCCCACTCATTTTTCGTTTACTTTTATCTTTCATCTGGTCGAGCTCAATCACCGACAGCAGCGCAGCTCTTGAGACACCATCTCTTTTTAACCTCTCTCAGAAAAAAATTCTTTCCCATATTCTCCCATTAACTACCTCTCCTTCGATCTTCACGCCTTTTGCCCATCTGATCTCATGCTACTTACAGAGCATCCTGAGATTGCTGAACCCTGAAAACAATACTTCGCTTCTAAGCTCGTATTGCAGGGCAGGACTCCTGAGATGTCCTTTGCAGAAACCAATTCAGACCTTCTTTCTCTATTCCTCACTGCGTCATTACCTATCGCAACCTTTTGCTTAAGTCAATTTTCTTTTATATTTTAATTTTACTTTTATTACCTCTACTTCTCCTCCTTCCTGTATTACATCCCTGAAACTATGTTGTAAATATTCAAGGCACCTTAAGTAACAAAAAACTGTAACTAGTATACCAACTTTCCCAAATATTTACTTTCGCTAATGTGTGTGTTTACTTTAAATTTATCCTTCCTATGTACTCCTCTTATTTATTTTTTGTAATTTTATAATATTATATCAATGTGTCACCACTACTCCCCTTTATCTTTATTTTTATTCTAGTAACTAATTTGTGCCCCAAATTATTTCCCATTTAATAGGTTTACTAGCTTTTCTCTCATTAATTTGTAAATAGACTTATAGTTTTACTAATTTTGTGGTGTTGGACTTTGTTTTTTGACTTTCAGATGTGGATAAGACATTTCACTATTAATCGATAATATCATTTTGTTTATTAACCATCAAAATTAATGCCATCAATTACCAATCAACCCTTTATATATTATTACCTTTAATATTTTTATTTTTTAGACCTAGCATTTTACAACTTCAACTATTTTAGGCACCATTTAAAAAAACCTACACCTAACAATATTTATAATATTTCTTAAACAGATAAAACATTTATCATTTTATTTTTCTTAATAGATTTTCAAAATGTTTTTTTTTTTTTGACGCTTCCCTTACAACCTCTTAACTCTATCCCATGAACCTTTCCGCCCAACTTTTTACAGCCATCAAGAGTTTATTGTTCGTCAGTCATTTTCTTTTTTTTTTATTGATTAACCTAACTAGAAAACCCTTCCTCGCTGTACATTTCCCAACAGTGAGCTCAGGAGACCTAGTTAGACTTTTTATTTTTTTTCTCTCATCGTCCGGCTCATCATTTTTTCATCTTTCAACTTTTTTTTTTTCACCATACAAGCCGGACACAATCAAAATTGACAACAATAAATCTCTTACACCCACCTCTCCTTTTCCGCATCCTTCAGACCTACAACCTTCCAAGGGATTCCAGTTCGCCAAACATTTTTGTTTTTTTTCATTGATTAATCCGACTGGAACAATCCTTCCTCGTTATATCATTCCCAATAATAAGTTCAGGATATCCAGCGCGATCTTTTTTTTTTTATCATCATGCCAATTCACCATTTTTCAACTTTTCATTTTTTTTTCATAATTCAACCGGGCATAATCATTATGGACAACAGGAATCCCTCTTACCTCTACCTCTCCCTTTTTAACCTCCATCAATCTTCCCACCTCTTTTAACTGTCTGAGCTAATGATGCAGACGGAATATCTTGGGCCTTCTGTTAATGAAAACAATGCCTCACTTAAACAAGTTCGCATTGCATTGCAGAATGCTTGGGATACAACTTTGCAGAAACATACTCAGATACCCGCTTTCCCTTTTTCAACCCTAGCGTCACATTATATGTTCAACCAATAAACTAACTTTTTCTCCGCTCATATTTTATGCAATAAGATATTTTTACTTGTACGAATCATTTTACCATATTTACCATTTTGTATTATATACTTTCCCTTAATCTTTTATCATTCATTTTGTGCCTTTTTATTTTTATAACCTTGATTTATATTTCATTGATACACCACCATTACAACATCTTTCTCTGTTTAACTTGTAACTTTTTAATAATTTTAACTAATTTGTATGCAAATTATTTCTTTTTTTTTATAATAGGTTTGTTAGGTCATCACTCATTACATGTCATTCCCCCAACCAAACCTTCATCACCGGGGACACATTCTGTAGTATATTTTGAATGAAACCGTTCACAACCTTCAAATATTTATTGTAATCCCATCCCTATATAAAACTATGTATCAACCTTGTAAGATGGATATCACAATAAAGCAAAGAGGGAGGTAGACCAAACGACGCCATAGATCAAACGAACGGGTGCTATGATATTGAGTCACATCCGCCCAGGTGGCCGGCCAAGGTCAGACTATAGAAAACAAAACCAATCTATCAAAACCAAAACCTGAGATGAAAGGCTAGACACCGAGGCGCGCCGTTACGCCTGAGCAAACAAACAGCTTGACCAGCAGCCAATGAGAGTCAAGGCCAGAGTAGACGGTTGAGGGTTGCTATATATAGGGGTCGTTAGAAAGTTTCGTCAGATAGAGAGTTAGTTAGTTGTTTCAGAGCAACACCGTTATACAGTCAGTGGGACCTCTCACCACCCCTATCCGCGATGTAGACTTAGGGCATCCGTGGTGTCCGGGTCCGCTGTCTTCGTCCGTGGTCTACCTCTTCCTCTTGGAGTTACCATCTAGACCTGTCTCTTGTTGTCCCAGTGCGGGAATCCCATCACGCACCCACTACCACGACTGCCCAGCACATTCCACATCGGGTTTACTACATATATGTTTCCATAAAAGTCATTCGGAATTGCTTTCTTGAAAATGCGGATAGGGATATATTTTCAAATGATTTTATCTCGAGAAATACTGAATAATATATATTTATATTACAGAGGTATATACAACTATACATGCACTATCGGATGGTCCAGGTTTCGATAAAAATACCCTCTGATTTCTCATGTTATAGCGCTGCGAATATATTTTTAAAAAAGGTCGTACCTAAAAAAATACTAATTAGTAAATAACCAAATTAGGGCCAAATATTATTCGTTTTATGCTCTATCCGATGGTTCTAGGTACATGAATAAATACCTCATATAACTCGAGAATATATGTTTCCAAAAAGGTCATTCGGAATTGCGTTCTTGAAAATGCGGATAGGGATATATTTTCAAAAGCGTATATCTCGAGAAATTCTGATTAATATATAATTATATTGTAGGGATATTTACAACCTTCCATGTTATATCTGATGGTCCAGGTTTTGATAAAATATCCTGCAATTTCTCATGTTATAACGCTGCGAATATATTTTTATAAAAAGGTCTCGTACCTCAAAAAATACAAATTAGTAAATAACCAATTTCGGGTCAAATATACTTCGTTTTATACTCTATCCGATGGTGCTATGATTGGAAATAAATACCTCATATATATCGAGATATAAGCGTTTCTATAAAAGTCATTCGTAATTGCTTTCTTGAAAATGCAGATAGGGATATATATTCAAAAGCTTTTATCTCGAGAAATACTGAATAAAATATATCTTTATTATAGAGGTATATACAACATTCGATTCGCTATCTGATGGTCCTTGTGTCAATAATAATATCCTCCAATTTAACATGTTATAACGCTGCGAATATATTTTTAAAAAAAGGTCGTACCTCATAAAATACATAGAAAATAACCAATTTCGGGTCAAATATACTTCGTTTTATACTCTATCCGATGGTGCTATGATTGGAAATAAATACCTCATATATATCGAGATATAAGCGTTTCTATAAAAGTCATTCGTAATTGCTTTCTTGAAAATGCAGATAGGGATATATATTCAAAAGCTTTTATCTCGAGAAATACTGAATAAAATATATCTTTATTATAGAGGTATATACAACATTCGATTCGCTATCTGATGGTCCTTGTGTCAATAATAATATCCTCCAATTTAACATGTTATAACGCTGCGAATATATTTTTAAAAAAAGGTCGTACCTCATAAAATACATAGAAAATAACCAATTTCGGGTCAAATATACTTCGTTTTATACTCTATCCGAAGGTGCTATGTTGGAAAATTAATACCACATATAACTCGAGATATGAGCGTTTCCAAAAAGGTCATTCGGAAATGCGTTTTTGAGCTTGTGAATAGGGATATATTTTCAAAAGCTTAGATCTGGAGAAATACTGATTATTAAATATTTATCTTTATATATATAAAATTGAATGTCTGTCTGTCTGTATCCTATAGATTCAAAAACCATACATCCAATCGCCGTTATATTTTGGGATATTATTAGGTACTAGACGAATGGCCCAGGCAACGCCCGGGTTTTACCCGAGTGCGAATATATTTTAAAAACGTTGTCTTGGGTGGTCGCTATTGACAGGGTGGTCTGTAAAGACAGGTGTATGTATCACACAGCTGATAACAGGGTTGTCTAGAGTGGCCGCTATAGACAGGGTGGTCTGTATAGACAGGTGAATGTAACACACTGATGATAACAGGGTTGCCAAAAGTAACCGCTATAGACAGGGTGGACTGTATAGACAGGTGGATGTATCACACAGCTGATAACAGGGTTGTCTAGAGTGGCCGCTATAGACAGGTGTATGTATCACACAGCTGATAACAGGATTATCTAGAATGGCCGCTATATACAGGGTGGTCTGTAAAGACAGGTGGATGTATCACACAGCTGATAACAGGGTTGTCTAGAGTGGTCGCTATAGGCAGGGTGGTCAGTGGCCGCTATAGACAGGGTGGTCTGTATAGACAGGTGGATGTAACACACTGCTGATAACAGGGTTGTCTAGAATGGCCGCTATAGACAGGTGTATGTATCACACAGCTGATAACAGGGTTGTCTAGAGGGGGGCAGGGAGAACACGTGTTCGCCGGCAGCCAATGGGCGCGCATTCTATCCGTGAGCTTCAGACAGAATAAGGCAATTATATATATAGATATCCCCGGGAAGGTTTTTGAAAAATAATTTTTTGAATACCTTGAATATCCTTAGAGTTATTTGCAGATTTGTATATGTTGAAGTTTGAGATTGAATCAAGGAATAAAAATATTATTTATTAAACAAAGTAACTTAAAACAAGATGTTAAAGTAGCAAAATTTTAAAGGCAAGTATATATAGGAAGGCGAGAGACAAAGACTATATATATTGACGTCGACCGCAGCGCCGCCGCGGCCGTTGATTGGTCGATCCCCCAATGCTCCACGCCAATTTTGATCGCTATTCCAACACTCCCTCTCGATCCAAAATGTTCAGTAGACCTCTTAAGTAGTGGAATTTGTTTCGTGGAAGAGGTTTAGTCATTATATCAGCTAGCTGTTCTGAGCTGCAAACATGATGCACTTTAAGTTCACCTTCTTCATGTTTGGATCTAATGAAGTGGTAGCGAACATCAATATGTTTCGTTCGTTTGTGGAATACTGGATTTTCAACAAGTTTTATTGCTGCTTGGTTGTCGATATAAAGTTCAGTTTCTTTAGTAATATCACAGCCGATGCCCTGTAGAAGTCTTCTGATCCAAATCAATTCCTTGGCAGCACTGCAGGCAGCGATGTATTCACTTTCGGTGGTTGAAAGTGCGATAATTGGTTGTCGTTGGCTTGCCCAAGAAACAGTTCCTCCGTTCATCATGAAGGCATAACCAGTCGTACTTTTTCTGGAGTCAACATCACGAGCAAAATCACTATCAGAGTAGCCAACAAGTTGGTCTTGTCCAGTGAAGAGAATTCCCATGTGTGGAGTGCCTTTCAGATAACGGAAAATATTCTTCACTGTTGTACAATGTGCAGGTCCTGGATATTCTAGGAATTTACTCACTTGTGAAACTGCATAAGTGATATCTGGACGTGAAACACATGATGCAAACATAAGGGATCCAACAGCTTCTCGAAAGGGAATTTAGGCATCTTTTCCTTTTGTTCTGGAGTAGGACAGTCCTGCTTTGTTAAGATGACAGAAGGATCCATAGGCACCGAAGCAGGAATACAGTCAGCCATATTAAATTTACTCAAAATTTTGTCAATATATGATGACTGGTGAATGAAAATACTTGCCCTATCTTCTGACTGCTCTATTTGTAGCCCAACAAAAAAGTTAACACTTCCAGATGTAATATCAAATGCGTGTTCTAACTCATCCATTATAATAGCTATTGCCTCTTTATCTTTAGATAGAATAATTCCATCATCAACATAGAGAGCTAAGATAACATTTGAATCATTGTGTGTTCCAATGAAAATGCACGGGTCGGCGTCTGATGTTTTGAAATTATGGCTATACAAAAAATTGGTAAATTTCTTATTCCAATTTCTAGAAGATTGTCTCAGACCATACAGACTTTTATGTAATCTATAGCAGCTATTATCATCTCTCTTGTAGCCTTCTGGTTGTTCAAGATAAACAAGTTCCTCTAATTCGCCATTGAGAAAAGCTGTCTTTACTTCGAATTGCTTAAGAAACATCCTTTCAGAAGCAGCGTGTGAAAAAAGAATGCGTAACGAATCATACCTGACTACTGGGCTAAACGTATCGAAATAGTCAACATTTTTGATTTGAGAATAGCCTTTTGCAACTAATCTGGCTTTGAACCGTTGAATTGTACCATCGGACTCCGTTTTAATTTTATAAACCCATTTACAACCGATAGGTTTATGACCATCTGCCAAACGTTCTAAAGTCCATGTTTTATTTTTATTTAATGCATCAATCTCTTCATCCATGGCTAATTTCCATCTTTCTGAATCTGAACTTGTTATTGCATCTATATAGTTACTGGGTTCATCAGCGAGTGCAAAGTTACATTGGCTATTCGAAACTTTAGAGCGTGTTATCATTGGATGCGAACTGATATCGGATACTGGCGGCATTTCTTGCACTGGGATGTTTGTTGTTGCAACTGGTGATTCATCCGGAGCGCTGTTAATCTGAAATATTATTTCTTTCGGTTTGGTAGATTCTCTATCTGAATGTGGAGTAGCTTTCTCATCGAATGTGACATCTTTAGAAATTCTAATTTTTCTAGTTTTCCAATCCCATAATCTAAAATTTTTGCTTGTATTCTCATAACCTAAAAACATAAGTTTTATCGATTTATTATCCCACTTTTTACGGTTTTCTTTGGGAATATGCATATAAGCATTACAGCCAAATATTTTATAGTTAGCTACATTAGGCTTTGTGCCAAAGAAAAGTTCATAAGGTGTCGTTCCAGGGGGTTGCTTAGTCGCACTTCTATTTAGAATATAAGTTGCTGTGTTACATGCCTCAGCCCAAAAAAATCCTGGAAGATTTCGTGAATTTAGCATGGACCTGGCTGCTTCCACAATCGTACGATTGTCTCTTTCTATACGTCCTATATGTTCGTGCACATAAGGTGCAGTGAACTCGTGAATTATCCCAAATATTTTACATAAATCTGCAAAATTATCGCTTTTGAATTCTAGCGCATTATCAGTCCTAAGAACTTTTATCTTATTTCCAGTTTGAGTATAGATTAGAGTAGCATATTCTTTGAATATATCTAGCACATCTGATTTGTTTTTAATAAAAAAAATATGGCGATAACCACTAAAGTAATCTTTAAATAAGCAGAAATACAGATATTTACTTAATGATTGAGTCTGCATTAGGCCACAAATATCAGCATAAATAAACTCACCTAGCTGGTAGTTTTTGCCATCTGAGGGATAGCACGACTTTCTATGGGCTTTTCCAAGTTGGCATCCTTCACAGAAGAAAAATTCTCCCTCTAAATCTTGAGGCTGCAGACCATCCACCAATCCTTTGGTCGCCATCTCTCGAAGTGTAGCAACTGGAAGATGCGCAAGTCTCTCGTGCCACAACTGAAGCTTGTTCTCGCTGGTGATGTATCCTTGTGATGATGACGTAACCTTGAAGAGCATCCTGTAGAGGCCGTTATGACGCACTCCTACGGCTTTCAGGTCATTATCCATGAAGATCTGTAGCTTGTCATGTTTGATATAGACGAATCCTCTTCTTGTGGACGTAGAAAGGCTATACAAATTTTTCTTTAGTTGCGGCGAGTAGAGCACATTTCTTATGTACGTATTGTACCATCCACCATCGACGTAGGCTTGAATCTCGATGTCTCCCATGCCTTCTGCAAGTAGTGTCGAGTTGTCTCCCAAGTAGATTGGATGATCACTGGTGAACGGCGTGTAGGTCTTGAACCACTCTCGTCGAAATGTCATGCTGCAGCTTGCACCGCTGTCAGCATACCAAATATCATTGGGCTCTACTTGATTATCGCACAAAATAAGTCCATAATCACTTGAACTTCCTTTTGAATCATGAAGATTTTTGGATTTATTTTTCTCATTAGCTAATCTTTTTCTACATTCGCGGCTCCAATGTCCAATTTTGTGACAATAGTGGCATTTAGTGTTCTTCTTGGCATCTTGAAAAGAACGTTGTGTATCTTTAGGCTTCGTTCGTGCTTGCCTGTGTAATAAGGCCTCATCTTGTTTAGAAGAACCGCTTTGTTGATTCCTTGTTTCTTCAATCAAAAGTCTTGCAGTTAAATTGTTAAGAGTTTGAGCTTTCGGATCTAACGATTCCCACGCTGCAACAAAGTAGCGCATACTCGAAGGCAAAGTATTTAAAATTTTTGCTACCTTTTGATCTTCCGTTATGGTTCCGCCCATTTGTGAAATTTGTGCAGAAATATTTTCAATTTTTGCTATGTAATCACTTATTGTCTCCGATGTCAATCGTGCATCGAAGAATTGTTGCCAAAGTAGGCCAATAGTGAATTCGGATTTTTGTTCATGAATAGCAAGTAATTTCTGCCACATTTGTGAAGCAGAAGTACAGTTCATCAGGGGCTGAAGAAACCTTAATTCGATTGCCTGTGATAATAACATCCTTGCCTTAACGTCCTTTAATTTCCAATTCTGTAGTGAACTTTCAGAGTTACTGTCGGAGGAAACAACATTCGGCTTTATTTCTAAGCCTTCCAATAATTCTAGTAATTTTTGTTGTTCCAAAAGAAGCCTGAATTGGAATTTCCATAGTGAAAAGTTTTCACCATTAAAAACTTTAATCCTTGAAAGACAATCTTCGCTCATCTTCTTTGTCTTGGAATCGGCCAACGACAAAAAGAAACTAGGGTTATGGTTGGCGGTTGACGCCTAAACTTCGAGCAAAACAAAGGCTTACTCACTGCTGGCGGTTAATCCTTTTAGGCGCAGTGGAAGCGTGCTGGGCCCATAACCTGTTGAAGTTTGAGATTGAATCAAGGAATAAAAAGATTATTTATTAAACAAAGTAACTTAAAACAAGATGTTAAAGTAGCAAAATTTTAATGGCAAGTATATATAGGAAGGCGAGAGACAAAGACTATATATATTGACGTCGACCGCAGCGCCACCGCGGCCGTTGATTGGTCGATCCCCCAATGCTCCACGCCAATTTTGATCGCTATTCCAACAGTATATTTAACTCGAAAGCAGCGCCCCCATTGCGACGATGATAAGTTTTTTATCTATAAGTTTTATTATCACTAAGTTTATTATCTTAAATATTATTTATCAAAAGTAAGATTTTCTACCTATTAATTGCGCACAAGTCAAAGTTAGTTTTATCATTTATCTACAACATATATATTGGGAGAATAGATAAAATGATGATTTTGTAATGTAGAAAATTAGGAAAGACAAAATTCAGGATGACACGCCAATTTATTTGAGACAAGAATAATGATAAAATTCCAAGGCAAGATACTATTCCTTTAACTTCCAATTACCGAGGGAACCAATTAATATTGATTTTATTCAACTTATCGAGTATTTTTCAAGGGACCGGGAAAAAATGTTCACTTTATCGAGAGATTCAAATTTACGAGTTTCAAATTATCAAAATATATCTATCATTTTTTAAAATAAGTTTATAGAGAATTGTTTTAACAAATTTTCGTTAGACAAACCTTTACTCGGGTAAAACCCGGGCGAAGCCGGGTACATCCGCTAGTATTATATAGATATATACAATTTAGGATGCTCTATCTGATGGTCTAGGTGTCGATAAAAATATCCTCCAATTTCTAATGTTATAGCGCTGCAAATATATTTTTTATGAAAGGTTGTACCTCAGAAAATAGGAATTAGTAAATACCCATTCTATGGGAAAATATACTGCGTTTTATAATCTATTCGATGGTGCTATGATCGTTAATAAATACCTCATATATCTCGAGATATAAGCGTTTCCAATAAAGTCATTCGAAAATGCGTACTTGAGCTTGCGAATAGGGATATATTTTCAAAAGCTTATATCTCGAGAAATACTGATTATTAAATATTATATATTTATACAACTTAGGATAATCCATCTGATGGTCCAGGTGTCGATAAAAATATCCTTCAATTTCTCATGTTATAGCGCTGCAAATATATTTTTTATGAAAGGTCGTACCTCAAAAAATACGAATTAGTAAATAACCATTCTATTGAAATATATGCTGCGTTTTATGCTCTATCCGCTGGTGCTATGATCGTTAATAGATACCTCATATAACTCGAGATATAAGCGTTTCCAAAAAAAGTCATTCGTAATTGCGTTCTTGAAAATGCGGATAGGGATATATTTTCAAAAGCGTTTATCTCAAGAAATACTGAATAATATATATTTATATTACAGAGTTATATACAACTTTTCATGCACTATCAATGATCCAGGTTTATATAAGAATATCCTCTGATTTATCATGTTATAGCTATGCGAATATATTTTTTAAAAAGGTCGTACCTCAAAAAATACAAATTAGTAAATAACCAATTTAGGGTCAAATATACTTCGGTGTATGCTCTATCTGATGATGCTATGATCGTGAATAAATACCTCATATATCTCGAGATATAGGCTTTCTAAAAAGGTCATTTGGAATATCGTTCTTGAAAATGCGGATAGGGATATATTTTGAAATGCTTTTATCTCGAGAATATTACTGAATAATATATATTTATATTATAGAGTTATTAGAATCTCTCCATGCTCTATCTGATGAGCCAGGTGTCGATAAGAATATCTTCTGATTTCTCATGTTACAGCGCTGCGAATATATTCTTTTAAAAAAGTCGTACCTCAAAAAATACAGATTAGGAAATAACTAATTTCGAGTCAAATATACTTCGGTGTATGCTCTATCCGATGATGCTATGTTTGGGAATAAATACCTTATATATCTCGAGTAATGAGCGTTTCTAAAAAAGTCATTCGTAGATAATACGAAGATGATGCTAATCGAAAGAGAACTCTGGAAGTATCTTACGGAGCCAGCACCCGATGAAGAAGCCTCAAGAACAATCTTCAACATGAAGCAAGAAAAGGCGTTGGCTATAATAGCACTGACGATCTCACCGAGCCAACAGATTCATATAATGGACTGCACCACTGCACGAGAAGCATGGGATACCTTGGAACAAGTATACGAACATAAGTCAAGGTCAAGAATTATCCAACTGAAGAAGCAGTTCATATCCATAAGATTCGAAGAACAAGAGACGATGACGAACTATTTTGGGAGACTGAAGATCTGTTCGGATCACTTAAGAGAGGCAGGCGCAGAAATGCGCGATCATGACCTCGCCTATTCAATGCTTGCTGGCCTACCGGAGTCATACGACGGAATCATCATGACCTTCAGCAACGTAGAAGACAAGCAATTCACCTCTAGCAAGGTAAAACATGTGCTGCTAGCAGAATACGAGAGACGCATGGCTCGACGTGTGAATAACACAAAAGAAGCTTTGCAGTTCGGGACAACGACCAGAAAGGAAGACAAGAAGAAGAAAAATTTCACCTGCTACAAGTGCGGCAAAGAAGGACATATCGCGAGATCATGCAGAGGAAAGGCTAAAACTCCAGCTCCAAATTTTCAACCACCGAGATGTAACACTCACGAGATAGCGGAAAGCGAAATGCTAACAGCCCTATCCTGGGCCATCCCTGACAACTCTTGGGTGATCGACAGCGGCGCGACTCACCACGTGTGTAACAAAAGGGAGTGGTTCACCAACTTCCAAGGAATAACGTCGGATCCGATCCTAACAGCGAGCGGGACTACACGAGCAGAAGGATGCGGCGACATCAAGTTCAAGGCCTATGTGGGTAAGCACCACGTTGACCTAAAACTATGTAATGTGCTGTGTGTCCCTAATGTGCGACGAAACCTATTGTCAGTCTCGAGCATGGAAAATAAGGGCAAGATAGTTAATTTTGCGAACAGAAGAGCGCAAGTTTTCGATTCGGAGAACCGAATTGTTGCAATAGCACATGATGAAAATGAATTGTATGTCATGAAGGGTAGAGTCATTTTACCAAACGCTGACTTGTTTAACAGTCAAAAGAGTTCACAAAAACAAACATTAGAACTATGGCATCAGAGATTCTGTCATGTAAACAAAGACGCAATTGAGAGAATGGCAAAGGGGGAATTAGTTATGGGGTTAGAGATCTCCTCCATGGATCGAAGTCTGTGTGAGGATTGTTGTGTAGCAAAGTCCACGAAAGAGCCACACAAACACATTAGGAATATAAGATCTAAAAGGCCATTAGAATTAGTTAACACTGATATTTGTGGTCCAATGCCTGTTAGATCTATTGGAGGAAGCGCATATTTTCTAACATTCATTGATGATTATTCTAGAAAAATAACCCTGTTATGCCTTAAACATAAAAACGAAGTGCTGAAACACTTCGACTCGTATCTCGCTAGGGCTGAGAGAGAAACCGGATATAAGCTAAAGGTGCTAAGTTCCGACAATGGACTCGAATATTGCAACCATGAATTTAAAACTAGGCTAAAGCAACTTGGCATCAAACACGAGCTAACGAACACATACTCGCCACCTATGAACGGCGTTGCAGAAAGGGCTAATCGAGTGTTGTTGGACATAACCCGATCTTGTTTACACAGCGCCGAACTCCCTCGGAGATTCTGGGCAGAGGCAGTAAACACTGCAGCTTATATAAGAAACAAGTGCTACAATAGCGCCCTAGGAGATAAAGTACCCGATGAACCTTGGTCATCAAGAAAACCGATTGTTCGCCACTTAAAAGCTTTCGGGTGCTTAACATATAGCCATATCCCCACAGAAAGGCGAAAGAAACTGGACAATCGAGCAAATAGGTGCATTCTTGTTGGTTATTCTTCCCAGACTAAAGGCTATCGTCTTTGGTGTCCGGAAACTCAACACGTAATCCAGACGAAGCATGTCAAATTTGAAAAATCCAAGATAGGACTGAAGTGGACTAAGGTTGAGGATGAACTTGAAAGATACAACCATATTTGGATAGAACCCGATAACCAGCTTGAAGGAGATATAGATCTAAAACCTGAAGGGGAAAGAGAACGTAATGATGATACGAGTGATCAGGATTTAGTGGGGGTAAACAACGACGACATTGTTCAAACTAGGCCTAAAAGAATTGTACGAAACCCTTATGGACGTGCTGGAAATCCAAAGGTAGAACTGCATTTCCTAGATATCATCGAACCCACAACTTTCGAACAAGCCATAAACAGCAAAGAGGCACCGTACTGGAGAAGGGCCATGAAGGATGAATTGAGAAGTCTTGAGGATAGAAACACGTGGACGTTGTCCGACCTACCACTTGGCAAGCGCCCAATTAGCAGTAGATGGGTATTTAAAATAAAGACTAACTCAAAAGGGGACGTTGAAAGATTCAAAGCGCGATTAGTTGCGAGAGGTTTTCTCAAAAACGAAACGTTGACTTTTTTTAGACATATTCGCCAGTAATAAATTTTTCGGTCATCAGAATGATCTTTGCATTGACGATAAATAAAAACCGGTACAATCGACACCTCGACGTCGACAATGCATATCTGTACGGCGAACTGAATGAAGAAATCTACATGAGCCCACCAGATGGATATAACGACGAGAAATGTGAGGGCAAAGTTCTTAAGCTAAACCGTCCAATATATGGTTTACGTCAGTCCGGTCTCGAATGGTACTGCACACTATAAAAAGCTCTTGAAGATATTGAATTTCGTCGTTTAGCCGCTTGTAATTGTTTATACACTTTTGAAGATAAGGCGGTCATCGCCTTATATGTCGACGATCTAGCTTTGTTCGCGAAAAGCGAGGACATTCTGACAAATATTGAGGAAAAGATTAGAGAAAAATTTAAGATCAAGAACTTGGGACCCATCAAATATTTCTTAGGTGTAGAAATAAGTTATCCAGATGAAAACACAATAATCCTCTCACAAGGAAAATACACCATGTCGATCCTCGAACGATTTAATATGATGGAATGTAGGGGCGTTTCTACTCCATTAGATAACTCCATTCCGATTACAAAGAAAGACTGTCCAACAACTGACAAGGAAATGGATGAGATGAAACACGTCCCTTACAGAGAACTTATAGAATCTCTGCTATATCTTGCAAACTCATCGAGGCCTGATATGACGTTTGCCGTAACCAAATTAGCACAATTCTGTAGTAACCCAGGCGAACGACACTGGCAAGCTGCTAAACATATACTAAGATATCTTCAAGCTACTAAGAATGTTTCACTCATCTATAAAAGAGGGTCTGATGATATACTAGCATTTAGCGACTCAGATTGGGCTTATGACATAGATGATAGACGATCAACCAGCGGCTCAGCTGTTACTATTAACGGTTGTTTAGTGTCATGGAGATCTAAAAAGCAAAATTGCGTGTCATTATCTACAATGGAGTCTGAGCACATTGCTCTCGCCCAAACTGACAAAAGTTAATACTTTTGCGGGTTATCACACAAAAAAAAAAACAATAAACTAGGGTCTACAGTAAGAGTAACTTAAACACAGAAAAAGGTACACTCAAGAGTACAACACTAACAACAAAAAGGAGATAAAAACAACTCACGATTTGTTAAATAAAATAAAACAGTACTTAGCTTTATTGTAGCGTTGGCAGGGAGCGGACCGGGGTTTCACAGGTATGCGAGAAGATCACCAGACAAACACACAGAGAACGCTTTAAGCGTCTCAACTCGAACACCACTCCACGACTCCTCGCATTCCGTTTCAACCCCCTTTTATGTACAAACATGGCCACATTCGTCCAATGAGAAGGCGTGGGAGATCAGTTCGACTTAACAGATAAACAACATTCTTCCCGCATAACTGAGAAGATTAAAACTGCAATGTTTGTCAAATAATTTGACAAAAAGTATCCTTCCAAAGAAAAATAAAAAAAAAGAAACTAACCAATCTCCCAAACATTCCCATTGTCCCGTAAGGAAAACCTCCCGCTGTCGGGTGGGAAAAAGCTCACGGGAGCCATGTTATAAAATTACAAAAAAAAAAGTAAAAAAACTAAAGAGAGGAGATGTAAGCATCCGGCTCGTTCCATAAAAGTGCCTTCCATCTTGTTCCTCCCAAAAGAAACTTCAAAAAGAAAAATCTGCGCAAACTACGTGAGTTACCATGAGTGATTACTGTTATTTTGCTATTTAAATAATTTTCTAGAAATTTATATCAAACAAAAGATGTCTGCACTTATAAAAGAAAAAAAAGTTTATTTCTCTTCCTTAAGAATATTTACATGCAAGCCAAGCAAAACTAAAATTAAAATTAAAATTGAACGAACAAAATTTACATATCTCTTGATAGAATGAATTTACCTTTTCTTGGTCAAAAAACAATAGAAAAATAAATTAATTAATATTCAATTATTATCTAATATTCAATCACTCATATTTAATTATTTTTTAAAGTTCATCCACATCAACTCCCCCTTTTTTAAGATAGCAATACTCATTAAGGTACATATCTATCCGGTGGTCTCCTCTCTCGTAGTGGATATCTCCGGGAAGGTGTAGATTCAGTCGGTGGTCCAGGTGTAGATTCTGCTACTATTGTAGCAGGAGTCAGGGGACTTGACGTCTGAGGCCTTGGGTAGCTTATACCTTCTTCTGATGACGAAACATCCTTTCTCTCCATACTTCTCCTCATATAGTTAGTGTGTACTTTCCTTTCTATTCCATCAGTTTCTATCATACAGCTGTTGCTTCCCACTATTCTCTTTACAATCCCAAACATCCATTTCGGTTTTCCTCTTTCCATCCATCTGTATCTTACTCTATCATTTATTTTGTAGCTATTGTTCTGTTTTTTATTTTTCAATCTCCCCACTCTTACTGATTTCTTGCTCAACATGGAAATCTTCGTTCTAATCTCGCGATTTAAAAATATTCCAGCAGGGGATTTTTCCGTTCTAGTCAAAGGACTCAATCTATATGCATATAAAGCCTTAATCAAAGCAAACTCAAGGGGTAATTCTCTTTCCTCCGAAATAATTTTTTTCATAGCTTTTTTTATCTCTCTTACAGACACTTCCGCTAGTCCGTTGCTCTCCGGATGGTAAGCGGGGCTAAACATCGCATGTATGCCCTTTCTTTCGAAAAATGTCTTTATTTCATAACTTCTAAACGGGGGCCCATTATCCATTACCGCCACCTCCGGGATACCATATCTCGCCAAACATTCTCTCAAAAAGTCTATGCAGAATCCCGCCGATGTATTTGGAACCATTTGACATTCTATCCAATTAGAATGCGCATCCACCAATATCAAAAAAGTTTTTCCCGCAAAATAGAAATAGTCAAGATGAATTCTCTTCCAAACTTTGTTTGGTGGAGTCCACTCGGTAAATTCCTGTTTTGGCAGCTTTGATGTGTTTTCCATACAAGTGCTACAGCTTTTAGACAGTTTCTCAATTTGCTCATCCATTCCCGGCCAATAGACAGAACTTCTGGCCAGAGTTTTCATTTTATTTACTCCAATATGATTTTCATGGATGATTTTCAAAACATATTCTCTTAAGGAATCGGGGATGATCATTCTATTTCCGAAAAATAGGCAATTTCTTACTATTGTTATCTCGTTTTTAATTCTATTATAAGGTTTTATATCTACCTCTGAGTCAACATCATACTTATCGTACTTGACTAACTTATATAGTTTTCTAAGAGTCGGATCTTCTTGGGTTTTGTACAATACCAAGACGTAATCTAATATCGAATTTTCTATTAATAATATTTCTCCCATTTCCTCTTCCTTCTCCCCTTTTTCAGGATTTGGAAATCTTGAAAGAAAATCTGCAAGAGGTATTTCAGTTCCCTTAGTATATTTAATTTCAAAATTAAAATTTGATATTGAGAGTGACCATCTATGTAATCTATTTGCCACTAAGGCTGGTAAATTATTTTTATCGCCAAAAATGGCTAGTAATGGTTTGTGATCTGTATTAATAATAAATTTTCTTCCGTAAAGGAATTGTTTTAGCCTGTTTAAGGTAAAGAATATTGATAACCCTTCTTTTTCTATTTGGGAATATTTCTTTTCTGTGTCATTTAGTGTTCTTGAAACAAAAGTAATTGGTTTCTCAATGCCGTTTACAATATGGGAAATATATCCTCCAATACCATAATTTGATGCATCACAAATAACATAAAGAGGTAAATCTTGTGAATAATGCGTCAAACAAGTTTTTGTACTAATCAAATTTTTACATTTTTCGAAAGCCTGATCATGTTCATTTTTCCAATTCCAATTATAACTTCTTTTCAATAGAGAGAATAAAGGATTTGCATGTATGGATAAATTTCTAACGAATTTACTGTAGAATGACAACATGCCCAAGAAAGATTTCAATTCTGAAATGTTACTCGGTTTAGGACATTTTTTTATACTGTCCAATTTATCCTCAAGGGGATAGATTCCATTTTTATTTATTCTATGTCCCAAATAATTGATTTCATCAACAAAAAACAAAGATTTTTCTTTATTAATTGAAAAATTAAAATCCGATAATTTATTCATGACTGTTTCAATATCTGAAATATGCTCATTTACATCAGACGATGCTATAAGAATATCGTCTAAATATATTATTACATTTTTAAGACCGGAAAAAATATTGTCCATAGTTCTTTGGAAAATAGTCGCTCCGGACTTGATACCGAAGGGCAGCCTTTTATATTTAAAAAGGCCTTTATGGGTAGAAATAACTGTTAATTTTTGAGATTCCTCGTCTAGAAGTATCTGATGATATGCGCTTGAAAGATCAATTTTACTAAATATACTTTTACCAAAAAATGAATGTAAAACATTATCGATGTTCGGTATCGGATACTTAACATCCTCGATAAATGGATTTAAGGTTCTTTTAAAGTCCGCACAAATTCTAATTTTGCCGTTTTTCTTAGGGACGCATACTAGCGGTGAAGCTATTGGGCTATCCACTATATTTTCAATAATATCATTATTCAATAAAAATAATAGTTCTTCTTCAAATAAATTTCTAATAGCAAAGGGAGCAGGTCTAAATTTATAAAATTTTGGTGCAAAATTATTTTTTACATTAATGTGTACGGAAATATCTTTTATTGGCAAGACTATATCTTCGAAAAGTTTATAATATTTATTAAAAATAAAATTAGTATCAAAATTATTATTTTGTTGGACATTAATTTGTACCATATCAAAATATACTATCCAGTCTTTTCCTATGAGAAATTTATTATTTTCAATATTTGTTACTATTAAGTTTAAATGGCCTATTTTATTTTTATATCTTACTTTTACTTTACATTCTCCAATAGAGGAAATGCCCTTTCCTTGATAATCGGTTAAATAACATTTAGACGGAAATAATTTAACATGTTCAAAATATTTTAAAAATAGATCTTTTGACATAGTTGTTAAAGCCGCACCAGTGTCAATTTCTGCTAAGAATTTTATGTCGAAGACATACAAAATACTCTCAAATTTATTAGTCAGATATTCTATATTATTGATGGACTCACCATTCTTTCCCGAAAATGATTCTCCGTGGGCAGACGCTTCACTAGACACTCCTCTCTTTCTTGGTTGAAAATATCCATTCTTAGATTTTGAATGACAAACAGTCGATATATGTCCCAATTGTTTACAAGAATAGCAGAAAGAATTTCTAAAAAAGCATCTGTCCGAATGATGATTCATCTTTCCACAATGCTTGCATTTAGAATGTAATTTGTTTATTTCTTTAGTTTCAGCATAAGACTTCATTTTCAACACATTACAATCTACCGATTCTATTGTGGTAGCAATATTTACTGCCATATTAAAAGTGAGCTCAGGCTCTTGCAGTAATCTTTTCAAAATAACTTGATTAGAAACTCCTGCAATGAATTTATCCCTTAGGTGTTCTTCAATATTTAAGCCAAAATTACATTTATTAGCTTGTTTTTTTAATTTAAGGACATATTCTTCTATTTTTTCGCCATGTTCCTGAATCAATTGGCTGAACTCATATCTTTCAAAAATGATATTTAGCTTAGGTGTAAAATGAGTAAGTAGAACACTAACAATTTCTTCGAATTCTAATGCACAAACATCTCTAGGTGAGATCAATTCTTTCAGAATACCATAAGTATTTGGTCCAATAGACATAATAAAAAAAGGAACAATCTTCTTACCTTCAATTTCATTCACAAAAATGTACTGTTTGAATCGTTGAATATAATTTTCAAAAGGTTCTTCTTTCATTACATAAGGTTCGAACGAAAGTCTCGTCGCCATTGTTATTTTGCTATTTAAATAATTTTCTAGAAATTTATATCAAACAAAAGATGTCTGCACTTATAAAAGAAAAAAAGTTTATTTCTCTTCCTTAAGAATATTTACATGCAAGCCAAGCAAAACTAAAATTAAAATTAAAATTGAACGAACAAAATTTACATATCTCTTGATAGAATGAATTTACCTTTTCTTGGTCAAAAAACAATAGAAAAATAAATTAATTAAAATATTCAATTATTATCTAATATTCAATCACTCATATTTAATTATTTTTTAAAGTTCATCCACATCTTGTTCATCTTGTTCCTCCCAAAAGAAACTTCAAAAAGAAAAATCTGCGCAAACTACGTGAGTTACCATGAGTGATTACCAAGCACACACATATATAATATGCTTTAGTGGACAGAGTTTAATGGGGGACCAATAAGCTCTCATCTGGGACCGGCTGGGTATGTTGGGTAGAGACTTTGGGAACTGACAGACGCTCACTTGATGAGAAACCGGACGATCCAATTCCATTCAGTTCTCTCAAGTCCAAGAGCTAAAAGCTCTTCTTTAACGCCTGTTTTTAAACGCTTTCATCCTATCGACATGTACAACTTTCACATCGTTCATGGTGACCCCTCTTACTCTGAAGTTTACATCGGAGACCCTAGCTTCCACACGGAAAGGCCCATAGAAGTTGGAGTAACCTTCATTCTTAGGAACCGCTAGCATTACCAGGTCTCCTTTGTCGAAACTTCTGGTGAAAGGTGGCCTAGGATTCATAAGCTTTTTAACAGAATTACCTGACATAAACTGTCTGACAGTTTCCTTTGCTTTCCGCATCGCCCTCAACCTCTCAGCCCAGGTAGGCTTTCTAAAACTATTAACAGACCCAGCGCTACACTCACAGTTTCTGTTAAACTCAGTAGGTGGCAACTTTACAGCCTCGTTTTCAATGCGCTTCACTGATTTTCCCTCTAAGGAGATTGAACCCATCGGTCTAAGTGCACTGGCAATGCAGCTAAGGTCTACACAATCACGGTCTTCTGGTTTCAAGGAAATCATGTTGCAACGCTCCCGTACGGGAGGCAACGGGATATTCAATCTCCTTATATCGTTGATTCCCAAAATCCCGTCGTAGCCCTTATCTCCGAGTGACATTAACCAGAAGTTTATCTCTCCCAGCACGCTGCCGTTTTCGTTACCAACTCTACGGGTTTTAACACGTGTAAGTGTCTGCTCGTGGCCTGCTCGCTGACACTATACGTAAAGTTTTAAGTGCATCGTCCCAATTCTCCTTCAAGACCTTGCACTTTTCAGAATCAATGATACTGACTTGGCTTCCTGTATCATATAACAGGTGCCACATATTGCCGTTAATATTCACCTTAACTCTTGGCAGATTTCCAGTCTGATCACCGCCATAAGAACGTATGTTCACAATCTCAGCATTGTCAAGAGTATTGCGGTTGGCAAACATAGAAGACTGTCTTGAGCAATCACTAGCTATATGTCCTAACCTACACTCAGGTGGACTCAGCTTGATTTCGCCCAACAATTTAGTCAGTTTTTCTATCTCACCCCTAAGGTCTTCAATACACTGCTCATTTTCGTGCTTCATCCTGTTTACACTGGCACTAAGCATCTTCATCTCACCCTTAATGCTATTTATTTCTTCAACCCCTTCTACTGAACATACCCCTTTCATAAAGCTGCAACGTTGTTCTACACTATCCTCCGTGGCCATGACACTGACTGCTTTGTCTATTGATTTAGCCTCACTGCGAACAATAGCCTCTCTATACTTATCCATCACATTTTCGAGGAAGATTTCGAACACTAGGCTATCGTCAAATCTGTACTCTACTTTATCTCTAATGGCCAGGAATCTTTCTTTAAAAACCATAGGACTTTCCCCAATTCTCTGTTTAAGACCTTCTATTAATTTAAGGCATTCCCTAATACCACGCGCCTTTTTAGGGTACAATATGTTCAGTTTACTAACAATACTTTCGAAACTGCTATCGTTACGGATACCCATCTCCTCTAAGCTCAACCTAACTTCAGGGGATAGAGCCTCGAACATGAGCAGCGCTTTGACCTCAGGATCCCATTTGCCTACTCGAGCTTTAAGCTCGACTTCCCGAATGAAAGACTCGATATCGACACTATTAAACACTGACAAGTTAAGCATAGAGTTCACAAACATGATGGAGTACAAAAATAAAAATACTACTAATAATAAACCACTCAAACAAAGAAAAAAACACACGTAAAAATTACAGGAATTTACACGTGCAAACACCAGTAATCCTGGCAGGGCTCGCCAATGACAAAAGTTAATACTTTTGCGGATTATCACACAAAAAAAAACAATAAACTAGGGTCTACAGTAAGAGTAACTTAAACACAGAAAAAGGTACACTCAAGAGTACAACACTAACAACAAAAAGGAGATAAAAACAACTCACGATTTGTTAAATAAAATAAAACAGTACTTAGCTTTATTGTAGCGTTGGCAGGGAGCGGACCGGGGTTTCACAGGTATGCGAGAAGATCACCAGACAAACACACAGAGAACGCTTTAAGCGTCTCAACTCGAACACCACTCCACGACTCCTCGCATTCCGTTTCAACCCCCTTTTATGTACAAACATGGCCACATTCGTCCAATGAGAAGGCGTGGGAGATCAGTTCGACTTAACAGATAAACAACATTCTTCCCGCATAACTGAGAAGATTAAAACTGCAATGTTTGTCAAATAATTTGACAAGACCACTAAGGAAATATTGTGGATAGCACAAATATTAGAGAATTTGAAATGCCTGACTAACGCCTCACGCCCAATAACAATATTCTGTAATAATAGAGCTACCATCGAGTTTTCTAAAAACAACATAGAAAACAATAGGTCGAAGCACATTGACATACGGTATCATTATATAATAGAAAAGGTCAACAGCGGATACATCCATGTGAATTACATCTCTACCAACGACAACCTGGCCGACATCTTCACCAAGGGCCTCAAAAAGACTGCACATCAGAATGCTTGTGCAGCTATGAAATGTCTGGATACTGGCATACTACCCGGCATATCCAAAGTGGGGGAATGAAGACATGTTGAATATGCCTACTTCCGCCATGGAGGACTACGTCACGACCAGCCAATCGCCGAGCTGCCCAGCGGGCAGTCCATCCTCCCTCCCTCATTAGTCTAAATAAAGGAGCTTAACACAAGCCTGTTCGCGTCGACTCCGCCTGCTTCTAATCAATCCATTTCAATCGACAGATGTAGTGGGATAATTGACTACTTCCTTCCATTATTACATCATCTAGTTCAGCTTCAACTTATAGCCCATCAATATTACAGAGTTATATACAACTTTTCATGCACTATCGGATGATCCAGGTTTCTATGAGAATATCCTCTGATTTATCATGTTATAGCTATGCGAATATATTTTTTAAAAAGTCGTACCTCGAAAAATACAAATAAGTAAATAACCAATTTCGGGTCAAATATACTTCGTTTTATGCTCTATCCGATGATGCTAAGTTTGGCAATAAATACCTCATATAATTCGAGATATAAGCGTTTCCAAAAAAAGTCATTCGGAATTGCGTTCTTGAAAATGCGGATAGGGATATATTTTCAAAATCTTTTTTTCATGACAAATACTGAATAAAATATATCTATATTATAGACCTATAATCAACTTTCCATTTCATATCAGATGGTAAATATGTCAATAATAATATCCTCCAATTTCTCCTGTTATAACGCTGCGAAAATATTTTTTAAAAAAAAAGGTCGTACCTCAAAAAATACAGATTGGGAAATAACCAATTTCGTGTCAAATATACTTCGTTTTATGCTCTATCCGATGGTGCTATGTTGGTGAATAAATACCTCATATAACTCGAGATAAAAGCGTTTCCGAAAAGGGCATTCGGAATTGCGTTCTTGAAAATGCGGATAGGGATATATATTCAAAAGCTTTTATCTCGAGCTATACTGAATAATATATATCTATATTATAGACCTAAATAAGACTTTCCATGCTCTATCTGATGGTCCAGGTTTCAATAATAATATCCTCTAATTTCTCATGTTATAACGCTGCGAATATATTTTTAAAAAAAGGTCGTACCTCATAAAATACAGATTGGGAAATAACTAATTCGGGTCAAATATACTTCGTTTTATGCTCTATCCGATGGTGCTATGTTGGTGAATAAATACCTCATATAACTCGAGATATAAGCGTTTCCAAAAAGGTCGTTCGGAAATGCGTACATGAGCTCCCATGGGATGGCTGGCGCCCGTTATTGTGGTTGGAAAGATTTTTATTCAACGGTTGTGGGTAGCTGGCAAAGAATGGGATGCCCCGATAGACGGACCTATAAAAGAACAGTGGAAGAAGTTTCGAGAACAACTGAGATGTCTTCGAACAGTTCGGATACCCGGCTGGTTGGACTCAATGGGAAGCCAGGACTTTCAGCTACATGGATTCAGCGATGCCTCAGAAGATGCGTTTGCGGCCGCTATATATATCAGAATTAGTGGAAGCGATGGCATCAGAACGGAGTTGGTGGCGGCCAAGACGCGTTTGGCACCCGTCCGGCGAATCTCTATTCCACCCCTGGAGTTGTGCGCGACTGTCTTGCTAACTCGCTTGGTCACACACATTCTGACGGTGGTACGACTTGATCTGGGGACGATTGTCAGTTGGACGGATGCAACCATCGTACTGGCATGGATAAAGACCATCGCTAGAACCTTGCCAACATCCGTGGGAAATCGGGTATCAGAAATTCAAGCCTGCCGTCAAATCAAGGAATGGCGTCATGTCCCGTCGGTTGATAACCCAGCTGACATTGCTTCCCGCGGGATAATGGGTTCACAGTTGAGCGGCTCTACAATGTGGTGGAATGGACCTACATGGCTGACGTCTTCCCCAGAGCTATGGCCCAAAATGCCTAAACTATCAGAAAATCAGGAGGAGACAAAGGTATTGTCAGTCAATTTAAACGACGAAAAACCTATGCTGGTAACCATTGGAGAGCGGTGTTCCTCCCTGACTACTTATATTGGAATAGTTGCCTGGATTTTGCGTTTTATCAATAATTGCCGTGTAGGTCAAGGAGGGTCCACACATATCTGACAACGGCCGAGTTAAGACAAGCACACGATAAGATACTCCTCGCCGTTGAGCTTTATTGTTTTGAAGAAGATTTAAAGAATTTGCATAATCAAAAGATGGTAAGAAAAAGCAGTAAGATAGTGGCTCTAAATCCTTTTCTTGATTAAAGGAGCATCATCCGAGTCGGAGGCAGGATAAGATAGGCTCCAGAAATCCCCTATGATCAAAGACATCCTGCGTTATTGCCATCCACAGGAAAGTTGAGTCAATTGATAATCAGAGTTGCGCATTCCAGAACTCTACACGGCGGTGTGCATTTGGTATTGGCCACCCTTAGACAGAAATATGGGATCTTGAAGGCTAAAAATCAAATTAAGAAATGTATAAGAGATTGTCTGACATGCTGTCGCTACAATCGAGTCACTCAACATCAATTGATGAGTGATCTACCCAAAGAACGGTTGACCCCTGGAAAGCCATTTACAGTGAGTGGTGTAGACTACGCTGGACCCTTTAAAATAAAATTATCGAAAGGACGGGGTCAAAAGATTGAGAAGTGTTACACCTGTTTGTTCGTTTGCCGAGAAATACAGGTAGAGCTAGTCACTGACGCTTCAACGCCAACTTTTCTGGCTGCCTTTAAGAGATTTGTGGCGCGCAGAGGAGATTGTGCACAGATGTATAGTGACCAAGGTACCAACTTTGTGGGAGCAGCCAAACAACTGCGTATAGGATTCTATATGGCTCGGGATCAGATGTCGGAGATCGCGGAGATATTGGCCAATGATGGAACGGAGTGGAAATTTAATCCTCCAGGTGCTCCTCACTTTGGTGGCCTATGGGAAGCCGGCATAAAATGCTTCAAGTATCACTTTCGCCGCATCATTGGAGAAACCTTGTTGACCTATGAGGAGTTCCTGACCCTAATTGTCCAAATAGAAGCCTGTCTGAATTCAAGACCTTTGGGACCAATTAGTGGCGACCCCAATGATCTAGCGGTATTGACACCAGCACATTTTCTACTGACATCTTCATCTTATTGCGTCCCTGAGGAAGACTTATTGAACGTTGGGGTTCAACTATTGCCTCGGTGGAAAATGGTCCAGAAGATGGTCCAACATCTGTGGAAGCAGTGGTCTACGGATTATATTCATAATCTACAACAACGACACAAATGGAGAATGCCAAGGCCCGATGTGGCTACTGGCTCCTTGGTTCTAGTCCGGGAGGAACATGTGCCTCCCGCCAAGTGGATGATGGGGCGAGTGGTGATCTATCCGGGCAAGGACGGATTGGTCCGAGTGGTATCTATCCGCACCAAGGCTGGCGTACTCAAAAGACCCCTGGTTAAGCTGGCGTTGCTGCCTGTTCCCCACAGCTTGCTTTGATGGTTCCCATCAACTCGGGGAGTATGTTGGGGTTTATTCTATTTTTAATCTATGTATTCTGCTTATATTGTTTTAATTTGATTTGACCACGGACGTCTGGTTACGTGTGTATTTAGAGATGTATAAATTGTGATGGAAAATAAAGTAAAGTGGAGTAGTCACCAGTTAGTAGTGTCAGTCTCATCCTTGTGAGTTGGTAAAATTACTCCCGTGTGCGAGGTACCGTATCCTCCAAAGAACAGAGCCTCCCTCATCCAGTGGTCGCCGGCAGTCGGATCTTCCCTCAGAGAAAACGAAGAATACAGTCCTCTAAAGACGGCGGAGTGAGGTATAACGGGTTAGTGCCTTTCAAGTGGAACACCTCCTCCAGCCACGGTTAAACAAATAGGGATATATTTTCAAAAGCTTAAATCTCGGGAAATACTGATTATTAAATACTAGCGGATGTGCCCGGCTTCGCCCGGGTTTTACCCGAGTGAATGTTTGTCTAACGAACATTTGTTAAAACAATTCTCTTTAAACTTATAAAACGTACTCGGCTTCGCCCGGGGTTTTACCCGAGTAAAGGCTTGTCTAGCGAACATTTGTTAAAACAATTCTCTAAAAACTTATTAAAAAATAAAAAATATATATTTTGATCATTTGAAACTCGTAAATTTGAATCTCTCAATAAAGTGAACATTTTTTCCCGGTCCCTGTGTGCCTTGTCATCCTGAATTTTGTCTTTCCTAATTTTCTACATTAGAAAATCATAGTTTTATCTAGTGAACATTTTTTCCCGGTCCCTTGAGAAATACTCGATAAGTTGAATAAAATCAATATTAATTGGTTCCCTCGGTAATTGGAAGTTAAAGGAATAGTATCATCGCCTTGGAATTGTATCATTATTCTTGTCGCAAATAAATTGCCGTGTCATCCTGAGATAATCTTACTTTTGATAAATAATATTTAAGATAACAAACTTAGTGATAAGAAAACTTGTTATCATCGTCACAATGGGGGCCTTGCTTGCGAGTTAAATCTACAAATCTGCAAATAACTCTAAGGATATTCAAGATATTCATGAAATTATTTTTCAAAAACCTTCCCGGTGATATACCTAATAATATCCCAAAATTTCACGGCGATTGGATGTATGGTTTTTGAATCTATAGAGTACAGACAGACAGACAGACATTCAATTATATATATGTGGTAATATATCCTGTCGACTTAACCGTTCTGTGACAATATCGTTGCGGAATTTCTTGTTGTTCGATGAGAATGGTGAGATTTGATTGAAACGCAGTCGTTTGAGTGGAAGTTGAAGCATACAGTTAGGAATAATCAGGACACGTGATGGGTTTGAAAATAAAAGGCAACTGGGTTGGAGGAAAGAAAGCTTGAGAAGAGCGGAGCGATTTTGACTTATTAATTATCTGATCACATGGCGGTGATTGTACTTAGCTATGGGATGAGCAGAGGGAGAGAGGTCCAGAGCAGATGTCACCTCGTTGGGAGCGAAGGAGCAACTCTAGGTGTTGTTCCTATGAGAGCCAAATCACTACTGACAATTCTTGCTTCTCGATTTAACACCACGAGTTGTCTTCCTTCTCATTGGTCGAAGGATGGAACGTGCCCGTTTTTCTATTGGTTGACCTACTTAGTGGATACTTTCTAATTGGTCCTGCGGCTTTCTTTGATGGAAGATACGTCCGGCCTGGTCGGGAAGTATTGTGTTAGCTCGACTCTTATTACTTCCGCGGTTATCAAATACGTCCGGTCTTGCTCCGGAAATATTGGGCGTCTCTCTACTTTTATAACTTCTGGTCACCAGATACGACCGGCCTTGCCAGGAAGTATTGACTGTACAAGTTATTTATACTTGTGCCCGCTTTTAGCCTGCTTCCTATGTCTTGTTGCTACTTTCTTTCCTCCAGTTACCTTATTCTTTATTAAATCTTTGAAAATCATACATTGTACATGCATAGTGGGTCGGGGGTGCATACAATTATATACAAATTATGACAGATGCGCCCCCTACATGTGAAGAATTCAAGAAGGGGTTAGCCTGAGAGAATTCTGTAAAGTGAAAAATAATTTTGTGGGAAAATTAGTTGTGGGTATTGAGAGGTTATATACAAGCATTGGTGGTGATATAAGAAGTAAAAATAGAATGGTGTTGATGATATAGGTTGAGTATAATTAATAGAAATCAAAAAATTTTTTAATTGTAAGAAATCAAAATGAATGCTATGGTACATAGTGGATTTAAAAAAAAAGAAAATGCGCCTAACTAATTCCTACTCGAAATTGGAAAAAAATCGAGGGAGTTCTATTAGGGCTTTTGAGAAATCAAAAATAATATAAAAATAAAATGTTGGACGAAATCAAAGTAAAGGCTTGGTTGCATGGTGAGGAAAAAAAATGCTTTGTTGCATGGTGAAAAAAGAAAAGTGCTTGTTGCATGGTAAAAAAGAAATGCCTAATTATATTTTACTCGAAATTGGGAATGGAAATCGAGGGATTTTTATTAGGTCTTTTGAGAAATCAAAAATAAAAATAAAGGTTGGAAGAAATCAAAGTGAATGTTTGGTGCATGGTGAAAAAAAAAGGAAAAATGCCTAACCATATTCTTGCTCGAAATTGGGAATGGAAATCGAGGGATTTTTATTAGGTCTTTTGAGAAATCAAAAAATAAAAATAAAAATAAAAAGTTGGAAGAAATCAAAGTGAATGCTTGGTTGCATGGTGGGAAAAAAAAAATGTTTTGTTGCATGGTGGAAAAAAAAATAAATGTTTTGTTGCATGGTGGAAAATAAAGAAATAGAAAAAAAAGAACGTTTTTGTAAATCAAAATAAAATATAATATCCAATTTTAAAAGAAAACCAATGAGTTTTCGTTGATTTGAAACTATGATAATATAAACTAATTGGTAAAAAAAATGATAATTAATGATTAAAAGTGATAATAAGTTGAATAAATTGATAAATTGATTATATATTTAAATTTTAATTGAGAGAAAATAATGAAAATGATTAATATGAACAATAAGGTGTATTGTTTTGAACCCTTTTGTATCTACATGCCCTGATCTAAATGTTTTAATTGCTCAATTATGCCCTATAAATTTTTTGTCTTTGTGTGTATTGTTGTTTTGGAAGTCTGTAAGGTAATTATGATTAATTATAATAGGAATATGAACTCATTTAGAATGTTTGTGTGTCGTCTTGTGGGTGTGGAATTGGATTGTAAAAAATCGATATGTAGTTCGAATTGGGATCCCAGACTGGCGATAGGGAGGAGTCTGTGGAGGGGAAAAGCGGCGACCTAATTTTACGTGTTGGCCAGAAGAGGGGTCCGAAGTAATTGGATCCGGAAATGAGGCGTGCGGGGAAGCGGGGTCTCAAAATTCTCACTTCCTTCCGCTTATTTGTTTTTTGGGTGCGACTCGGATCTTGTTACTGGAGTGTGATTTCTCCGACATTGGTTGGTCATCTTTCAGTTACTTCTATCTCCTCGGAATCTATTTAGATTTTCTGCAAAGATGTTTCCTAATGTTTGTCCAAATTTAAAAATTGCCTCTTGTAGTTCGAAAATTTTATGAGCGGGCATGGTATAGATAAACAAATAATTAATGAATAAAATTGGGATACATTTGTATGGTAGAACTAACAAACAAAGGATGAAAATCAGATGAAAGATAGGGTATTGCCCCATGTTCTTCCATATTTTTGTAAATGGGGACTCTGAAATATTTGCTTGAACCTTATTAATTGTAGAATTTAAATGATTGGTAGGTTCGCAGTTCTCCTGTTTGATCGTCAATGGTTTTATTAGAGATATGTCGGCGGTAATTGGTTTAAGTGGAAATATGTGATCGTTTCTCTGACGTGGGTGGTGTAATTTTGGCATTGTTTGTGTTGTGTGTACGCTGTGCTTTATGTACGAATTTTGTTTTGCTTTGGGGCCTGTGTCGGTATTTTTACGTGAAGGTTGGTTGGATTCATCGATTCTTCTAGCGAATCGGCAGGTGGGGCAGGTTTTTACCTGTTTTGCGATGTCTTGTGTCATGTTCTGCCAATAATATTGTGACGAGATGAGTCTCGTCATCTTGGAGATGTTTGGATGGTGGTGTTGTGTGTGTACGGACTTAAGAAGTCTGGCTGTAAGTGAACTTGGGACTATAGTTTTAAGTACTCCTTTTCGGGAGACGGTGCGCAGTTTATTGTGATCCATAGTCACGCGAGATTTTCCCGGTGGAGAAGACTGTTGGCTCTTTATGAGTGGCGCATCTAGAAAGCCACAAAATGGGATACGAGTTACAACGCCCGTTTCATATTGTTGTACTCCATTTATGCTACGGACCTCATATTCGTATCTTGACAGTCTTAACCTCCATCGAAACAATCTGCCTGACGGGGCTTTGATCTCTTTCAACCACTGCAATGCAGGATGGTCAGAAATTATTGTAAACTTTCTGCCCATTAGACAGGCGCGGAAGTTATCCACACTTTCCACAATGGCTAGGCATTGTAGTTCCAAGTCTGAATAATTTCGCTCGTGACCACGCAGAGAGCGGCTGAAATGTTGAACTGGGTATGTCTTCCCATCAGGGTAGACTTGTTTAAGAATGCCTGCAATGCCGAATGTTGAGGTGTTACAGTACACCTGGCATGGCAGACCTTCTTGGTAAAGGTATAATGTGGGGTGTGTGGTAAGGCTTTCTTTCAGGTTAGTGAACGCTTTCTGGCATTCGTCACTCCAGACCCACACGACATCCTTTTTTAGAAGGTTGACAAGTGGCGTCCGCAAGCGGGCGTGGTCCGGAATGAACTCTTTATAGGCGTTCACAGCTTTTAGGAAAGATCGCAATGTTTTTCGATTGTGTGGTTGTTTGGTGGCGTGAATTTTTTCTATGTTTTGTGTAGACGGGATGATTGTATTATTCTTAACGGTTGTGCATGCGCTTGTTGGTTGTTGTTGTCTTTTGGCGCGCGTGTTGCGTTTGTTGTGCGGGTTGTGCGTGTTTGTTGCGTGGTGACGTATGGGTGCGTGTATGTTGAGAGGTACATTTGCGTGATTATGACGTGGCGATGTATGGTCATGTATGGATTTTGTGTGGTAAGTGGGTGAGCTGTGTCGGTGTACGGACACTTTTTTGGGCATTATTGGAATTGTAGGTTGAAGTCGTGGTGGTTTTATATGTTGTGGGCATGAAAAGTTGCGTGGTGTGAGATTAGCATGGTGGCATGTAAATATTTGGGGTTTGGGCAATGAATGCAGGCAAGGGTTTCCATGTGTGAAGGCTTTGTGTGCTGTACGAGCCCTTTGGGACAGGTTTTGGTCTAGCCCGTGCTTGCATTCATTTGGTACATGTTTAGATACATGGTTAAAGGGGTAGGTAGGGTTAGATAAGAGTTCAAAGTCAATTCTTGACGCCATAGGGGGGGTGCCTACCTTAGTCTCGAAAGTTCGGCTCGGCTGGGACGTCTTGGCTTGGGTTGGTTGGCTTGGGGCTCAGGACTGCTCGATGTCGGCATTCGCTGTGCCAGTGCCTCGCGCCGCAGAACTTGCAGTTGGACGGCGGAAGAGGTGCATTCCATGCACCTGGGCGTCGGGGTGTGCTGTGATACGGACCCGACATTGTGGGTGGTTGATCTTCTCTGAGTCGCGTTGTCGGTACACTGGGCCCGTGGATCCGCTGTACCAGTCGGAACCACTCTCCTAGGTTCTCGGGAGGCACCACGCGGACTAGACGCTGGTCGTTGAATGGCAGCCCTTCTGTCAGCGTCTCGAGAATCACCTCCTGCGGAAGTCCTAGTTGCAATCCCATGGCGGTTTTCTCCCGGTAGTAGGTCTCTAAGTTGGCTTGTCCAGTGAGCTTCATGGCGAAATATTTCGCAAAGGACGCTTCGCTTGATTCAGGATAGAGATCTAGGAGGGTTTGCCTCACCTGGAAATAGCTCCGGTCGGCCAGCCGAAGTTTCCTGAAGAGCTCCAGGGGTTGTCGCACCAGGTAGTTTGGTAGGCGGAGTAATTTTTCTTGTTCTCCCATGGATGCGTCTTCCATTTTTCGGTCGAACGCTTGGAAAAACTGTGTCGCGCTATATGTTCCATCGAAAAGCGCGATTGTCGCCTCAGCTCCATCAGAAATCTTTACTCGGGTCAGGAGCGCCGATAGCAGGGTGACGGCGTCCGCTAGGGGCGCAGTTGTCTCGCCCGTCTCTCTTACTTCTTGCCTTCTTTCCGTTGTTTCCGTCGGGCCGTCCGACTTTACGCCTATGGGATCCTGATTAAGCTCCATAATATCTTTATCCTGTCGACTCTTCAAATTATGTGGTAATATATCCTGTCGACTTAACCGTTCTGTGACAATATCGTTGCGGAATTTCTTGTTGTTCGATGAGAATGGTGAGATTTGATTGAAACGCAGTCGTTTGAGTGGAAGTTGAAGCATACAGTTAGCAATAATCAGGACACGTGATGGGGTTTGAAAATAAAAGGCAACTGGGTTGGAGGAAAGAAAGCTTGAGAAGAGCGGAGCGATTTTGATTGTTAATTATCTGATCACATGGTGGTGATTGTACTTAGCTATGGGATGAGCAGAGGGAGAGAGGTCCAGAGCAGATGTCACCTCCTTGGGAGCCAAAGCACTACTGACAATTCTTGCTTCTCGATTTAACACCACGAGTTGTCTTCCTTCTCATTGGTCGAAGGATGGAACGTGCCCGTTTTTCTATTGGTTGACCTACTTAGTGGATACTTTCTAATTGGTCCTGCGGCTTTCTTTGATGGAAGATACGTCCGGCCTGGTCGGGAAGTATTGTGTTAGCTCGACTCTTATTACTTCCGCGGTTATCAAATACGTCCGGTCTTGCTCCGGAAATATTGGGCGTCTCTCTACTTTTATAACTTCTGGTCACCAGATACGACCGGCCTTGCCAGGAAGTATTGACTGTACAAGTTATTTATACTTGTGCCCGCTTTTAGCCTGCTTCCTATGTCTTGTTGCTACTTTCTTTCCTCCAGTTACCTTATTCTTTATTAAATCTTTGAAAATCATACATTGTACATGCATAGTGGGTCGGGGTGCATACAATTATATACAAATTATGACATATATATAAGACTAGACGAATGACCCGGGCAACGCCCGGGTTTACCCGATTAAATGTTTTATTCAAACACTATTCGTTACAATTATAAATTGGCGCCGTGGATGTCACTCTTGTGAAACGTCCCGCTCCAAACTTTACAGTCAGATTAGTTACGATATAAATCTTCAAATCGAGCGAGCGTCTATAAATATTTCGATTTAGATCAAGTATTCTAATTATTAAGCTAACTATTATTAATAAAATTTTGAGAAGATTTCGATTTTAAACGTATTTATAACCTTGATAGAGGGCGCTGTTCGTGAGCTAAGTAGAATAATTTGAATATATAGTTTTAATATTTAATTTATATATAATTTAAAATAGCCTATCGTTTTCCTCGTATTTTTTTACCTATGTATGGAAATTTTGGTTTGAATTAGTGAACTACTGCGAATTTGTATACCGGACATACAAACCAACAAACATACAAACATTCATTTTTATATATGTAGAAGATATAATATAAATGAGTTTTAAAAATTGTTAAAAAAAAATGCATCGGCCGGGAATCGAACCCGGGCCGCCCGCGTGGCAGGCGAGCATTCTACCACTGAGCCACCGATGCGTATACAAAATGGCCATATTTGGGTATTCATTCCATTCCGGATTACTCCGCGTAAAAAAAAAGTTCTTCAAATGAAAAAAAGAAATAGCCAAAAATACTAAGCAAATTGTATCCAAAAATTTTCCTCAGGTTTATAAAAAGCGACATGCAAAATTTGGTACCAATTGGTTCAGTAGTTTTTGAGTTTATCGCGAAACAGACAGACAGACAGAAATTGACTTATATATATATAGAGATTAGTGTTTAGGTATTTGATTTAATTCATATAGTTGATATAATAGTATATATTTATATTATATTTTTTATAAATTAGTTTTAAAAATTGTAAAAAAAAATGCTTCGGCCGGGAATCGAACCCGGGCCGCCCGCGTGGCAGGCGAGCATTCTACCACTAAGCCACCAATACTTTAAAAAAAATGGCCATATTTAGGTATTCATTCCATTCCGAATTAGTCCGCGTAAAAAAATAGTTCTTCAAATTAAAAAAAGAAATAGCCAAAAATAATAAGCAAAATGTAGCCAAAAATTTTCCTCAGGTTTATAAAAAGCGACATGCAAAATTTGGAACCAATTGGTTCAGTAGTTTTTGAGTTTATCGCGAAACAGACAGACAGGAATTGACTTTTATATATATAGAAGATAGAAGAAAGATAGAAGATTTATATTATATAGGTATATACAACTTGGGATTCTCTATCTGATGGTCCAGGTGTCTATAAAAATATCCTCCATTTTCTCATGTTATAGCGCTGCAAATATATTTTTTTATGAAAGGTCGTACCTCAAAATATACGAATTAGTAAATAACCATTCTATTGAAATATATACTGCGTTTTATGCTCTATCCGATGGTGCTATGATCGTTAATAGATACCTCATATAACTCGAGATATAAGCGTTTCCAAAAAAGTCATTCGTAATTGCGTTCTTGAAAATGCGGATAAGGATATATTTTCAAAAGCGTTTATCTCGAGAAAAAAATGTTCCATGTTCTATCTGATGATCCAGGTATCGAAAAAATATCCTCTAATTTCTCATGGTATAGCGCTGCAAATATAAATTTTATGAAAGGTCGTACCTCAAAAAATACAAATTAGTAAATAACCATTTTATGGTCCAATATACTGCGTTTTATGCTCTATCCGATGGTCCTATGTTCTTTAATAAATACCTCATGTAACTCGGATATAAGCCTTTCCAAAAAGGTCATTCCTAATTGCGTTCTTGAACTTGCGTATAGGTGTTGAAATTGATAAACAAATCAATTTAAAATAATCTGTGATGTCCAATATGTTCCGTTTTTACTAAGTTTTTTTTTTTGTTTATGTTGGAGCAATAGTTTGGAATATATTGAAGCTCAATTCTTTTTTTCATTCGTTAGGTTAATTAGTTTGTTTAACCTCTCCTTGTATTTGAATAATAAATTTGTTTAAATTAATAAGCTGCTGTTATGCTAAATTAAAAATTCAAAAAATACAACAACTGGTAGCAGAGCGTGGTTAATTGTTATTGCGTCAGAAGAAAACAGCCGAATTTTTTTAAAAAAGTTTGAGTACGATTATATATATATTTTTTAAATGGCAGGATATTTTTCGATGAATAGAAAAGAGCCACTGACATCTTCAAATTACCACATATGGGCGCTTAAAATATCAGCAATTTTGAGAAGCAAAAAAATTGTTCAAAAAGGTGATCGAATCGCCTAAGCCTAACCGTGGAATGGCAGATTCAAAGGAAGAAGAATTTTTCAAAGAATGGGAGGATAAAAATGATGAGGCATTTGGAATAATAATAGTGAATTTGTCACCTGAGCAGGCTGGCATATTTATAGGAGAGACAAATGCTAAAACTGTGTGGGAGGAACTGAAGCGTATCCATACTGGAAATATTGAAGATAAAATCATCGACATTGGACTTGAATTGAAAAATATTCAAATGAGAAATAATTAAGGCATTGAGGCCTACATAACAAGGGCCAGAAATATTGCATCCAGAAGTGCTAACTTGGGACAGCCTATTTCACCAAGGGAAATGGTGTATCATGTAGTGAGAGGTTTGTTGCCAAAATTTGAAAATATAGCAGCGGTTTTACGACCACAACGATCTGCGAGTCTCGAGGAAGTTTTCCAGGCACTTCAAGAGGAAGAAATGAGGCTAAACTCAATGGGATTTCCTAAAGAAGGTCAATATGAAATAGCTTTTAAAGCTCGAAATGACCGAGGGATACAAAGAACATGCAAATTTGAAGGGAAATGTCATACATGCGGAAAATTTGGGCACATGTCAAGAAACTGTTGGCATCGTCCAGATAAAGCGAACTTCAATAAACCAAAATGCAAATATCCACAAAATAATATGCAAACTAAGTCTTCATCATCTTGGAAAAATATCTCAAGGGAACATGCTAATGTAGCTAATGGTTCTGCTAACACTGAACATGCGTTTACTTCAGCGGAAATGATCTACTCTTTTTCACATCTACCTGAGAGAGGAGGATGCACACATTTGGAACCTTGATTCAGGATGCACTTCACACATGTCTCCTAGAGAAGATTGGCTTATCAACAAGATTCCTATTGACAGTGAAATTTACCTTGCAGAAGAAGAAAGGTTCATAAAAGCTGAAGCACAAGGTGACGTGAAATTGTCTACATACACAAGTGAAGGTAAGCAAGATATTTGTGTTAAGGATGTACTCTATGTGCCTAGACTTAAATCTAATCTTCTTTCTGTCAGATGTCTGGTTAATAATGGAAATAAAGTAAATTTTGAGAAAGGAATAGCTAATATTTATAACTGCAAAGGAGATTTGATAGCTGAGGCTAATGAAGAAGATAGAATGTTTATAATTAAAACTTTACCTGGAAATTTGTTAAGCACTAAAGATAATTGTTTAAAAGCAGAAGATAAATGTTCAGCTAAGACAATGTGGCATAGAAGACTAGGACACTTTAACGAAGAATATTTGGATAAAATGATGAAGAATAATATGGTAAAAGGACTTAATTTTGATTGTCAACATCTCGAAAAATGTGAACCATGTATCCTTGGTAAACTAACCCAAAACCCTTTCAAAGCAATAGAGAATAATCATTCTGAAAGGCCATTAGAACTTATACACATGGATCTCTGTGGTCCTATGCCAACCAAATCACTGGGTGGTGCAAACTATCTGTACGTTATTGTGGATTCGTATAGTAGACGTATCTTTGTATACTTCTTGAAATCAAAGGAGGATGCATTTGATTTTTTTTGTAGAATTTAAAAATCATCGAGAAAATGAAACTAATGTTAAAATCAAAAATGTTAGATCGGACAACGGAACTGAATTTGCAAATAAAAATTTTCATGAGTTTTTCATAAATAAAGGAGTACCCCATCAAAGAACAGTTCCATATTCACCACAAAGCAACGGAATTGCAGAACGAACCAATCGCACCCTTCTAGATTGGGCTAGAACTATGTTATTTGATGCTAAGTTACCAACTGAGTTTTGGGCGGAAGCCATTGCAACAGCCGCTTATTTAAAGAATTGCACACCGGCCAAGAATAATAATATGAAAACTCCCATAGAGAAATGGACTGGACACAAACCATCAGTAGCACATTTAAAAATCTTTGGAAGTCTTGCCTACTATTACATTCCTAAAAATCAAAGAAATAAATTTGACTCTAGAGCAAGAAAAGGAACATTCACCGGTTACTCCAGACAAAGAAAAGCTTATAGAATATATGATCCACAAGATGGAAAAATACACGAAGTTCAAACTGTCAAATTTGATGAAAATTCAAAAGGCTCTGATCTCTTGACTTCTAATGTTTTTGACCAACATGTCCAAGATCATATTATCTATAGAAATGAACAACATGAATCAGATTTCTTTAAAATTACACATACCATGGGCTCTACTCCAGAAGAACTAAATACTCCAGACAACCCTGAACCAATACCTGAATCATCAGGATTACCCCGAAAACCCGGACGTATTGCAGGAAGAACTAATGAAGATATTCAGGCAAAGCATCTCATCAATCTACAAGAGCAGGAAGAGAGGCTGAGAGCAAGTGGTGTAAGACGATCTGAAAGAATAAAAGAAAGAAACGCAGCCAATGTAACCGAACTATCTTCAACTTCCATGAACATACCTAAAACATATCGAGAAGCCATAAACACCTCATTTTCAGACCAATGGAAAGAAGCAATGGAAGAGGAATTCCATTCTCTAACTTCACATAATGTATGGACCCTTGTACCCAAACCAGAAAATGAAAACCTGATAAAAGGAAAATGGATTTTTAATATAAAAATGAATCCAGATGGAAGCATTGACAAAAGAAAGGCTAGATTTGTTGCAATGGGGCATAATCAAAAACCTGGCGTTAACTATGAAGAAACTTTTGCTCCTGTGATGAAGCTGGACTCTTTAAGAACATTGATTGCCATCGCATCACAACTGTAGTATTATGTGTTTAAAATATAGAAGAGATCATCATCATAAACAATAATATACGATGTATAATGTAAACAATGTGTTGATGTAAAAATATAAATATAAAGTGTAATAAACAATTATAATAAAATAATTTCATCTGGTGAGTAATGTTTAATTAAATAATAACTATACAACATAAATTGGCGACGAGAATTTGAAAATATAACTGTAGCCCTAAAAAAAAAAAACAAGTATGGCAGCCAACCTGACGCCACCTTTACCCATGAATATGAATGCTAGCAATTTATTTGCGGAATATAAGCAATGGATGGAATCCTATGCCATTTTTGAAATAGCATCTGGAATTTCAAAAAAATCGAATGAAATTAAGAGAGCAACTCTATTGCATTGTTTAGGGCCAAATGTACAGCGTATATTTTTCAACTTGCCAGATGAAAAGGAAAATTATGAGCAAACTAAAATGGCTTTAGATAAATATTTCACACCTCATAAAAATGTGGTCACTGAGAGATTTAAATTTAGACAAAGAGTCCAGAAAGATGATGAATCGATCGACAACTACCTAATTTCTTTAAGAGAGCTTTCCAAATCTTGTGAATTTGGGAATTTAGAAGCTGATATGATAAGAGACCAAATAATTGAAAAATGTAACAACAAAAAACTTAAAGAAAAATTGTTGCAACAAGAAATTTTGACACTGTCAAAAACCATTGCTAGAGTGTTAGAAATTTCTAGAAAAGAAATTAGACTTCTTGAACCTCAAAATGATCAAACACTAAATAGAGTTCAAAATAAACCTAAAAAGCACTATAATGCTAATAATTTCAACAAAGGTAGATTCACTAATCAAGGTACCCCCATCATTTTCAGGTGCCTCAAAGCCTAAATGTTATCGCTGTGGATTAGATACACATTCAGCACAAGAATGTGGTGCTAAAAAAATGACTTGTTCATATTGCAATAAATTAGGACATCTTTTTAGAGCTTGCAGGAACCGCCCAAATCAAAATAATAATAGAAACCACAAAAGTTTCAATCAAACTAAAGTTAAGACCATACAAGAAGAAAATAAGACTGAAGTAGGTGAAAGTTCAGATGAATATACCTACTATACAGGTGCTGAAAATAAAGAAAAAGTGCAAATAGATGGTAGTGAAATAAATATGATAATTGATACAGGGAGTGATAGAACTTTCATAAGCTATAATAAGATGCTTGAATTATATAGCCATAAAATTATGCCAAAATTACATGACACGACCCGAACCTTTTTTGCCTATGGTCAAGATAGACCTCTTCCATGTTATGGTTATTTCAATGCTGTGATTTCTTGGAAAGAAAATTCAATTTCAGAAGAAATTTATGTGATTGATAAAAAAGTTGAATCTTTGTTGGGAGGCAAGGCTAGTTTTGAACTAGGTATAATTAAAAGGGTAAATCATGTAAATGAATCAATGTCTACTAATATAGAAACTCTTGTTCAAGAACATGAACATCTTTTCCATGGACTTGGAACTATAAAAGGCTATAGTCATAAAGTGACATTGAAAGACAACTATAGGCCCATTGCCCAGAGATGCCGTCGTATACCTTATGCAATGGTAGAAGCAGTAAATCAAGAGCTTGATAAGATGCTAGAGAATGGAATCATTGAAGAAGTGCATCAAGGTTATGAATGGGTTTCTAACATAATAGTTGTTCCAAAAAGGGATAGTGAGGAAATTAGACTATGCATAGACCTTCGGGAAGTGAATAAAGCAATATTGAGAGAAAGACATCCAATTCCTACAATTGACAATATATTACATGCCCTTAAAGGTGCTAAAGTATTTGCAAAGCTGGATGCAAAAAAAGGGTTTTGGCAGGTTGACTTAGACCCTCAATCAAGACCCCTTACAACTTTCATCACGCACCGTGGTTGTTACAGATTTTGTAAAGTTCCTTTTGGTCTATCAAGTGCTCCAGAGGCATATCAGAAAGGAATGGATTCAATTTTGCTTGATTTGAAAGGTGTAATTTGTTACTTGGACGATGTCGTAGTTTACGCCAAAGATAGACAAGAACTAGAAGAAAGGCTTAGAAAAGTCTTACAAAGATTTGATAAAGTAGGCATTAGGCTCAACAGGAATAAGTGCAAATTTGCCATGGAAGAATTGGATATTTTAGGTCACATTGTTAGTAGTGAAGGTATTAAACCTGATAATAGGAAAATAGAAGCAGTCTTAAATTTTCCAATACCAAAAAATATTGAGATGTTAAGGTCATTCTTAGGAACTTGTGGGTTTTTAAGAAAATTCATACCTAATTTTTCTAAATTGGCAGAACCTCTAAATAATTTGAATAGAAAAAATGTTAGGTGGAATTGGGATTTGAAAACAAATAAAGCATTTCAGGATCTTAAAGAGTCACTAACAAAAGAGCCATGCTTGGCATATTACAACTTGAACTCACCAACTGAATTAATCACAGATGCAAGCCCTATTGGTCTTGGAGCAGTATTAATACAAACACAACAAAATGGCATTAAAAGACCCATTGCATATGCCAGCAGATCCTTAACTGATACTGAAAAAAGATATTCACAAATAGAAAAAGAGACATTGGGATGTGTATGGGCAATTGAACATTTTAACACCTATATTTGGGGAAGGAAATTTGTGTTAAAAACAGATCACAAACCTCTAATCTATATGCTGAATCCTAAAAATGGAGCTGTTTTGCCTCCAAGAATTCAAAGATTGAGTTGGAGATTACAACCATATGACTTTGAAATTGAATTCATTCAAGGAAAGAAAAATATTGCAGATATATTTTCAAGACAACCTCTTTCTAACACAAGTGATGAAAAATGGCTGGAGGACTATGTTCATAAAGTCTTATCCATCACTTCTGAAGAGCTTCAAGCACTGTCTTTGAAAGAGATAAAAGTTTGTACAGAGCAAGATCCTTTGTTTCAAAAACTGAAAGAGATGGTTCAAAAGGGAGTTTGGCCATATCCTTTGAATGAAGAATTCAAATGTTTTTATAAGTTTAAAGATGAACTCTCAATTTTTGATAATCTTGTCTTAAAAGGAAGTAGAATTTTGCTACCTTCAAAACTAATAAAGAGAGTCTTGAGAATTGCACATGAAACACATCAAGGAATGACAAGAACCAAACAACTGTTAAGAGAAAAATATTTTTGGATAAACATGGACTTTGACATTGAAAATTTGATAAGAAACTGTCCAATTTGTGTAAGGAATCAACCATTGATAAATGATCAACCATTGCAAATAGTTCCGTTACCATCAAAACCTTGGATGAAACTTGGAATTGACATAGTTGGTCCAATTGGCCATCATTATGTTTTAACAGTGATCGATTAATATTCTTCATATCCTGAAGCAATGATAATAGAAGACATTTCCAGCAAGACAATTATTAAAAAATTGATGGAGATTTTTGCAAGACATGGTTATCCACATGAAGTTGTAACAGATAATGGCTTACAGTTTGTAAGTACATCAATGGAAAGATTTTTAAAAGAATGTGGAATCGGGCACATCAAAGCCTCACCCTATTACCCAAAAAGTAATGGGAAGATAGAAAGATTCCATAGATTTCTAAAGAAACAATTCAATTCAAGTTCTGAAGAAGGGAAAGATTGGAAAGAAGATTTATCCAGAATTTTAATGTCTTACCGAACTACTCCAAACAGATCTACAGGAAAGACTCCAGCATTCCTATTATTTTCAAGAGAAATCAAAACTAAATTAAGCTCACTTGTTAATGATGCAGAAGAAGATGAATCCAACATCAAAGAATTCAATATGGTCTACAAAGAAAAAATGAAAACATATAATGATATAATTCGGAAAGCTAGTCCTCATAATTTTGAAATTGGAAATTTAGTTTATGTGGCAAATCCAAATAATGGAAAACTTGATTCAAATTTCAGATCAGAACATCATGTCATTCTTGAAAACACTTCAATAAATTCTTTTAAATTAGTCAACACTAAAAATGGGAAAATAATTCATAGAAATGCTAAACATTTGAAACATGTTCCTACTCAAGAGACCAATCAAGGCATTTCTGACTTGATTCCAGAAGAGAGCCAGGAAAATCTTAGTTCAGATTCAACAAGAATTGAACACCTCAACTCTTCTGATGTACAAATACCAGATGATAATTCCTCAAACCAAGACAAGGACACTTCTTTAAACCGACCAAGTTCAAGTAGAACAGGGTCTACATTTAACCCAGTTGTTTCAGATAGACTTGATGCCGAGGCTCTTCACCAGTTGCCACCAGAGGTTTCTCCACCCTTGCCGACTACCAAGGAACCCGTGATCACCAGGAGTGGAAGAGTCGTCAAGCCATCATCAAGATATAAAGACATGATTCCTTTCATCTAAAGGAAGGAGGGAATGTAGTATTCTGTGTTTAAAATATAGAAGAGATCATCATCATAAACAATAATATACGATGTATAATGTAAACAATGTGTTGATGTAAAAATATAAATTTAAAGTGTAATAAACAATTATAATAAAATAATTTCATCTGGTGAGTAATGTTTAATTAAATAATAACTATACAACAACAACAAAACATGAAAATTGAACAATATCATGTTAAAACTGCCTATCTCAATGCGGAACTAAAAGACGATGTGTACCTGGAACAACCTGAAGGATTTGTTCAAGTAGGACTGGAAAATAAAGTGTGTAAACTAAACAGAAGTTTATATGGTTTACCACAATCCGGAAGATGCTGGAATGAAAAAATTAACCAAATTTTTAATGATATTGGACTCGGACGTTTAGAAAGTGAACCATGTGCATACATCCTTCAAGAAGAGGAGAAAACTGTAATAATTGGGATTTATGTAGATGATTTTCTCATTATTGGATCGGATAGTACCATAATTAACAGAATAGTTAAGCAATTGGATAAGCAAATTGTCATTGTTCGAAAAGAAAAGCCTATATTTTTTCTTGGAATCAAAATTGAGGAAAAAGAAAATTGTTTCGAACTTTCACAAGAAGCCTATGTAGAAAAGATTTTGAAGAAATTTAACCTTGAAGAATGTAATCCAGTAAAAACCCCTGGTGATCTTAATCAAGATCTGGATAATCACCCAGATTCTTCTCCTGTGGACCCTAAACTTTACCAAGAAATGATAGGTTCCTTGATGTATTTATCAGTGGGACAAGGCCCGATATAACATTTTATGTTAGTCAACTCTCCCAATACAACAAGGATCCCAAAGTCAATCACCTTACTGCACTTAAAAGAATATATAGATACTTGAAGGGAACAAAAAGCTAAAAGTTATGCCTTAACAGAATAAGAGGGAAAATTGAAGTCTTTACAGATGCTAGTTGGTCCTCAACTAAAGACTCAAAATCGTTTTCAGGATATTTAACTAAATTAGGATCTTCACTACTTAGTTGGAAATCTCAAAAACAACCACTGGTAGCCCTGTCAACATGCGAAGCGGAATTAATGGCTATCTGTGAGGGCACTAAAGAGTTAAAATGGTTTATGAACTTTCTTTCTGAAATAGGTCATCAATCATGTGTTGAAATACCTCTTGTTCTGAAGACAGACAGTAAATCAGCAATAGACTGGATTAAAGGAACATCTCATCATTGTAGAACCAAGCACATTAACAGAAAATATTTCTTCGTGAACTCAGAAGCTCAAGAAGCGGATCTTCTCACCAAGAGGCTGCCGGGAGACAGAATTCAGAAACTGCTTGTAAATATGGGACTTCTTTTTGGACCTAATTTTGATTTGCTCACCAAAGGGGGGAGTTGTTGAAATTGGTAAACAAATTAATTTAATTAAGTTAATTAGTTTGTTTAACCTCTCCTTGTATTTGAATAATAAATTTGTTTAAATTAATAAGCTGCTGTTATGGTAAATTAAAAATTCAAAAATACATCAATAGGGATATATTTTCAAAATCTCGAGATCTACTTATTATTAAATATTTATATTATATTGATATATATACAATTTTGGATACTCTATCTGATGGTCCAGGTTTCGATAGAAATATCCTCCATTTTCTCATGTTATAACGCTGCGAATATATTTTTAAAAAAAGGTCGTTCCTCAAAATATACAAATTAGGAAATATCCAATTTAGATTCAAATATACTTCGTTTTATGCTCTATCCGATGGTGCTAGGAACGGGAATTAATACCTCATATAACTCGAGATATATATACGTTTCCAAAAAAAGTCATTCGGAATTGCGTTCTTGAAAATGCGGATAGGAATATATATATTCAAAAGCTTTTATCTCGAGAAATACTGGTTCACATATATTCATATTATAGAGGTATATACAACTTTCCATGCTCTATTGGATGGTCTAGGTGGCGATAAAAATATCCTCTAATTTCTCATGTTATAGCGCTGCGAATATTTTTTAAAAAGGTCGTACCTCAAAAAATATAAATCAGAAATAAACAATTTTAAAAGGATATTATCTAATTTTTATGCTCTATCCGATGGTGCTATGATCGGGAATAAATACCTCATATATCTCGAGATATAAGCGTTTCCATAAACGTCATTCGGAATTGCGTCCTTTAAAATGCGGATAGGGATATATTTTTAAAAGCGTATATCTCGAGAAATACTGAATAATATATATTTATATTGTAGGGATATTTACAACTTTCCATGTTATATCTGATGGTCCAGGTTTCGATAAAATATCCTCCAATTTCTCATGTTATAGCGCTGCGAATATATTTTTAAAAAAAGGTCGTACCTCAAAATATACAAATTAGTAAAATCCCATTTTAGGGTCAAATATACTTCGTTTTATGCTCTATCCGATGGTTCTATGATTGGGAATAAATACCTCATATATCTCGAGATAAAAGCGTTTCCATAAAAGTCATTCGTAATTGCGTTCTTGAAAATTCGGATAGGGATATATTTTCAAAAGCTCATATTGAAATCATATAAAGCTCATATCTGAAATTTAATTTTCTGTTTTGATAAGGAGAAAAACAAGAAATGATATTCCATTAGCTTGAAGCAACACTGATGCTGAATAAATGTTATTTTTAAGTTAGGTTGTTTAGGGCCATGATAGGTTTGTCCTCGGGTCTCCCAAATATTCTATACTGTTTGTGCTTTAAAAGGTTTTTAAAAATCCTTTCTTTCATATAGTTGAACAAATTCTCCAATTCATAAACTTGAAAAGTTTGTAACATTGTGTTTAATTTTTAATTAACAGATTAATTAGATTTAGATATTTTTTAAAAAGCTCCTTCCCTATGGCAGCTGAGACCTACGGCTGACGTGGATCTTATGTATTTCAGTCCCGGTTTCCCTCAGCGTCTTGAGGGCGTCCCTAGTGGCTAAAAGTTATTTTTCTTGCGGATTGGACTTTGTAGCCAGTAGTGGGGCTAGCATCCCATTGACTCCTTCCACATTCCATCTGGGCCGTCTGACAGATGAAATCTTCCGGACGTTGAAACCAGGTGAGAACTCAGAACATTGGCAACATGGAGGAACAAAACATTTTATTACAAACTCTCGCTACACCCGAGGTCTACACTGCAGAAATAAATAGTTTCTATTTACAATATGTTGGCTCTACACTCTCTTATTCAATACAAACACTGCAATTGTAAATATATACAATATGTGAAACCCCATATCTCAATTTTTTAACAATTTTATAAAATCCAATAGAACAATTTTAACACAGCCGATACATGTAACAAGACAAATGGGAAACATCCAAATTTGACAGGATCCTTCAGAGAGTGATTATACTTGAGATAACGGGAAAGTTCAAAAAGAAATTTTCCAAAGGAGCTGAGGCAATCCCAACTAAATTCTTAATTAAATCCATTTGCAATTCACAAAACAAATTTGATTCTAAATTGTCTTTTAACCCAAACATGCTGGTTGTGTACAATCTGGACGATGATGAGTGATCCCGGATGACGTCACAGTGGCGTCACCTGGTTGTGCGAGATGGTGAACGCCTGGTTGTCCACTCCTTTCTTGCTGACCTTGGACTCCAGAACCACCTCCTGAAACCCCCGGCAGCCAAGGTGAGATCAAGGGAACACGGTCAAGATTTCAATGGCTTAATGCCATCATTAATTGAGAAAATATGACAGAGGTTTGCCGGTTGCCTAACTTCCAAAGCGTGACTAAACTTTATTACACCGTGTGTATCTACCATCTACCGGAGGGAAGGAACCAGTTATTACACCGTGTGTATCTACCATCTACCGGAGGGAAGGAACCAGTTATTACACCGTGTGTATCTACCATCTACCGGAGGGAAAGAACCAGTTATTACACCGTGTGTATCTACCATCTACCGGAGGGAAGGAACCAGTTATTACACCGTGTGTATCTACCATCTACCGGAGAGTAGGAACCAGTTATTACACCCTGTGTATCTACCATCTACCGGAGGGAAGGAACCAGTTATTACACCCTGTGTATCTACCATCCACCAAATGTGTGTCTGTCTTTGTGTGTAGGTCTGTGTGTATAAGTTAATTTTATTAATTTCCTTAGACATGTTAAATCGAGAGTAGTTTGATGAAATGCTGTGAGAGGCCCTTACCTGACAGCTTCGTCAGAAAATAAAGTGATCAAATTTCTCCCATTTAATCCATATGCATTATAAACACTCATGGACAAAACTTAAGGAGGTTATACCTTTCAGCATGTATATCGGAATTCAGACAAAAATTCTGAAATATATTTGATACACAGTGACCTTTATTGAAGACACACGAGACACCTTGTTAAGGTGGGAAAAAAAAGCCTCTTTTGTTTCAGTAGAAAACAGACAACAAGCGACATCCAAGACTTTCCACTTTTTAAAGTTTTGTCCATTAGTGTATATTATATATTTTCAAAACTATACACTACCATTGTTAATGAGCGCAACACATTTGTGGAAACTTTCTTAAGGAAATAAAAAAAATCGAGATAATGAGGATTTCCCTTTAGAGGATCTACAGAAGCCGTTATTGAGTCGAATTGTGCGGAATGAACCGCGTTTGGTCTTTTAACAATGGACAGGCTAGAATATTATTCTCAATGTACATTTTAAAATTGGTAAAGTTGTCGAAAGCTCTGTCGTTTTAAAAACAATATATATCTAAGGGAGATAAAAATAGAGGATGATCAAATCAACTTTCAATTTATGGGGGGGGGGGGGGGAAATCAGCTATCAACTCAGACATAGACTGGCATAACCGTCACTTCAATCCCTTGACACTTCCAGTAGTCACGTCAAAAGGTCGACAGAAGTCACCTCAGGCCGCCGCACGCCCAGCCGCGCCCAGTCCCGCAGAGGCCGCGGCAGCCAGTAGCAGAGGGTCTCGAAGAAGGGCGAGAAGAGCTTGGGGTTCATGTCAGCGGCCTTGTTGGGTCCTGCGCCACACGTCGGGCCATGTTCAGGGAACGTTCTTTCAAATCTTTCAAATCCGGGGTGGTCAAGAAATTCTTCCTCGCTGCTATATGAGACATGGTATCCGAGGGGTGATTGGATGGAGAAACATCTCGCGACGACTTTTCAAACTCGGGAACAAACTTTTGGCGAAGGCTCATGAGATGGGTTGAATATGTAACAAATGATGGAAGGGGGAGTTACTTGTGACAAGGGAGTGGAATGGGGAGTTACCTGTGACAAGGGAGTGGAAGGGGGAGTTACCTGTGACAAGGGAGTGGAAGGGGAGTTACCTGTGACAAGGGAGTGGAAGGGGAGTTACCTGTGACAAGGGAGTGGAAGAGGGAGTTACCTGTGACAAGGGAGTGGAAGGGGGAGTTACCTGTGACAAGGGAGACCAGGAGGCCGACGACCACCACGACCACACAGCCGATGGCGCTGTACCACATGTAGGAGAGACGGTACACTGAGGGCACCTCCACCCTGCGCAAGGAAAATTATGCCATATATGTGTGTGTATGGGAAAATTTTTTTGAAAATATAAAAAGGTCAGGTGTGTTGATATTATCAGTCATAATATTTTTATTAACGAAACAACATTGTCCTACATACTCGTATAAGGCTTCGTATACTTCAAAAATTGCCTGAGACTTGGCTTCTTCGTGAAACACTCCATTCTATTGAAACCCAACATTGGGGAGGAACCTTCACTGGCCAGTAAGATCTCATTCCAAATTTCTCTCTCATATAGCAGCTGAACCACCTTCCTTGAGGGGCGAAATTACAATTGAGGGAACTCTGTGATAGTTTTCCAGAGAGGAATCGCCCTGGCAATCTCTACTAAGAAGATATTTGACCAAATGGTCGTGAGCGAGCGGTAACATCTCATCGGCGATACTGGCGAAATAAACAAGAACAATGATGCAGAGAGAAGATTCACACCCAGACCTGATCCTTTATCATTTCCTATTTCTTCAATTTGTGGAACTAGACTTATGGCGCATCGAGCTGTCAGTTTAAAATATGAACTGACAGAATGGCACTAAGCTTGTGTTGTAAGAATGGCCAATTCACATCGTTCAACGTACAGAACGCCATCACCGCCCGACCTACTTCTTGACGACCTCCGGTACCGAGGCATTCCTCGCCATCCGGAAGAAGGAGGAGGTGGCGTTGGCCAGAAGCTGGTCCGTTGCGCAGCCAATCACCGACGTCGGCTTAGGAATGGGCGGAGTCTTGTACAGGAACGCCCCGATGGCCACCCAGAAGGAGAAGGAGAGCCCGGCCAGCAGCCCCACCCCCGCGCCCTGAGACCACGCCCTGTAAGCCGGGAGCCGCCCCAAGATAGCCGCCAACCTACCACCGGGTTGGGCCACGGGAAGAACATGCCCAGCGTGAAGAGGCCCAGCAGCGGTCCGCCCATCATCCCGAAGAGCGACAGCGCGGCCTGGACGACAGATTCAGCACAGACTGACGGACCGACTAACCGACTCACCTGCAGCACGCCGCCCATCCGCTCGGCGAGGGCCACCAGGGCGATGGACAAGATGCCGTAGAAGAACGCTGCAGAGAAAAAATGTTAATGCATCGAATAACTAGAATAAAAATGTGATGAGATGGTGTTTGATTCTGAAAGGCAAGACAGTACTGACAAATTCGCTAAAAATGTAAATCGAAAAACGGTAAATCTCATTTCAAAAGAAATTGATTCTTCTGGTTCAATACATATTTGTTGAAAAAGTCTGCGTCTACACTTCCTTGAACGATGGTCCCTGACATCGCCAGGTGACGGCTGTAGCATCATCTAGGCCGTGTGCGATCGTACCGAAGATCTTGGCGAGGCGAGTGGCCCACAGGTCGGAGATGTCCGGGCGGATGTAGGTCTTGATGCCATCCTCCAGGGTGACAGCGGCGAGGGAGTTGATGCCCGAGGACACGGTGCTGGACACACAGGCCGCTGTGACGTCACCAGGCCCCCACCGTCAGTCCCACCCACCTCAGCGCGCCGCTGAAGATGCCGGCCACGAAGAGCCCGGGCAGCCCCGGCAGTTCCCCCAGAATGTCCATCACGAACAGCGGGAAGAGCTGCGAGCAAACACACGGTAACACAGATCCTTCGTTGTGATTTGTTTGAAATAGCAATTTTACAAAATGACAGAAGACAAAAAGTTCGTGTTCTGGCCGAGAAGGTCAGAATATTCTCGGCTGTTTGGAAATATGAAGACAACTCTCTTTATAAAAAAAGAAATTACAATAAATATGGTTGAACTGTTCTGGAAAATTTTCTATTCTCCTGTTGAAACTTGTCGTACCTTTAGATACGTGTGATACGATTGTGTATTATGGATTTTAGGGTAAACTCTACAGACTTGGTTGATATGGTACTGTAATGGCAGGTACTGTAACTTCAGTCTACCTGCCATTACAACAAGTTAATAAAAGAAACTTATAGCGAAAGGATTTTCCAACAATTCAGAGTTGTCGAAATTCTAGGAGGCGCTTCGTTCACTACTCTATCAAATGGGGGAACAGCACCTGACTCTTATACAGTCCACAATCAACTTATATTTCAGGCGTTTGTTTTCACCGCAGAGAAGTTTGTGCGTCGAGCAAGGAACATTTTATAGCAGACGACGTGTCACCACCGACGTCATGTCACTGTGACAACTCTCCTTAAAATATTTTAGAAACAAATAAATTAATTTCTACGAGTAGTTGCCAAACATCTGAGGAAGCCATTTCCCATATTCCACTTTGGTTCAAATTGTCTGCGCTGAGTTGCCGGCCTAGAGAATGTGCTGGACAACGGTGCCTTCAACCAGTTGTTAGAACAAGCTAACCTGGTCGGGAGCAGTGACGCGGCCAGTCTGCAGCGGGTCGCACAACTCGTACCGGGCGTAGATCACCATGCCGGCCAGAGAGGTGGTCACCAGGATGAACACCAGCCCCGGCAGGTTCAACAACACCGCCCTGCACCACAACTTGGGATATAGCAGGGTTGTTGGCCGTCGACAGCTATAACTCGGGTTCGAATTCCACCTTGAAAATGTTTTCTTGAAAAAGAAATGCTTAAATAGGACTCCGATTCTTGCAAAGTCCAACCCCACCAGTGAGTGCAAATAACCAAACGAGGCTCTGGCACATTTGTAAGTACAAAAGTGGAAGTTCTTTTTACATGGGTAGACATTCAGTGCATTGGCAGTAAAAGCAGCCGCTAACTGCCTACAATGATTATCATGTACCAACAATTGCTGATAAAAGTCGGGAGACGAACCTGCGGGCCTTGGCCAGCGAGGGCAGCGCCAGGTAGCGCTGCACCATGGTCTGGTTGACGCCGTACACGGTAATCCAGGTGAAGTAGCCGCCGATGGCGAGGCTCCACACCGTGTGCCGGGTGCGGGGGTCCGGGTCCCAGTCCAGGAACTCCACGCGGTCCCCGCGGACGTTGGCCGCCCACACCTCGGCCCAGCCGCCCACGTCGTGCGCCCCCTTCAGCACCACCACGAGCAGCGCCACGCCCATCAGCAGCACCTGAAAGAGGTCGGTCCAGACCACCGCCTTGATGCCCCCCTGCACCGTGCACCAGTTGGCGACATTCTGGCCGCCGCAGCACGGCGTACACGCACTCACCACTGAGGTATAGAAGGTGCACACCAGCCCGATGGACAGCACGGAGAACCACACCTTGAGACCTGTCACTGCACACCTGCTGTCAGCCAACGCTCGGGGGATCACCGCGCAGAAACCTACCCTGGGACAGGGCTAAGGCTGGGGCGTACAGTACGATGGCCATGTAGAGGATCTGGAGACACAACGACGGTGTTTTAAAACAGACTCTGTTGCATCCCGTCGAAGCCACATTCGGAAGAAAGAGAAACGGTTCAAATACCTGGCGAAGAAGGTCCGGCAAAGTTGGAAATCTACTGACAACTTTCGAGAGTTTGTTGACGCAGGGGATCGTTCCAAAGTTGCGGGTTGAATTCGGCAACGTTGGAGTGACCGTGAGGTAAGTTCACGTAACATTGGGTGCGGAGAACCGATACACCGTGTTGTAGGGATGTGGTCACTTATGGATTTGAGATTCTCAGAAAATAAGAAAGAATTGAAACCTTTGAAATGTTGACATGAAGAAATCCACTCAGAGTGCCATGAACAGATAAAAGGTCAAATATTTCAACCCTAAATGAAATTAATCCTTTTAAATACCAAGAATCCTCCCAAATATACAAAAAAAAAGACTTCGGACACCTAATGAATTATAAAAGATGTTGATGTTGGGAAAATTGAAGGAAGAGAGGAAGAACTGCAAAGAGCTGGCTGGAAGGAGTCAAGGAATTTACCGGAAGGTCACTAGATGAGAGTCACTAACAGATATCAAATTGGAGAATATTAGTCCATAGTGTCCCCAAAAGTCGTGATGGACAATAATGAGTGACTGAACAAACCACAGACTTGCCATCCTCACACAGCTGGAGCCACAAGGGAGATGACAAAAATGGATGAATAAATAAATCCGACAAGTTTCCACCAAGATGACAATTGGTTCCCAACCTCTCGATAAATCCCTTGTCATCTGGGGGACAATTACATAAATCTTTCAATAAGAAGTTTACAGGAGTACCAGCCATTGTAGAAATAATGTGAGTCATCTGGGGGACAATTACATAAATCTTTCAATAAGAAGTTTACAGGAGTACCAGCCATTGTAGAAATAATGTGAGTCATCTGGGGGACAATTACATAAATCTTTCAATAAGAAGTTTACAGGAGTACTAGCCATTGTAGAAATAATGTGTTTTATTTACACAAACAGGAATTGAAGTTTATAAGCGTATGATGATAAGCAGCGTGTCCAAATATATTCTGTGACAATATAAGCAGTTGACTCCTGTAGAAAGGCCTGGAGTCAACAAAAGGATTTCTACAAGAAACTTCAAAGATAAATTACAAGAAACTTCAAAGATAAATTACAAGAAACTTCAAAGATAAATTACAAGAAACTTCAAAGATAAATTACAAGAAACTTCAAAGATAAATTACAAGAAACTTCAAAGATAAATTACAAGAAACTTCAAAGATAAATTACAAGAAACTTCAAAGATAAATTACAAGAAACTTCAAAGGTAAATTACAAGAAACTTTAAAGATAAATTACAAGAAACTTCAAAGATAAAGTACAAGAAACTTCAAAGATATATTACAAGAAACTTCAAAGATAAATTACAAGAAACTTCAAAGATAAAGTACAAGAAACTTCAAAGATAAAGTACAAGAAACTTCAAAGATAAATTACAAGAAACTTCAAAGATGAATTACAAAAAACTTCAAAGATAAAGTACAAGAAACTTCAAAGATAAATTACAAGAAACTTCAAAGATGAATTACAAAAAACTTCAAAGATAAAGTACAAGAAACTTCAAAGATAAATTACAAAAAACTTCAAAGATAAAGTACAAGAAACTTCAAAGATAAATTACAAGAAACTTCAAAGATAAATTACAAGAAACTTCAAAGATAAAGTACAAGAAACTTCAAAGATAAATTACAAGAAACTTCAAAGATAAATTACAAGAAACTTCAAAGATAAATTACAAGAAACTTCAAAGATAAATTACAAGAAACTTCAAAGATAAAAATTACAAGAAACTTCAAAGATAAATTACAAGAAACTTCAAAGATAAATTACAAGAAACTTCAAAGATAAATTACAAGAAACTCTTCAAAGATAAATTACAAGAAACTTCAAAGATAAATTACAAGAAACTTCAAAGATAAATTACAAGAAACTTCAAAGATAAATTACAAGAAACTTCAAAGATAAATTACAAGAAACTTCAAAGATAAAAATTACAAGAAACTTCAAAGATAAATTACAAGAAACTTCAAAGATAAAAATTACAAGAAACTTCAAAGATAAATTACAAGAAACTCTTCAAAGATAAATTACAAGAAACTTCAAAGATAAATTACAAGAAACTTCAAAGATAAAAATTACAAGAAACTTCAAAGATAAATTACAAGAAACTTCAAAGATAAATTACAAGAAACTTCAAAGATAAATTACAAGAAACTCTTCAAAGATAAATTACAAGAAACTTCAAAGATAAATTACAAGAAACTTCAAAGATAAAAATTACAAGAAACTTCAAAGATAAATTACAAGAAACTTCAAAGATAAATTACAAGAAACTTCAAAGATAAAAATTACAAGAAACTTCAAAGATAAAGTACAAGAAACTTCAAAGATAAATTACAAGAAACTTCAAAGATAAAGTACAAGAAACTCATCCTTGTAAACATTTCTCCCAAACGAGGCAGAATGTTGTCTAATTGTGACAATTAAACTCTGGTTTTTTTAACGCCACGGCTTACAACGGTGACAAAAAACACGGCAATCCCGCGGGTAAATAAAAAAGTCACTTTCCCCTGACCCGGAGAGTTGCTCGCCGTGCGTCACTGCGGGGATTTTCGCCAAGTTCAGGGCCGCGACGTTCTCACGGCGTGTAGTCGCGGTTAGAAATACAGCCATTGATGTCTCTTTTCCAAATACAACCAACTTTCTGCTGTCCTTACTGTGAACAGGCGTACAGACTTCGGTCTAGGTAGCCCACTATCCAATGGTGTGATGAAAAACATTGGAAGGACTCTTGGCTCATCAATGGTGAACCCTCCCAGCAGTTTCGCCAGTTCAATCCACCAGACCGCTTTTTAGAGCTCTAATTTGGACAATTCTGCTTATATATATTTCACTGTAGGATGCCATATGAATTATGGTATTTAAGCAAACTATGGGCTTCTAGGATAGTAGAATTACATAGGAATATATTGAGTGAAATATTTCAGACCTCCGGGGGAAAGTTCAAAACATGTTTATTCTCTAGCTTTCGGACCCTTCTACGGGAAAATGTCCACAGAATGTTATAAAATGATGTAAATTATATTTAACTCTATTGGCGAATTATTAGTTTTCTCTTGTAGAAGGGCGTTCGTGCCCGAAAGCTCGAGATTAAAAATGTTTTGAAAAAATACTTTCCCTCCCTGGAGGTCTATTTTATTTAATATTGATCCAAGGGGTTGTTTTATTGGATATAAATACTTATCCCAAGTACACGTGGCCAATCATGGTTAGTTAGGGACTGATTTTACCACAAGTAGAAAGCAATTCGAATTTTGCATTTATAATTGCCCCAGAGCCCTGTTTGGTCACTGGTACTAACTTAGACTTTTGTGAGGATCGGGCGCCATTGGAGCATTTCTTTCATCATAAAAAAAGGTTTCCAATACGGGATTCGATCCCGGGTCGTGTCTGTTGAAGTGAGCGACCACCGACCCCGTACATGAGGTGGTGTTGAAGTGAGCGACCACCGACCCCGTACATGAGGTGGTGTTGAAGTGAGCGACCACCGACCCCGTACATGAGGTGGTGTTGAAGTGAGCGATTGGTACCACCGACCCCGTACATGAGGTGGTGTTGAAGTGAGCGACCACCGACCCCGTACATGAGGTGGTGTTGAAGTGAGCGACCACCGACCCCGTACATGAGGTGGTGTTGAAGTGAGCGACCACCGACCCCGTACATGAGGTGGTGTTGAAGTGAGCGATTGGTACCACCGACCCCGTACATGAGGTGGTGTTGAAGTGAGCGACCACCGACCCCGTACATGAGGTGGTGTTGAAGTGAGCGACCACCGACCCCGTACATGAGGTGGTGTTGAAGTGAGCGACCACCGACCCCGTACATGAGGTGGTGTTGAAGTGAGCGATTGGTACCACCGACCCCGTACATGAGGTGGTGTTGAAGTGAGCGACCACCGACCCCGTACATGAGGTGGTGTTGAAGTGAGCGATTGGTACCACCGACCCCGTACATGAGGTGGTGTTGAAGTGAGCGACCACCGACCCCGTACATGAGGTGGTGTTGAAGTGAGCGATTGGTACCACCGACCCCGTACATGAGGTGGTGTTGAAGTGAGCGATTGGTACCACCGACCCCGTACATGAGGTGGTGTTGAAGTGAGCGATTGGTACCACCGACCCCGTACATGAGGTGGTGTTGAAGTGAGCGATTGGTACCACCGACCCCGTACATGAGGTGGTGCTGAAGTGAGCGATTGGTACCACCGACCCCGTACATGAGGTGGTGTTGAAGTGAGCGATTGGTACCACCGACCCCGTACATGAGGTGGTGTTGAAGTGAGCGATTGGTACCACCGACCCCGTACATGAGGTGGTGTTGAAGTGAGCGATTGGTACCACCGACCCCGTACATGAGGTGGTGTTGAAGTGAGCGACCACCGACCCCGTACATGAGGTGGTGTTGAAGTGAGCGATTGGTACCACCGACCCCGTACATGAGGTGGTGTTGAAGTGAGCGACCACCGACCCCGTACATGAGGTGGTGTTGAAGTGAGCGATTGGTACCACCGACCCCGTACATGAGGTGGTGTTGAAGTGAGCGACCACCGACCCCGTACATGAGGTGTTATTGAAGTGAGCGATTGGTACCACCGACCCCGTACATGAGGTGGTGTTGAAGTGAGCGACCACCGACCCCGTACATGAGGTGGTGTTGAAGTGAGCGATTGGTACCACCGACCCCGTACATGAGGTGGTGTTGAAGTGAGCGACCAACGACCCCGTACATGAGGTGGTGTTGAAGTGAGCGATTGGTACCACCGACCCCGTACATGAGGTGGTGTTGAAGTGAGCGACCACCGACCCCGTACATGAGGTGGTGTTGAAGTGAGCGATTGGTACCACCGACCCCGTACATGAGGTGGTGCTGAAGTGAGCGATTGGTACCACCGACCCCGTACATGAGGTGGTGTTGAAGTGAGCGACCACCGACCCCGTACATGAGGTGGTGTTGAAGTGAGCGATTGGTACCACCGACCCCGTACATGAGGTGGTGTTGAAGTGAGCGATTGGTACCACCGACCCCGTACATGAGGTGGTGTTGAAGTGAGCGACCACCGACCCCGTACATGAGGTGGTGTTGAAGTGAGCGACCACCGACCCCGTACATGAGGTGGTGTTGAAGTGAGCGATTGGTACCACCGACCCCGTACATGAGGTGGTGTTGAAGTGAGCGATTGGTACCACCGACCCCGTACATGAGGTGGTGTTGAAGTGAGCGATTGGTACCACCGACCCCGTGCATGAGGTGGTGTTGAAGTGAGCGATTGGTACCACCGACCCCGTACATGAGGTGGTGTTGAAGTGAGCGATTGGTACCACCGACCCCGTACATGAGGTAGTGTTGAAGTGAGCGATTGGTACCACCGACCCCGTACATGAGGTGGTGTTGAAGTGAGCGACCACCGACCCCGTACATGAGGTGGTGTTGAAGTGAGCGACCACCGACCCCGTACATGAGGTGGTGCTGAAGTGAGCGATTGTTACTGTAATATATTAGCTAATTAGTTTAATATTTGTTTTTATTCAATTGTTTTGCACAGAGTCAATGATGATAATTGTGTGTATATGTATATATATAGTGTTTGTGTATATAGAGGTTGGTTGTATTTTAATATGGAATTGTGTTAACTATGTTTGTTGTTAGCATTGAAAATAAATACTATTTTTAAATCTTCTGGCTTGAATAGCTTGCATTGGCGACGAGGATTTGAGAGTAAGTACCCAAGCGATAGTATGAGGTAATATGAAGAATTGTGTTTATAATTAAAGAAGAAAGAAGTTATTGGAAATGTACATAAGAAAAATTGTTTCATGATGGCTCATTACCATTTTAAGGAATTTGAAGAAAAAAATGAAAATTTTTGTTCATTTATCGAGCGTTTGGAGCAGTTTCTAATTCTAGAAGAGGCAAATGAAGAAAAGAAAAGAGCCTATTTATTGACTCTAATTGGCGGGAAGGCGTATGATACATTGAAGAATTTATGTAGCCCGAAGTTGCCTAAAGAGTATAAGTATGAAGAATTGATTGAGAAACTTGTTGACTATTTTTCCCCAAGGCGATCTATAATCGTAGAGAGATTTATGTTTTTTGGAAGAATACAAAAGGAAACGGAAAGTGTTTCAGAATATCTGGTGGAAATCAAGCGGCTAGCCTCAACTTGTGGATTTGGCGAATTTTTGAAGGAATCTTTAAGAGACAAATTGGTGTGCGGATTGAGAAATGCAAAAATTCAGAGGAGGATCTTGTCTGAAGGAGATGTGCCGTTGGCAAGAGTAGTTGAAATTGCGTTGTCGGTGGAGGCAGCAGAAAAAAATACCAGAATATTCCATGTCAATGAGCCTGCAGATAGCGTGGACAAAATACGCGCAGAAGTCAGGAATAGATATGATAGAGAGCAAAAGAGAAAGTGCATACATTGCGGGAGGTTGCATAAAGACTTATGCAGATTTAGAGAGGCGACCTGTTTTAGATGCGGGAAAAGAGGCCACATTGCAACCATCTGCAGGAGCCGTGGGGAACATACAAGCGGAAGACAGGTGAGCCGGTTTCTGAACCAGAGAAAGATTCATCGGATCGAGGATCAAGAGGAGGAGGAGGAATAATCCGTTCAAAGAATGGTCTTCATGAGGACGTATGATTATAGAGTCAAGTATGCTACGAATGACCCTCCCTATGTGATTAAGGTGAGAGTAGAGGACACTTTGATGACTTTTGAAATCGATACGGGTAGCTGTCTGACTTTAATATCGGAGAAGGATTTCAAGAGATACCACCCAGACGTGCAGGTAAAATAAGCGGGAATAATTGTTAAGACCTATGACGTAACTGTGGTACCGATTCTGTGTGAAATAGATGTCAAGGTCGATTTTCGGGGAACGATCGCTAAGCTTAGAGCTGTCGTGGTGAGAGGAGAAAGGAAGGCCTTGTTGGGGAGAGAATGGATCAATGTGTTGAAAATTGGAAATTATTTTGTAAATCAGATGCCTTTGGAGGACACGTTGGCGGAATTATTGAGTGAACACCAGGTTGTGTTCGGGGAGACAACAGATTCAATAAAGGGATTCACATTTGCAGTGAATATTCAGGATGTAAACCCCATATTTCATAAGGCCCGACCAGTACCCTTTGCGACTAGAACGGCGGTAAACGAGGTACTAGAAAGAATGGTGGAGAAGGGCTACTTGTATCAAGTACCAAGCAGCAAGTGGGCAACTCCAGTGGTGGTTGTGCCCAAGAAGAATAAAGAGTTTAGGATTTGTTGTGATTTCAAAGTAACTTTAAATAGGTTCTTGGATACTGCGGCCTATCCACTACCTACTCAGCAGGACCAGTTTTCCGTATTGGCTAGAGGGAAGTATTTCTCCAAACTAGATTTGAGCAATGCATACCTTCAATTAGAGGTAAACCCTAGCACCCAGCCACTCCTGACTATTAATACGCATAAGGGGCTTTTTAGGTTTAAAAGAATGCCTTTTGGATTGGCAAATCCCCTAGTTTTTTTGTCAATTATGGATAGAATATTGGCGGGAATTAATGGGGTTATTTGTTACATTGACGATGTACTCGTATCCACGGCGTCAGTGGAGGAACATATAGCGGTATTAAAAACTATTTTTGTTCGGTTGCAGAAGCACAACATAAAATTAAAAAGGGAAAATGTGAATTTCTGCGAAGAGAAATACAGTATTTGGGACATCTCATCAAGGAAGATGGTATTCGGCCTTTAGATGACAAGATACAAGGGTTACAGAAAGCCAAAAGCCCGACAAATGTCTCGGAATTGAGATCTTTTCTGGGATTGGTGAACTATTATGGAAAGTTTATTCCGAATTTGCCAGAGATGTTGGAGCCACTTCACAAGCTGCTGAAAAAGAATAGTTGTTGGAAGTGGACAAAGGAGTTTGAGGAGGCGATCTCGGAGTGTAAAAAAAGAATTACCTCCGAGAAAGTGTTGGTGCCATATGATGCCACATTACCTTTATCTTTGGCCACGGACGCATCTCAGATTGGAGTGGGGGCGGTGCTGTCCCATGTTATCGAGGGCCAAGAGAAGCCAATCATGTTTGCCTCACGAACACTTTCCAGGGCCGAACGTAATTATTCACAAATAGAAAGAGAAGCTCTCGCAATAATATATGGTGTGACCAAGTTTCACCAGTTTATCTATGGAAGACGATTTACCCTGATTACAGATCATAAACCCTTGGTGTCTATTTTGGGGCCGAGAGCAGGGATTCCCACTTTGTCTACTTCAAGATTGCAGAGATGGGGACTGACTTTGGCGGCTTATACATATGAAATTAAGTTCCGAAGAACTCAAGATCATGGAAATGCAGACCTTCTCTCACGGTTGCCAGTAGAGAGTGACGAAAAACCGGTTTTGAATCAAACGTTCATATTATCATACGTGGAAGATTTGCCGGTTACAGCAGAAGAAATAGGTGTGTAAACTAAAAAAGATGAAGTATTGTCAGTGGTGAAGCGCTATACGCAGCAAGGCTGGCCTGAGAGAGTTGGGGAACAACTCAGGCCCTACTTTCAGAGAAAGTTGGAGTTAACTACGGACGGGGAATGCTTATTGTGGGGAATGCGAGTGATCATCCCGTCTTCTCTTAGGAAAAATATGTTGAGTTGTCTACACGAGACCCATTCGGGGATGGGCAAAATGAAAGCGGTTGCTAGGTCGCATTTTTGGTGGCCGAATCTTGACAACCAGATTGAATGCATAGTAAATGGGTGTAAAAATTGCCAGCAAACTCAGACAGGCCCAAGTAAAGTAAAAAGGAGACCGTGGGTGTGGGCAACCAGGCCCTGGCAACGGATCCATGTGGATTTTGCATTTAAAGATGGAGTGAATTTGTTAATCGTGGTGGATAGCCACTCAAAATGGGTCGAGGCGATCCCGATGAGAGAGATAACCGCAAGAAAGACGATTGAGCAGTTAAGAAGATTGTATTCAGAGTATGGGTTACCAGAGGAAGTGGTGTCGGATAATGGCCCACAGTTTACAGGGGTAGAGATGAAGAGTTTTTTCGTAAGAAATGGAGTCAAGCAAACTCTGATTCCAGCATACCATCCACAGAGTAATGGTTTAGCAGAAAGAGCGGTTCAATTGATAAATATGGCCTTGGAAAAAAATAAAAGGAAGTTTGAAGATACCATTCAAGATACACTGTCAAGAATTCTCCTCACGTATCGATGCACGCCGCATGAGACAACTGGGAAGACCCCATCAGAGCTGTTTATGGGACGGTCTCTGCGGACCAGACTGACATTAATACACCAGAGTCTGGACAATAGGGTGAGGGAACGACAGGCCAGGCAAATGAGGTATGATCGAGGAAAAGGCCAAGAGGAGTTCGAGGTGGACGATCAGGTGTGGTGTAAGAATTTTAGAGGTGTCGGGTGGATCCCAGGAAGAATAGTGGGCAGAAAGGGGAGCAGAGTCTATACAGTTTTGATAAATGGACAGGTGAAGACCTACCACCGAGATCAGATAAGGAGAAGATGGACTAGTGGTGAAAGTGGAGATGAGGCCAGAGAGAAAAGAGAGGAGGAAGATGACCCAATATGGATGGCTCCTGAGAGTATGAACAGCCAGAGGGACAGAGAATCGTTTTCGTCGGAAACAGCTGGACAGCCGCAGGATCCGGTGTCCGGGGACCTAGGTGTGGAGATTGAAAGCAATCCATGGGAATCTGCGTGTTCCTCAGACAGAGAAGCCCGGACGGAGGAAAGGCCCCTGCCAAGAAGAAACCCTCCAAGGGATCGGAGACCTCCTATACGATATCAAAGCATGTAGAGGGAAGATGGTGTAATATATTAGCTAATTAGTTTAATATTTGTTTTTATTCAATTGTTTTGCACAGAGTCAATGATGATAATTGTGTGTATATGCATATATATAGTGCTTGTGTATATAGAGGTTGGTTGTATTTTAATATGGAATTGTGTTAACTATGTTTGTTGTTAGCATTGAAAATAAATACTATTTTTAAATCTTCTGGCTTGAATACATTGCGGGTACAACCGACCCCGTACATGAGGTGGTGTTGAAGTGAGCGATTGGTACCACCGACCCCGTACATGAGGTGGTGTTGAAGTGAGCGATTGGTACCACCGACCCCGTACATGAGGTGGTGTTGAAGTGAGCGATTGGTACCACCGACCCCGTACATGAGGTGGTGTGGAAGTGAGCGATTTGTACCACCGACCCCGTACATGAGGTGGTGCTGAAGTGAGCGATTGGTACCACCGACCCCGTACATGAGGTGGTGTTGAAGTGAGCGATTGGTACCACCGACCCCGTACATGAGGTGGTGTTGAAGTGAGCGATTGGTACCACAGACCCCGTACATGAGGTGGTGTTGAAGTGAGCGACCACCGACCCCGTACATGAGGTGGGGCTATTTAAATGACTGGTGTGCCAATTTGGTGAGAATTTGACAATGGACCAAAATTGAAACAGGAACATCAGATTTTGAAGGATTTTACAATAAGCTCTTTTCCAAGCTTCATTTGGATGTCTATTTAATTACAACAAATCCGACCCATTTTTGAGTCTATGCCCTTATTAATAGACGCTGAATTTATTTTTATTATTTTTAGATTTTCTGGAGATAAAAAAGAACGGGTGCTGCGCGGGTTGGAACAACTTGGCAGCATCTATACTCGCGATGTACGGACCAACAAAGAGTCTAGAGATATTGAATAAGTGAAATATTTGGGACAATTGCAATATAGCGAAACAGCCGTCAAATATCATCATCAAGTGAAACAGCCTTCAAATATCATCATCAAGTGAAACAGGAGTCAAATATCATCATCAAGTGAAATGTTGAGAGGAACACTGGCTGACACACAGGTCTGCGAGTTACACCACAATGTGCCGCAGAAGTCAATCAAACATATTCTGGTGCTATCAGATCAAGGAATGTGTCCCTGGGATTTACATGCGCTTCAAAATTGGAAAAAAAGAACGAACAGTCTTCAGTGATAGAATACAGCCGCCATCTTTGCAACCTACGTTGGCATAAACGGCAAATGTTGGTATCTCAGAGTATGCCATTGATGACTGCTATTGGTCCACCTTAGTGGACCGGGCTGACGTGGAAACCAAAAGGTTTTGAAGAACACAGGTTATCATACAGTGTGGATACATGGGGAACCTACCATCTGAAGTGAGAGCAATGGGGAACCTACCATCTGAAGTGAGGGCAATGGGGAACCTACCATATGAAGTGAGGGCAATGGGGAACCTACCATCTGAAGTGAGGGCAATGGGGAACCTACCATATGAAGTGAGGGCAATGGGGAACTACCATCTGAAGTGAGGGCAATGGGGAACCTACCATCTGAAGTGAGGGCAATGGGGAACCTACCATCTGAAGTGAGGGCAATGGGGAACCTACCATATGAAGTGAGGGCAATGGGGAACCTACCATCTGAAGTGAGGGCAATGGGGAACCTACCATCTGAAGTGAGGGCAATGGGGAACCTACCATCTGAATAGAAAAGAGGGCAGACGCCATGGAGCGGATGACGCGGTTGAAGCGCAGGTCGAGGTACTGGACACAGAAGATTTGGTTCAATAAAGAGGTTGAAGGGAAGTTTTGGCTGATGAGTTTTGAGAGATGTTCTCTCGTCTGCTTTAATCCCAAATATCAAATCTGATAGAAAATCTACAACAAAATAACATTTAGTACCAATAGTGAGACAGGGTTACAGATAAATTAATCCTGCTTATGCGCAATATTTAGTCAATATTTTGGAATAATTAATAATCAACGCTTAGTTGATATTTATTCCGATAGATGGCGCAACTTTCAGTTGCCCGATCAGGAGAAGCTTTTGTCCTAAAATACCAATCGCTGTGCCATGCGGCGCTGTCTCCAGAGAAAGGAATTAGCCCCGTTGGCCGCCATTAGTGGTGTGGGCCACCGCCATTAGACGTAAATTAAGTGTGCCGAGGCCTTCCCTGGCCAAACAATCCGCGACAATGGGCAGCAGCTGGGACTCCGGGAGACTTTTGTTTCTTTGTTGACTCGGACTGAAATGGAAAATAAAATAATTTCCTCTTTGGATTTCGTTTTGTTCGTTCTGTGGCTTTCGTTCTTGGGATGAGGACTTATTTGGCCTGAGAAATTTGAGATCTTGGCACTTTTCTCCCACGCCAGGGAATCCTTTCGGCAGTTTGCGCCGCTAGCGAGACTTGAGGCTTCACTGACCACGACCGTGTCCAGCCCAACACGACCGTGCCCACACCAACCCGACCGTATCCACCCCAACACGTTGCCCCAACATCTCTGGACTGTATTCCCATCTCCAAAATTTATATTTGTAACTTGATGAGATAATGGCAACACACTTTGACATCCTCCTGAAATATCACCACCCTGCTTATCTTTATAGATGTCTTTATATCCGATCGGCAATATATCAATATTGCCACGTGGAGGGAAGACAAAAACTTCAGGAGGAGACAACAATTTATTTCAGGGAAGGACAAACTATGAATGGCAAACAAAAGATAAGCCACGAGAAAAATTTACAGAGAGTAGCAAAATATGAACATAAAAATGACCACTCTGTTAATAAAAATAATAAAATTAATAAATACTTTGTTACAATATATTTGGCCCCTGAAATCAAAGTTTCTAAACTTGTGCTATGAGAGTTGTGTCGTGTCCTGGCTAAGGTACGAAATACCTGACTGCTGTGAGGTTGTCAAGTTGGTTGGGCCACGTGTTGCCAGCGGATTGAGTAAACCAGGCGCTATGTGCTGGCTGACGTCCCGAGTTGAAGGATTCCTGGCATTGAGAGCACATCCTGCTGAACATCTGCCCCCAGTTTGACAGAACAGCACCTATTGCATGGACGGTCGGAGAAAACCTAGCCAACAGTATGTCCCATAATTTATGAATTAAGCCGTGAGCGCTACTCGGAGCCTTTATCCGATATAGGAGTCACAGAGGGCGACATCGTAGAGGCAATTATATTCCCCGGGGGTAGGGAACCTCTCTTCAGGCGCCTCTCCACTCAGAAGAGAACCATTCTCACCGAAATCATCGGCGCTGCCATTGAGCGCGCTCGGAACTCAGATCCCTTTGTGCGTGAGGGCCTACACATACTCAGGAAAATGCTCCCCCCCCTGATCTGTTAATTTTTCCTTGATGGAGTGTTACTATTGACCAGATCGTCAATAAAGTCTGTTTTAATTGTCAATTGTCAACAGTATGTCCCATACTGTATATGTCCCACACTGTATATGTCCCACATTGCGTAGGTCCCACATTGTATATGTCCCACACTGCATATTTCCCATACTGTGTATGTCCCACACTGTGTATGTCCCACACTGTATATGTCCCACACTGTATATGTCCCACACTGTATATGTCCCATACTGTATATGTCCCACACTGTATATGTCCCATACTGTATATGTCCCATACTGTATATGTCCCACACTGTATATTTCCCATACTGTGTATGTCCCACACTGTATATGTCCCACACTGTATATGTCCCATACTGTATATGTCCCACACTGTATATTTCCCATACTGTGTATGTCCCACACTGTATATTTCCCATACTGTGTATGTCCCACACTGTATATGTCCCATACTGTATATGTCCCACACTGTATATTTCCCATACTGTGTATGTCCCACACTGTATATGTCCCACACTGTATATGTCCCATACTGTATATGTCCCACACTGTATATTTCCCATACTGTGTATGTCCCACACTGTATATTTCCCATACTGTGTATGTCCCACACTGTATATGTCCCACACTGTATATGTCCCATACTGTATATGTCCCACACTGTATATTTCCCATACTGTGTATGTCCCACACTGTATATTTCCCATACTGTGTATGTCCCACACTGTATATGTCCCATACTGTGTATGTCCCACACTGTATATTTCCCATACTGTGTATGTCCCACACTGTATATGTCCCATACTGTATATGTCCCATACTGTATATTTCCCATACTGTGTATGTCCCATACTGTATATGTCCCACACTGTATATTTCCCATACTGTGTATGTCCCACACTGTATATTTCCCATACTGTGTATGTCCCACACTGTATATGTCCCATACTGTATATGTCCCACACTGTATATTTCCCATACTGTGTATGTCCCACACTGTATATTTCCCATACTGTGTATGTCCCACACTGTATATGTCCCATACTGTATATGTCCCATACTGTATATGTCCCACACTGTATATTTCCCATACTGTGTATGTCCCACACTGTATATGTCCCATACTGTATATGTCCCACACTGTATATTTCCCATACTGTGTATGTCCCACACTGTATATTTCCCACACTGTATATGTCCCATACTGTATATGTCCCACACTGTATATTTCCCATACTGTGTATGTCCCACACTGTATATGTCCCATACTGTATATGTCCCACACTGTATATTTCCCATACTGTGTATGTCCCACACTGTATATGTCCCATACTGTGTATGTCCCACACTGTATATGTCCCACACTGTATATGTCCCATACTGTATATGTCCCACACTGTATATTTCCCATACTGTGTATGTCCCACACTGTATATTTCCCATACTGTGTATGTCCCACACTGTATATGTCCCACACTGTATATTTCCCATACTGTGTATGTCCCACACTGTATATTTCCCATACTGTGTATGTCCCACACTGTATATTTCCCATACTGTGTATGTCCCACACTGTATATGTCCCACACTGTATATGTCCCACACTGTATATTTCCCATACTGTGTATGTCCCACACTGTATATGTCCCACACTGTATATTTCCCATACTGTATATGTCCCACACTGTATATGTCCCACACTGTATATTTCCTATACTGTGTATGTCCCACACTGTATATGTCCCACACTGTATATTTCCCATACTGTGTATGTCCCACACTGTATATGTCCCACACTGTATATTTCCCATACTGTGTATGTCCCACACTGTATATTTCCCATACTGTGTATGTCCCACACTGTATATTTCCCATACTGTGTATGTCCCACACTGTATATTTCCCATACTGTGTATGTCCCACACTGTATATTCCCCATACTGTGTATGTCCCACACTGTATATGTCCCACACTGTATATTTCCCATACTGTGTATGTCCCACACTGTATATTTCCCATACTGTGTATGTCCCACACTGTATATTTCCCATACTGTGTATGTCCCACACTGTATATGTCCCACACTGTATATTTCCCATACTGTGTATGTCCCACACTGTATATTTCCCATACTGTGTATGTCCCACACTGTATATTTCCCATACTGTGTATGTCCCACACTGTATATTTCCCACACTGTATATGTCCCATACTGTGTATGTCCCACACTGTATATTTCCCATACTGTATATTTCCCATACTGTGTATGTCCCACACTGTATATTTCCCATACTGTGTATGTCCCACACTGTATATTTCCCATACTGTGTATGTCCCACACTGTATATTTCCCATACTGTGTATGTCCCACACTGTATATGTCCCACACTGTATATTTCCCATACTGTGTATGTCCCACACTGTATATTTCCCATACTGTGTATGTCCCACACTGTATATTTCCCATACTGTGTATGTCCCATACTGTATATGTCCCACACTGTATATTTCCCATACTGTGTATGTCCCACACTGTATATTTCCCATACTGTGTATGTCCCACACTGTATATTTCCCATACTGTGTATGTCCCACAGTGTATATTTCCCATACTGTGTATGTCCCACACTGTATATTTCCCATACTGTGTATGTCCCACACTGTATATTTCCCATACTGTGTATGTCCCACACTGTATATTTCCCATACTGTGTATGTCCCATACTGTATATGTCCCACACTGTATATTTCCCATACTGTGTATGTCCCACACTGTATATTTCCCATACTGTGTATGTCCCACACTGTATATGTCCCACACTGTATATGTCCCATACTGTATATGTCCCACACTGTATATTTCCCATACTGTGTATGTCCCACACTGTATATGTCCCATACTGTATATGTCCCACACTGTATATTTCCCATACTGTGTATGTCCCACACTGTATATGTCCCACACTGTATATGTCCCATACTGTATATGTCCCACACTGTATATTTCCCATACTGTGTATGTCCCACACTGTATATGTCCCACACTGTGTATGTCCCATACTGTATATGTCCCATACTGTATATGTCCCACATTGCGTAGGTCCCACACTGTATATGTCCCACACTGTATATGTCCCACACTGTATATTTCCCATACTGTGTATGTCCCACACTGTATATGTCCCACACTGTATATGTCCCACACTGTATATGTCCCACATTGCGTAGGTCCCACACTGTATATGTCCCACACTTTATATGTCCCACACTGTATATGTCCCACATTGCGTAGGTCCCACACTGTATATGTCCCACACTTTATATGTCCCACACTGTATATTTCCCATACTGTATATGTCCCACACTGTATATTTCCCATACTGTATATGTCCCACACTGTATATGTCCCACACTGTATATTTCCCATACTGTATATGTCCCACACTGTGTAGGTCCCACACTGTATATGTCCCACACTGTATATGTCCCACATTGCGTAGGTCCCACACTGTATATGTCCCACACTTTATATGTCCCACACTGTATATGTCCCACATTGCGTAGGTCCCACACTGTATATGTCCCACACTTTATATGTCCCACACTGTATATTTCCCATACTGTATATGTCCCACACTGTATATGTCCCACACTGTATATGTCCCACACTGTATATTTCCCATACTGTATATGTCCCACACTGTGTAGGTCCCACACTGTGTATGTGCCACACTGTATATGTCCCACACTGTGTATGTCCCACACTGTATATGTCCCATACTGTATATGTCCCAGCCATCTGTGTGGAAGAGTTACCGCGGCCCGGTTGCCGCAAATACTTTCCCCGGCCACTCGAGACCCCGTCAAGCCTGACCGGCTGTCAAGGACGGTCATTGTTTCAAGCCCAGCGCCCCGCACACAATCCACCGACCAACAAAACACCCGAAGATTTACAGCCCACGTCAAACTATTTGTTTATTGCTCGGCAAACAATCGGAAGAGAGTCGTAAAAGGCCGAGGATTCAATTCGATGGAGGTTATCAAATGTGGCATCGGTCAGAGGATCCCGACAGATCAACAACTTGCAGCAGATTTGTCTGAAGGGTTGGAGAGATTCCAAGTGGAACTCACTACTCTCTCCGCTCCTTTCCTCGAGAAAGTGTTTAAGATGCGCGCAGTCACCATAAAGCCCTTTAAGAGAAGGAGTTCCTACAATCAGCAGCCAAATTGGCCGCAATTAGGAAGGCTGGCTGGTGCGTGGACAAGAGGGCCAAGGCGGGGGCGACCACCGGACAGGAACGAGCTGGCTGTGGGGAAGCGATTTCGCTTTGCCGAGTTGATCACACGATGTCCCCACACCTTAGGTTTCCACAGCGGCCATATGTGCTCAATTCTGACGATGGGACACCAAGACCAATGTGGACATCTTCGCGAACATTGTCTGCCGGTCAGTGCTCTTTCCTGCAGCGCTAATGGCCCCGCAGTCGCTTCCTCGATACTTCAGTCGAGGCCACGCGCTCTTCCAGCAGACTTCGATAGTCAAACAGTGTCCACACTCACTCAGCGCAGTAGCTGTTCCAGCAGTACTGTGGCTCTACCAAGGTAAATTAATAAGGGGCATTTGTGTATTTTTTATTGTATAATCGATTATATCACGTGATGTCACCACTGTGTGACCCAGATTAAAAGATATTTTAAATGGAATAGAAATAGAATGGTTAAAATGTGTGAATTCGACGCTCTTCGGAAAAGGTGCGTCTGACAAATGTTGGGATGATTCAGCAGGTCTTGTGTAGGGCAGATTTGAACCACAGCTTCACTGAGTAAGATTCTCAAAACTGACGTGCTGGAATCCGGTTCCCGAAACAATTCAAGTAAATATTTGTTTCAAGATTGGGATGACAAAATTGAGCAGAAAGAGAAAATAAATATGTAGAAAGATATTCAAGTAAGTTGCTGCTTTGATAGTCTTGCACCAAATGGCCGCTTGAAATATTTCCTGACTTGGTGGAATTCCAAGTTTTGTGCCAGCTGTTGCCTACATTATCGAGGCAGGTTGCCAACCAGAGTTTGAAGGGAATGTAGAGACGTTCCCTAGAAGGCAGCTGTTCATTGAGCCCAACTTTGGGAAGAACGGGGTCGCGCTGTATCAACACACCTGGCCGCGGTGAAACTGCAGGCGATTGTCCAGTCGGCTACTGACGATCAACACCCGCTGGTTTCAAAGCGAATTTCCTCTAATCCACTTATAAGTGATTCCAAAGCTTGCTTGCCGAGAGGACTATTTGACTCAGAAATGGCGGGGGACAAGCAGGTGTGAGGATCACACACAAAGAGAAAGTAATTACAGAAGATTTCCTCCCATAAAGTGGGCAACGAGCCGTAGCGGGGAAATTGACAAAGGAAAGAAAACGACAAAAGTTTCAATAAGTTGAACTGGCCCCGGGCCAAGCCATGGTACAATGCGACGTCCTTGCTGATCTGTCGTTACATTTAGCGACAGCAGGGACGTAACGACAGGGAGGCTCACACGGCTCCTCTCGGCCCCCCAACCCCCGTCCGAGAACGCGGAACTTGCCGCGGCTAAATTCGGCGCCATTGTTGCTCCCGACACAAGGAAGGGACACTTGAGGACATCCACTGACACGAAATTCCCAAAACTCTGAGACAATTAGTTGGGTTCGGTGGACTCGAGCCGAGGGTCTTCCGGCAAACTGGCTGGTTTGGCCACGGCCTCTGTGGCCACAACTCTGTCTCCTAGATACAACGGCGGTACAATACAAATGTGACATTTAGAATGTCAATGGTCCCCCATGTAACTTGACAACGGCGGTACAATACAAATGTGACATTTAGAATGTCAATCGTCCCCCATGTAACTTGACAACGGCGGTACAATACAAATGTGACATTTAGAATGTCAATGGTCCCCCATGTAACTTGACAACGGCGGTATAATACAAATGTGACATTTAGAATGTCAATGGTCCCCCATGTAACTTGACAACGGCGGTACAATACAAATGTGACATTTAGAATGTCAATGGTCCCCCATGTAACTTGACAACGGCGGCACAATACAAATGTGACATTTAGAATGTCAATGGTCCCCCATGTAACTTGACAACGGCGGTACAATACAAATGTGACATTTAGAATGTCAATGGTCCCCCATGTAACTTGACAACGGCGGTATAATACAAATGTGACATTTAGAATGTCAATGGTCCCCCATGTAACTTGACAACGGCGGTACAATACAAATGTGACATTTAGAATGTCAATGGTCCCCCCTGTAACTTGACAACGGCGGTACAAGAATGACATTTTGGCTGCGACACAGGTGACCAGGTCAGGAGGGTGTTTGGCCTCTGCGCACTGGAGCGGGCTGTTGTTGGCCAAAGACCATTTCTGTGTCATCTATCGGACAACTCCGTCGTACTTCTTGTCTCAATGGAGGAGTCGGAGCACATGCGCCATCTTGGCTTGTCTCCATCTTGGCACTATGGCCGGTGGTCACAAGCTGAGTGGAACGGGACTTGATCCTCCAGAGTCCTTCATATACGTCACCGTTATTCCAGAACTCCTTTATTCCAAACCATGTTCAAATAATAACGAGTCATGTCCAGCCCATTCCGTTTTACATGATACGAACGTGGTAGCCACGACAACTAACTCAACACCTAGTTCCGACTTGTGTGAGACACTTCAGCCAGTCCTGGAAACCGCCGCTCTGTTGCAGCCTCATATCTTGGGAAAGCTTTGAAGGCCGAGAAGAATTGCGCTCAAAGAATCAATCAGTTTAGACACGAGGGTTTCACATAGCTTGTAAGGGTTGCGCGGCGTTACAAAAGTTGAAATCTTCGAACACGTAAAACATCCTTCGAGCAGTCTGAGCGTTGTTCTAACAACAGCCCGGGTTACGTCAACTCGCTCTAATGGGATCCATTACACGGCGGCTAACCAGACCGTGGCATTGCGACAGCCGGGGGCCTTTCGTTGATAGTGTGGACGTGGCTTCCATGGAAACTATTTGTCGGCTTATTTATTCATGTCAATAGACAAACAAACTTTTCTCGATAAATTGGATTCCTCCACCACGTGATCACGGATCAATTCTAACACCTATTATTATTTAAAGCTTGCCATATTTGTGTGTGAGATGATATAAATTATTTCAAAAGTTATTTATGGATAGCGCCTATTGGGTTGCAATATGACAAAACCCCATTCTACAGTTCCCCTCTGTATAACCTGGGTTCGAAGACGTCAATACAGAAATTGACAATGGCGATGTTTAAATGAATTAATTAAAATTATCAACAATTCACAATAAAACAATGTTTACTTCATTGAATTATGCGCAGCTAACTTTCGGGCCAAAACGTTGTTTTAAGGCAACTGATGAAGGCAAGCCAAATTTAGAAACTTATTGCTTTAGAATAATATTTGAATCGTCGATTTTCCAATCCTCAACTGGGAGTGACAACAGTTTGGTTGCACTTCTGTGGAGACTTGTAAAATGGGATTCAGCGATTTGGTGACAGGTACCGTTCTTGAGGTTAGCTAGCTTAGTGTGTTTGTTGTGTTGTTGTGTTTTTTGTGTGTTGTGTTTGTTGTGGGTTTTTTTTTTTTTTGTGTTGTATTTGTTGTGTTATTGTGATTTTTTGTGTTGTTGTGTTTTTGTGTGTTGTGTGTTGTGTTTGTTGTGTTGTTGTGCTTTTTGTGTGTTGTGTTTGTTGTGCTTTTTTGTGTGTTGTGTTTGTTGTTTTTTGTCTGTTGTGTTTTTGTTTGTCGTGTTTGTTGTGTTTTTGTGTTGTGTTTGTTGTGCTGTTGTGTTTTTTGTGTGTTGTGTTTGCTGTGCTGTTGTGTTTTTGTGTGTTGTGTTTGTTGTGCTTTTTTGTGTGATGTGTTTGTTGTGTTTTTGTCCGTTGTGTTTGTTGTGCTGTTGTGTTTTTTGTGTGTTGTGTTTGTTGTGCTTTTTTGTGTGTTGTGTTTGTTGTGCTGTTGTGTTTTGTCCGTTATGTTTGTTGTGTTTTTGTGTGTTGTGTTTGTTGTGTTTTTGTCCGTTGTGTTTGTTGTGCTGTTGTGTTTTTGTGTGTTGTGTTTGTTGTGCTTTTTTGTGTGTTGTGTTTGTTGTGTTTTTGTCCGTTGTGTTTGTTGTGCTGTTGTGTTTTTTGTGTGTTGTTTTTTGTGTGTTGTGTTTGTTGTGCTTTTTTGTGTGTTGTGTTTGTTGTGTTTTTGTCCGTTGTGTTTGTTGTGCTGTTGTGTTTTTGTGTGTTGTGTTTGTTGTGTTTTGTCCGTTATGTTTGTTGTGTTTTTGTGTGTTGTGTTTGTTGTGCTTTTTTGTGTGTTGTGTTTGTTGTGTTTTTGTCCGTTGTGTTTGTTGTGCTGTTGTGTTTTTTGTGTGTTGTGTTTGTTGTGCTTTTTTGTGTGTTGTGTTTGTTGTGTTTTTGTCCGTTGTGTTTGTTGTGCTGTTGTGTTTTTGTGTGTTGTGTTCGTTGTGTTTTGTCCGTTATGTTTTTGTGTGTTGTGCTTGTTGTGCTTTTTTGTGTGTTGTGTTTGTTGTGTTTTTGTCCGTTGTGTTTGTTGTGCTGTTGTGTTTTTTGTGTGTTGTTTTTTGTGTGTTGTGTTTGTTGTGCTTTTTTGTGTGTTGTGTTTGTTGTGTTTTTGTCCGTTGTGTTTGTTGTGCTGTTGTGTTTTGTGTGTTGTGTTTGTTGTGTTTTTTTGTGTGTTGTGTTTGTTGTGTGTTGTGTTTGTTGTTTTTTGTGTGTAGCGTTTGTTGTGTTGTTGTGTTTTTTGTGTGTTGCGTTTGTTGTGTTGTTGGTCTCAATTGGCTCTTCATTCTTACAATTTAAACTATCGAAAAACGAACGCGAGTTCTGGAAAGATATTCCCAAACATGTTTCAAGGTAATTTCATGTCTACCCGATCTGCCGTTTGTAAGACAACTTGAACATCGGGTCGCCAAAACCTTTCAATCTCCGGGACCTGGTGGGACTTTGGTTCGTTGTGCTGGTAAATACTGTGTTGAAGCTCTGTATGTTGTCCCTGTGTGGGTGCTGATCCGACAGGGAGGATCTGGAGCTTGGACGAGATGAACTTTGGCCATAGTGGTGCGGCAGTCGCCCGAACTGTCCCTGACTTCGAGCATCGAGTTCGACCTATTCCAACATGGCTGAACACACAGTAGGTCTGATGGCTTCCTTCGTCACGCCAGAAAATGGAACGTATTTGGCAAGCAGCAGACGGTTGTGACATTTGGGCTGGATCAATGCTGTGACGATGCCGTTATCTGCGGCCCTCATTAACTTTCATGATATTTGCTGTGCCGGCTAGCGACATCACATCGAACTATGGTCCAATTGTCGCCGGGGCTGAAACACCTTCTGGGGTGACAAATCGGCTTTATCACAGATATTGTGGTCTTATGTAATATATTTTACAGTACTTTAAACTAAGATCCCAACACACACACACACACATGACGACTTCAGAAACGCTAAAGACTTTCGTGCTTTATTCGCTGATATTCGACTGTTGGATCGGTGCTTTGAAAATCCCACCTCACGGGGATAAATAGCTCTTCTTTGTATTCCTTAAACTCAAATCAGCGCAAAGGAAGGCGTTTTGACAAAAGATTTGGCAGCATTGAAAATTCACCGTTAACACTGGTTACAACTATCCAGTTACTGGAACTTGTCTTTAGAATGTCCTGTATTAGTACAATCAAAATTAAGACCGAAAACATTCATCGTTTTTATGTCTTCTTCAGTCCGGGAAATTATTGGAGACTCATCCGGGAGGTTCCGGGAATCCCCCAAGAACTTGCGCAAGAGATTCGCAAATAGAACGGAAGTTACTCAGTGTCTGTTGGTATTTATTGTCTAACGCCGCCCATCACAACAAGCCGACCCATGACGTAAGAGAAAGTGAACAAAAAATAATAAATTCTAGGTCACGCATAATTAGACATAATTGCACATCCCGCTGAGGTAACTCCACCCGGGCTTTGTAGTGTCATATTGCAATGGCGGCATAGCTAGGATTATAACGGAATTTACAGATATGTAAATAGGTGTCTGCTGTGGTGATTTACGAGCAGTCGTGGTAGCTGTGTGGACACACACAGGATCCAGGAGCAGAAACCCGTGAGGAGTAGATTGGAGATGAAAGAGAAGGACCACCCTGGGAACAACTGAGACCGTGAGAACTGTCCCTAAATCATCCAATCCAGGTACTTTTAAACCATCCTTTTATTAAACTTTATTAACATCATGAAACGCGATATCCCAAACTCAGGGATATTTGCGTCAATACCTTTCACTGCATTACAGCAATTCGGCTATATACAATCCTGTTCAATTCATTATTTTACATAAATTAACTAAAGAAAATTGTCCAAAGAGAAAAACAAACAACAAAGCAAAACACACAGAGCAAGCATCGCAGTTCTTTTTTTTTCTAAGATTCCTTCTCTTTTTTCCAATTCAAAAGAAAGTTGTATATGTATTTACAAAATTGATCAAAATTTTTATACTTTTCTTTTTTGTCTACAAATTCATCAGCAGGAGTACTGCTGACTTTGCTTGTAAAAATTCATAAAGAAAGCTTATGGTAACCCTTTTTTCTCTGCCAAACGATAAGATGCAGGGGATTATGATTTTCGAATATCGATTTATAAACGAAGGGAAATAACTATCAGACGTGTCGTGGCAGTTGATGCTCCAATATCCACACAGAGTACAGCCCATTACACTCATGGACAAAACTTAAGGAAGTGGAAAGTCTTTTTAATATCGCTATTCGTTTATTTTTTTAAGGAGACACAGACAATTAGGTTCACACTTAGCTATCTCGTGTGTCTTCAATAAAGGTCACTGTAATATCTTTCAGAGTTATTGTATCAATCCCGATATACATGGTAAAAGGTACAACTTCCTTAAGTTTTGTCCACGAGTGTATATTGGTTATCTCGTGTGTCTTCAATAAAGGTCACTGTAATATCTTTCAGAGTTATTGTATCAATCCCGATATACATGGTAAAAGGTACAACTTCCTTAAGTTTTGTCCATGAGTGTATATTGGTTATCTCGTGTGTCTTCAATAAAGGTCACTGTAATATCTTTCAGAGTTATTGTCTCAATCCCGATAAACATGGTAAAAGGTACAACTTCCTCAAGTTTTGTCCATGAGTGTATATTGGTTATCTCGTGTGTCTTCAATAAAGGTCACTGTAATATCTTTCAGAGTTATTGTCTCAATCCCGATATACATGCTGAAAGGTACAACTTCCTTAAGTTTTGTCCACGAGTGTATATTGGTTATCTCGTTTTCTTCAATAAAGGTCACTGTAATAGCTTTCAGAGTTATTGTCTCAATCCCAATATAGATGCTGAAAAGTACAACTTCCTTAAGTTTTGTCCATGAGTGTATTGCTATCGCTAGGTTCACAGTCGATGAAAGGTTGCCGCCGCCAGTTGAACAACAGGACAGACTCTGTGTTGATTGGTTGCTGCTGTGGCAATCACTGGAGAATATCTCCTGCTATGTTTGGCCAAAGTCGGGGAGCAGTGGAATAAACCGTCGATAGCCACGACCTGGGATCGGATCCCGCATTGAACACTTTTTTATAAATGCAAAATTGCTCCAATGGCCTCTGATTCTTGCAAAAGTTCAACCTCACCAGTGATTTCAAGTAACCAAACTTACACACTTGAAAGTACAAAAGTCGAACTTCTTTCTACATGTGTAGACATGCGGTGTACCTACAGTTAAAACAGCTACTACCCACCATGGCTTGTACCATGGCTTGTACCATGTGTAGACATGCGGTGTACCTACAGTTAAAACAGCTACTACCCACCATGGCTTATACCATGTGTAGACATGCGGTGTACCTACAGTTAAAACAGCTACTACCCACCATGGCTTGTACCATGGCTTGTACCATGTGTAGACATGCGGTGTACCTACAGCTAAAGCCAGCAAGACTCCCACCCCTGGATATGACTAACCTGCATGTGGTTTGCCAACCTACGAATTGGAAGCGTATGGCTTCTGAAAACGCCTTAATACGAATTTTCTCTTGGAAAATAAAAGGACTGGATATCTGAAGTCACTATACCTGTACTACCCACCATGGCTTGTACCATGGCTTGTACCATGTGTAGACATGCGGTGTACCTACAGTTAAAACAGCTACTACCCACCATGGCTTGTACCATGTGTAGACATGCGGTGTACCTACAGTTAAAACAGCTACTACCCACCATGGCTTGTACCATGTGTAGACATGCGGTGTACCTACAGTTAAAACAGCTACTACCCACCATGGCTTGTACCATGTGTAGACATGCGGTGTACCTACAGTTAAAACAGCTACTACCCACCATGGCTTGTACCATGTGTAGACATGCGGTGTACCTACAGTTAAAACAGCTACTACCCACCATGATTACCATGGCTTGTACCATGTGTAGACATGCGGTGTACCTACAGTTAAAACAGCTACTACCCACCATGATTACCATGGCTTGTACCATGTGTAGACATGCGGTGTACCTACAGTTAAAACAGCTACTACCCACCATGATTACCATGGCTTGTACCATGTGTAGACATGCGGTGTACCTACAGTTAAAACAGCTACTACCCACCATGATTACCATGGCTTGTACCATGTGTAGACATGCGGTGTACCTACAGTTAAAACAGCTACTACCCACCATGATTACCATGGCTTGTACCATGTGTAGACATGCGGTGTACCTACAGTTAAAACAGCTACTACCCACCATGATTACCATGGCTTGTACCATGTGTAGACATGCGGTGTACCTACAGTTAAAACAGCTACTACCCACCATGGCTTGTACCATGTGTAGACATGCGGTGTACCTACAGTTAAAACAGCTACTACCCACCATGATTACCATGGCTTGTACCACAGGTACTAGAAGGATAATTTTAAAGAGAGATATTTTTGTCAGAATTGTGTCGTGAATAATGTGCTGGATTAAATGTCAACATCCGGAGACATTCAGAGGTTTGCCATTTCAGGAGCCGCCGTGATACTTCGACAACATCCTGCGGCACGGAGGAAGTCAGATAGTGACTAAGATGACATCACGGGATAAGTTTCGTTTTAAAATCTTTGTTTTACGAAGCTTCAGGACTGAAAGGTGGTAACTCGCCAGTTATAATCGACCACTTTGTTTTAAGTCATCACGACATAGAAGAATGTTCTTGTAAGAGAGTCCCGAGCGACGTCAAACTTTGAAGACGTCCTAGAATAACAATAAACGGACGATTTGTAGGGCGTGTTGACTTACCTCGAAGGCGGAGGTGAGGTGCAGGTTGTGGAAGACTGGCACGTAGAAGAAGGCGGTGGCCGCGATGAGGAAGGGGTAGGAGAGGGCCATGAGGATGAAGCGGGCGCCGTGCATGTACACCTCGGCGGGCACGCCCAGCAGGCCCACGGCGGACACGAAGGAGGCGAGCACGGAGAGGGCCACGGGGAACACGGACAGCGAGCGCCCGCCCAGCAGCACGTCGTCCGGCAAGCCGCGCCGCTGGCGGTAGCCGTGGTAGACGCCCACGAGACAGGAGCCGCCCAGCAGGAGTCCCAGCACCGCGTAGTCCGCCGTCCCCAGCCGCTCCATGTCTGCCGTCGCCGCTAGGTCACGTTACCGCTTTGTTTACATCACGTGACCTTTGTTTACATCGGCCGCACGCACCGGACTTTGATCTGATTGGTTCATGGTGCCGCAGTACATGAGTTACCTTTCAGGAAGCCGTGTTTGGTGTTATCGCGTGTTTTTGGAAAAATCTTGAATCAGCGCTCTGTTTCCTCCATCCGCGTATTGTATTCACGACGTGGGTTCCCAATTACCCATAATTCACCTGGCGGGGAAGATTAAGGAAGGACGCTCATCCATTTCCTTCCAAAAATCTCTTTGTCGCCATTGTGGCATTGGACAGGTGGTGAACACAGGTTTTAAATCTCTAATGATCCAAAATATCATTGGGAAATCATTCAGAAATGGAAATCAAAGTCTTTCCGCCCACTCTCAGCGAACCCCGGAAGAGTGGAGCGACAACACCCGGGGTGCTGCCCCCCAGCGCTGCCGACAGTTTGGCAGCAGCTCACTGGCGACGCAACAAAAGAAACCTCGCTGGGTCAAATAGCTGTACAGTGCTGGATTACCCAAACTGGAGACATTTGTGTGAGGGAATATGTGACGTAACACGGACCGTGACTTGCCGCGCTGGCTGAGTGGCAGCTGGCCTTGATTGTGGTAAATGTCACCCGAGTTGTCATGCTGCTGACAATATCTCAAACCCGACATTGAACACTTCTTTCTCCGCTGGGTCTTTTGTCTTCTTTGTCTGTTTCAAATTGACGCCAACTAAAAATAACTTCAGTTTTATTTTTTCTTCAACAGTATTTGTGTAGACTTAGCGGAAAAGTAAAAACGGGAAAGTGGATTACATTCTGTAAGCAATAATGGAGGGGCGCCGTAGAAGTGTTTATATAAACATGGGTCAAGGCCGAGTTGGACACCAGACAGCCAGAGAGGGGCTGTGCGACCAGGAATATCGCAGAGAGGCGTGGCTTCTTCCTGGAAGTAATGAGGCTCCAAGGTCGCCGTGTCTATATTTGTGATAATGTTTTCAAGGCGATACGGGAAAGAAAACATTTCAATGTTCACAGTCTTGTAGATTTCCCCATACCAATTAACGAAAGTGAAGAGTTTCAGTTTTTTGAGAAGCACGCGGCACCGCGACCACTTTATCTCCACAATAAATCTTGGGGAAATTATTAGAAGCTCTGTGACGAGCCAGTGGAGAGATGCCAAGTTCAGGAACTGGAAGCACGGGATCTTCAGGCCTGAAGCGTACAGTTCTACAAATGGCCATCCAATTGGAACGGACACAATGTTCCACTCTATTTGCATATTAGTTGAAGAATTATCTGCACACTGAGTCTATTGTGTTCCTCCCCTGGGCAGGATGTTTGCAACTCTGAGATGAAACATTTGATCGTCTAAATCAAAGTTTCTCACGCCATCTAAATAACTATCAAGTAATAAAATTGTTTTTTATGATATTCATTCCAAAATATGGCGCAACTTCCAGTTGCACCATAAGGAGAAGTATCACGCTGTAGTTTCACTTTGCTCCAACCGCCGGCCCAAGGTGTGTCGCCGGCTTATCTCCCCGCAGGTATAAATAACCAACGGACCAGTTTGCCGAGGTTACACCAGGCAATGTGCTCGGGCATCAGACGACCAGTGCTGTGCTATGGTCGACTTTGTTCTCTCGTTAAACTCCGAAGTCTCACTAAGCCTAGAATGAAACCTTTGTGTTTTCTATCAACTTGGAGTTTTTCATATTTCGAACAAACAAAGATAAAAGCATCTCCTGATCGTGCAAGTGAAAGTTGCAGATGGCTTGTGCCATCTATCGGAATAAATATTGCCACGCGGAAAATTAGGGAAGACAAAAACTTCAGGAGGAAACAAAATTTATTTCAGGCAAGGACAAACTATGAATTGTAAACAAAAGATAAGCCACGAGGGAAATTTACAGAGTCGCCAGATATAAACATAAAAATGAACACTCTGTTAATAAAAAAAATAATAATAATAAATAATAAATACTATGTTACATAAATAAAATTAATAAATACTATGTTACATAGCTTCTTCCCTATGGGAGCTGTGACCCACAGCTAGCAATTATTATAGATACTGACGTGGATTTGACGTGCTTCTGCCAAGGATTCCATCGAAGTATTGGAACTTTGTCCCTAGTACCTTTGCGTCCATTTTCCTGCGGCGTGAAGAGCGGCTTTGTCGTCGTATCGTCGTCTATAGGGACATCGTCATCTTGGAAGGAATTCTTGGCTTTGACACGGTGGTGGAATCCTGGAGCCAGTCTCTAAAAATGTGGATTACAGCACCCATGGCTTCAAATTCTTCTCGGCGATCTTCAGTTTGTTTTCCCTAACTTACCCAGCATCTCCACCAAAATGCCACGCGGAAAATTAGGGAAGACAAAAATTTATTTCAGGGAAGGACAAACTATGAATTGTAAACAAAAGATAAGCCACGAGGGAAATTTACAGAGTCGCCAGATATAAACATAAAAATGACCACTCTGTTAATAAAAAAAAATAATAAAAATTAATAAATACTTTGTTACAATATATCAACTGATTGTCGATTTTCTTCCCAGGAATATTGGCCCAATATTGGTTGATCAATAAAAGCCGGCTCTCGGAGTTGTCCAATATCCTTGGAAAATACATTTAATCCGACAGATACTTCCAGTTGCAACTATCAGAAGATGTTACTTTAGCAACCTGATCCCAGTACACTTTGGAACAATTGAAATAATTGAGAAACACCCGTCGTTTATTCGACCCTCCCCAGTGCTAACCCCGGGACCTGGCCAACCCTCATCTATAAGAAATTGAAACTCTTTCTGACGCGTCTTTTTAAAATAAAAGACACAGGGCGTTGTCAGATCGACAGGTGTTCTGAAGTGGACAGTGGGAAGATCCCCCTGGCAAGTAATAAACCTTCGCTGCATCCTTGCACCGTTCTTCCTGTTATTCCCAACAATGAAACAACAAATAACAAGTTTACTAACAGCTGAAGTGGTTTTAAAGAATTAGGCAAGTTTACTTTTAAGAAAGTATTTTAGGTTTATTATTTTCAAAGAGAGAGAGAGAAAAGAACATTTAACAATTTACATTACAATTACTTATTTTGTAAACAAACCAACACTCCTTTGTTCTCGTTTTTATATTACAGTGTTGTCAGTCTAAAAGTATTTCAAGATCATTGATTTACTATTCTTCTTTTTTCCAACATTCCCTCTTAAATCAGTGATCTTATCACATTCAACAGTTTCTTCACTTGACTTATGTTTTAAATGGTTGTCATAAGAAGGGATTTGAATTTGTCAAACTTTGGTCTGGCTAGAGGTTTTGTTAGGGTATCTGCAATTTGGTGTTCTGTTGGACAATATATCAGGTTAAACTTTTGAGCTTGATCTTTCACAAAATGATATTTGACATCAATATGTTTAGTTTTAGTGGTGAATTGGCCTGATTTTATAATTTTTATAGTGCTTTGGTTATCAACATAGAGATTTATATCAAAATTATCTGGAATTAATTCTTCTAATAGGGATCTTATGTATGACACTTCTTTGCAAGCATCTGCTGCAGCAATGAACTCAGCTTCAGTGCTGGAAGGGCAATTACAGGTTGCTTTCTGGAGCACCAACTTATGGGACCTCTACATAAGTAAACTACATATCCTGTGGTACCTTTTCTAGTTTTAATATCTCCAGCAAAGTCAGAATCACAATACACATTTAATTCAAATGGCATCTCTCCATCATATGATATGCCTAAATTGGTGGTGTGATTTAAATATCTTAGGGTTATTTTGATGTTTTTAATATCTTGAGTTGTAGGATCATGCATTGACCTGCTTTCAAAATTTGTGGCAAAGGTCATGTCTGGTTTAGTTTTGTTTATCAAATATAAAAGGCCTCCAATTGCTTGTCTGTAGGGAAATTTGTTATCATTTGATATTTCTAAGTTTTTGTCTAATTCTTTTACTACATCTGTAATGGGAGTGGGTACTGGTTTTGAGTTTTGCATATTATCTTTCAAGAGAACTGATTTTGCATAATTTTCTTGTGAAAGTAAAATTTTATTTTTTTCCTCAAAACACAAATTTATTCCCAAAAAAGTTCTTGGATCATTGTTTATTTTAACTTCAAACTCTTGGGATGATAAATGATGATGATAAATTTAATTAACATCATGAAACGCGATATCCCAAACTCAGGGATAGTTTTTCTAAAATATTATTTAATTCTTCTTCATTATCTCCCATTAAGATACCATCATCTACATATATTGCAAGGTACATATTTCCTTTGTTGGTTTTAAAAAGACATGGCTCTGATTTTAGTTGTATGAAATCTTGGGATTTGAGAAAGGTTTTTAATCTTTCATTCCATTTTAATGGGGCTTGCTTTAAACCATACAATGCCTTTCTTAACCTACATATATTCCCTTTATAACCTTCTGGCAATTGAACATTTATTTCTTCATCCAAAAACCCATATAGAAAAGCTGTTTTTATGTCAAATGTTTTAAAACCAAACCTTTTCTTAGCCATTAGAGCAAAGTATATCCTTAAAGAGACAGTGCTTATAACTGGACTGAATGTCTCATTATAATCAATGCCTGCTTCTTGTTCAAAGCCTCTTACAACTAGTCTTGCTTTGTAGTGGCCATCGTCTTTCACTTTAAAGAGCCATTTAGAGGTCAGAATCCTCTTGTTTGATGCTTCATTTTCTTTTACTATTTCCCAAGCTTCATTTTTGTCAAGAGACTCTTTTTCTTCTTTTATTGCCTTTTTCCATTTTTCTTGATTTGGACCTGATATAGCTTCCGAGTAAGTTAGAAGAGCTGATTCTGTTGTTCCGTCCCGTTCTAAATAGAAGTCTTCATATCTTGATGGTGTTTGTGAACTACTTCTTGGTCTAAGATTATATTTTGAAGTACTTGGTTTTGTAGGGATATCTTCTTTGTTTTCAGAGACTTCTGGTAGACTTGGTTCTTCATTTAATTCTAGTTGATCTTCAGATTCTTCTTCTGGTTTGACAATAGGTATTTTTTCTTCTTTATTTATACATCATTTATCTAAAAAAATTACATCTCTAGCTGTAAAGATTTGTTTGCTTTGTTCATCCCAAAGGCGATAACCATTTGGTGCATAACCTATAAAGGTATATTTTTTACTTCTGTCTTCCAATTTCTTTGCGTGTTTTAGGGTTTTGACATAAGCTTCACAACCAAAAAGTTGTAAGTTTGACAAATTTGGTCTTTTGTTGAACCAAAGTTCTGCAGGGGCTTTCTCTAATTCTTGAGTGGGGCTTCGGTTCAGCAAATAGGCTGACACCCTTACAGCTTCTTCCCACATGTATTTTTCTACACCAGAATCAATCAAAAGACCTCTACGTTTCTCCATCAGGGTTCTATTTAATCTTTCGGCTTTGCCATTTAGCTGAGGTGAATGAGGTATGGTGAGATCCATAATGATTCCTTTAGCTCTGCACCAGGATTTTATATCTTCATTTACATATTCTCCGCCATTGTCACATTTTATTTTTGAAAATTTTAGATTCATTTGGTTTTCTGCTCTCTCTTCTGTAATAAATTCTTTTAGATATCCTTTAACTTCAAATTTATTTTGTAACAAATACACATGAGAAAAATGTGTTTAGTCATCAAGAAATGTTAGAAAATATTTTTTGTTGTCATGGGTAGTGGGATCTAAAGGTCCACATACATCAGTATGGATTATTTCTAAAGGCCTTTTTGATTTTGTTCTAATGGAATTGAATGGCTTTCTTACCTGTTTAGCTTTAATGCATGTTTCACAAATTTCAACTTGGGTAGCTTTTAGGTGAGATTCTTTAATTTCGGGATTTTCTGTTTCTATATTTATTGTATAGAGTCCATTTTCCCGTTTTTCTCCTTCTAAAACTTTTATTCCATTTTTTACGACAAATACCTTTTCATCTTCAAAGACGACTTTGCCTTTATTTCTGGTAATGGCACTTACCGATAATAAATTATTTGTCAAGTTTGGTACAAACATCACCTCCTTGAGATCACATTTCTTCCCTTGAAATTTTCCGACTGATTTTGCTATTAGAGTTTCTTCCTTTTTTTGCTATTGATATTTTTGAGTTGCAATCTACTTCATCTAGTAAAAACCTTTCACTGTTTATCATATGGCTTGTTGAGCCACTGTCTACAATGAATTCTAGCAATTCCTCATTTTTACATTTTAAAGTCTCTCCTGCAAAAAAGGACAAATTTTCTTCATTTTTGTTTCTGAAAAAGCAATCCTTTTCTTTATGATTTGTCTTTTTACAAATTCGGCAAGGAATATTTTCCTGGAATTTATTTTGAGATTTCTTAAAGAAGCATTGGTCTTGAGTATGATTTGTCTTTTTACAGATGGTACACCATTTTTTATTTAGTCTACAGTATTTTGCTATGTGCCCGCTCTTTTTGCAGAGTTAAAGCACTGCTTTACTTTAGTAGCACTCATGGCTATTCCCTCTTCAGGCTTTACTTTTTGTTTAGTTTCTTCAAGTGATAGTCTTGATATTAAGTTTGTTAACGTTTTCTCACTTTTTGGTGTCGAGTCCTATGCTGTGCTGAAGTAATTAAAGTAGTCTGGCAAAATGCTCAATATTTTAGAAATTACAAAGCTTTCCTCAATTTATTGTTTTACATTATTTAGTTTGAATACTAAATTTTGCATTCTGCTTATATTTGTTGCCATATCTGTATTTTTGTCAAATTTGAATCCATGAAATTCTTGTAGTAAATTGCATTTTAATTGCTCATCTTCTCTTTGATAAATGGCTACTAGTTTTTCATACATTTCTTTTGAAGTTTTGCAATTTAGAATATGTTTTAAAACATTCTTTTCAATGGTTAACATTATGTATTTTTGTGCTTTGGCGTCTTTTAGGCTCCATTTATCTTTTCCAGTTTCATCTTTCAAGTCTTCAAACAACGATTTTCCATTTGCAATATCTAGAAGGCCATTTGCTTTGAAAATAATTGTTATCTGAAAATTTCATAAATCAAAATTTTCAGGACTTTTAAGTCTCACAATATTTGCGATATCTTCGCTGACAGCCATTTTTGCTTTATTTATATTTTATCCTATCTATATTAATAAAATGCAAATTTCATAAGAGGACATCACTAAAAACTTTCGTTACAATGCATCAATTTCAACCAAATTTTCAACATTTATCTAAAACGAGATGGAGCAGGTTTTGCTTAACATCAAAATATTTTTCCCTAACATTAACATGCGTAACTTCGCTGTTATCGATTAAATACAAAAAAAAAATCAACAGAGTTAATTTTATTTATATATAAATACAAAATTAAATTTCAACAGAGTTAATTTTTTTACATACTAGCTAATAATCTCAATCTAAAAATATAATATAAAAAGCCAACAATGAAGAGTGAATCTACTTATATATTTGCCTTATTCTGTCTGTTTGTCTGTTTGTCTGAAGCTCACGGATAGAATGCGCGCTCATTGGCTGTCAGGGAACACGTGTCCTCCCTGCCCCCCTCTAGACAACCCTGTTATTCAAAACCATACATCCAATCGCCATGAAATTCTGGGATATTATTAGGTATATCCCCGGAAAGGTTTTCGAAAAATAATTTCTTGAATATCTTGAATATCCTTAGAGTTATTTGCAGAATTGTAGATATAACTCGCAAGCAGCGCCGCCAGACGGTGATAGGCTTAAGCTTGCTGCTCCACCCCTGTTGACCTTGGGTCATCGTGTGAGTCACAGCATGATGCAACAAAAAACACTCTCTCTGGGGATTGCGGCGTCAACAACCTGTAAGTTTGCCTCTCTCATAAACCTGTCTATACAGACCACCCTAACTATAGCGACCACTCTAGACAACCCTGTTATCAGCTGCCTGTCTATACAGACCACCCTGTCTATAGCGGTCACCTTAGGCAACCCTGTTATCAGCAGTGTGATACATCCACCTGTCTATACAGACCACCCTGTCTATAGCGACCACTCTAGACAACCCTGTTATCAGCTGTGTGATACATCCACCTGTCTATACAGACCACCCTGTTAATAGCGACCACCCAAGTCAACGTTTTTAAAATATATTCGCACTCGGGTAAACCCCGGGCGTTGCCCGGGCCATTCGTCTAGTGTAAGATAAAAAGCCAACAATGAAGAGTAAATGTAATATAAAAAGCCAACAATGAAGAATGAATGTAAGATAAAAAGCCAACAATGAAGAGTGAATGTAAGATAAAAAGCCAACAATGAATAGTAAATGTAATATAAAAAGCCAACAATGAAGAATAAATGTAAGATAAAAAGCCAACGATGAAGAGTAAATATAATATAAAAAGCCAACAATCTATATTAATAAAATGCAAATTTCATAAGAGGACATCACTAAAAACTTTCGTTACAATGCATCAATTTCAACCAAATTTTCAACATTTATGTAAAACGAGATGGAGCAGGTTTTGCTTAACATCAAAATACTTTTCCCTAACATTAACATGCGTAACTTCGCTGTTATCGATTAAATACAAAAAAAAATTAACAGAGTTAATTTTAAAACGAAAAGAGTTAATTTTATTTATATATAAATACAAAATTAAATTTCAACAGAGTTAATTTTTTTACATACTAGCTAATAATCTCAATCTAAAAAATATTCAAAACAAGCAATTTTAAGATAACACCATATGTAAAACAGTCGGCCAAGAAAACAAATAACGTGTAATATATATATAATATAATATATATAATAAAATCTTAAATATTATTTATCAAAAGTAAGATTATCTCAGGATAACACGGCAATTTATTTGAGACAAGAATAATGATACAATTCCAAGGCGAAGATACTATTCCTTTAACTTCCAATTACCGAGGGAACCAATTAATATTGATTTTATTCAACTTATCGAGTATTTTTCAAGGGACCGGAAAAAAATGTTCATTAGATAAAACGATGATTTTGTAATGTAGAAAATTAGGAAAGACAAAATTCAGGATGACACGGCACACAGGGACCGGGAAAAAATGTTCACTTTATCGAGAGATTCAAATTTACAAGTTTCAAATTATCAAAATATATCTTCTTTTTTTAATAAGTTTATAGAGAATTGTTTTAAGAAATGTTCGTTAGACAAACCTTTACTCGGGTAAAAACCCGGGCGAAGCCGGGCACATCCGCTAGTATTTTATATATATTTTACCGCGATTCAAAAACCACTCTCTGCTACCATGTTGGGAATCTCTATGGTTCATACAATGAAACAACAAATAACAAGTTTACTTACAGCTGAAGTGGTTTTAAAGAATTAGGCGATTTTACCTTTTATGAAAGAGTATTTTTGATTTATTATTTTCAAAGAGAGAGAGAAAAGAACATTTAACAATTTACATTACAATTACTAATTTTGTAAAACAAAACAAAACACTCCTTTGTTCTCGTTTTTATATTACAGTGTTGTCAGTTTAAAAGTATTTCAAGATCATTGATTTACTATTCTTCTTTTTTCCAACCATTCCAACTGAACTGAGGACCGTGAGGTAAGACCACGGCGTGGTGGTGCCATCTACCGCCCGACATTTAAACTAAAATAAAATGTGTTGTAAGTTCAGGACTAACACAAACTTCACTAAATTTACTTCTAACTACTTCTTAGTATTGTTACAAATATTACAAATATTAATGTCATAATATATTTATTTTACACACACTTGTTCCATTTATTGAGAATTAAGCCGCTGCTGCCATCTATCGCACAATTGTAGAATTAAAGTCGCCAGCTCTCAATATCCACACAGTTATTCACACCACGTGATTCATTTTTATTGTTTCTTAAAATAAATAATTTTATAAGAAATTTAAAATATTTTGACGCCTATGTTTTGTTTTTTCTTAATAAACAATTTTCTACTGTTCTTACTGCAATGATAAAATAATGGGAGGGCCTGGCTCATCAGTGGTGAACCCTCCCAACGGTTTCGCCAGTTTAATCTACCATACCGCTGTAATATTGGATTGGACTGTTTTGTTTTTATACCGATACTGAAGCTTGTAAACGGTATTTTAAATGGACTATGGACTTTGAGGACAGTAGAAATGATTGTAGATATTTAGTTTAAAAAGAACGCGTCAAAAATAGTTTACATTTCTTATAACAGGTGGCGCGCATTATACTGAGTTGTCAGCTGAGACGTTGGAGGATTGATGTAGATGGCCTCAATGGCTTAGTTAAGTTGTCACCAAGTTTAGCGCCATCTGGAAATTGGCACCAAGTTTAGCGCCACTTTTAAATATAAAGAACGTCGTGGGGGAGAATGTATTCTTGTACCAACAGAAGTACCTCTCCCTTTGTATCGTTCTCTATCACCATCTTCAAGTTATTCAGTGGGTGATGTATTCTTTTAATGCATATTTAAAGGAAGAGGTGCGGGAGGCCTATATTCATGTAGCAACAACTTTCAGCCACACAATCAACCCAGTTTACTTTTGTAATATTTTATTTTGGAAGTTTAAAATGAAACTGCTCGTTTTATATCGCTGCAATTTGTGCAGCAATCTTCAGACAATTTGTGCCCAGAGTAAATTTCCTTCTTTACTTAGAATGATTTTGTAACAACGTATTTATTAGCAGAGTATTATTTTTTATGTTTTTATTTTGCTCTGTGCACTTCTCTCTTTTCCTTATCTTTTGTTTATCAATCATAGTTTGTTCTTGCCTGAAATAAATTGTTGTCTCCTCCCGAAGTTGGTCTTCCCTAATTTTCCACGTGGCAATATCAATTTGTGGATAGATTTCGATAGATTTATTGCCAATCCATGCCATCTATGTCAATCTGTTTCTTTTGAAACGGTCTCCGTGATACTCTAGAAAGTTCAACCTTGCTGCAGGTTTGTTGGAGAGAACGGGGTAAAAGTTGCCCAGCTGCCAAGAGCGACAGGTGTGGACGGCGCGACCAGAGAATTGTGATTACTTGGGCATCCTTGACGTCCCAGAGCAGTCTCAGCTGACTCAAGCCTTGACGTCAGTGCTCACTAGAAGTTTGGCACCACTGCAATATATTCATTCCAAATATAAATATTCTCTTTCTCTCTCTCAAATATAATATAATTAATTAATTCACAGAATAATATATTATTCACAGAACAGTTAATATTTCAAGTCATAACTTTCATGGCTTAATATATTTTGACGTAAATGAAGTCTCCTCAATAAATGGAATTTATTCAGTCAAGATATCGCAGCCACAATAGCTAAATATTCCGCAAAAAAATTAAATAATTATTTTCACGATAAGACGAGGGAAGTTTTCAGAGAAATTCTATCTCTGGGCCTTCACTAAATGTCTTTGAAATAAAACCTGGCAGCGCTGGCGGGCCGAAGCTCTGTCAGGCCAGAAGAGCTCTTTGATTGAATTAAACAATTCTTCAACAAAGGCAGTTGACAATGCCAAGTGCAGAGTGGCTTGAATAAAGAAAAACCTGCGCAGGGGGAATCGAACACGGGAATTCACTGCCCAATTACATGCAAATACAAAGGGACAATGAGATAATAGATGTTACGTCAACACCAGAAAAAGTAGAAAATTAAAACAAGGGGTAAAAAAGGAGGAAATCCCGCACTGCTGCGGGTTATACGAAGCATTGTGTGTCGATAAATTTAGTTTCTTCCTTCTATTTCTGTGCCTATTTCAATATTTGACATTTTTCTGGGATTCTTTTGTTGTTGTTAACTTTTGACCGTGGTTTAAAGAGACCTGTGGTTTGTCCGTCCACTGCGGAGACAGCTGGAGCTGACTCACAGCTTCCCAAGTTGATCCGACAAAGGTATTGGCGACAGTACTGGAAATACTGCTGGTTGAATTCCAGCCGTGAGAGAAATATTGCTGTAAAATGTGAAAATATTTTTTATTCCGGAATTCCCACTCTCTACTAGTTTATGTTATATTTATGGAGATTTCATCCTAGGCTTCGTTTATATAAGTGTTTTGTATGACTCAAAAGTATTATTTGGAAATTTTGTATATAATTTTTTTTTAATATATATATTTTTACATTTTTTAAAATATTTTTATTATTATTTAGTGAAATTATTTTTGGTGCTTTTCATACTGTTTGCCCAAAGAGCTATAAAATTATTATGTTTAAATTATATGTAAGATATATAATGCAATGAATAATATTTGTATTGTAAAAAAAGAATTGAAGGTGCAGTCGTGATAAAAGAAAAATAATTATTTACTATCAAGTAGTTTTTTTTTATTTTTAATTACACTTTAAGAAAATTACACATTAAATATTTTAACAGTTATATAGAATTAACAAAATTAATTCTATATTAATGTATTTAAAAATAGGTAAGCTAACTATACATTCTAAAACTATGGTCAAAAATGTACAATATTCAATGAATAAAATAAAATATAATTTTTTCAAAATATAAAAAATATCTGCATTTTTAGATTATAATGATAGATGATAAATATATATATATATATAGCCATCAGCAACTTTCAGTTGCACGATAAGGAGACGCTCTTTTTTCTTTTCTTAATATATGACTAAGATATAGGTTTTTTTACTTTTTATAGAAAAGTCCATGTGTCTAAATTAAAAAGAAATATGTCTAAATTAAAATGAAAAATGTCTAAATATAAATTAAAATTATCTAATTAAAAGTTAAAAACCTATAGAAGAAAATTATTTCAATATATTTCACAATAGTTTAAATGTATAAGAATTTATATATAAAATAAAGTAACAAAAAAATGATAAAAATAAAAATAAATTACATCATAATATTTAAAATGTATTTTTAAACGCTATAAATAATTAAATGGATTGCGTAAATTGAAAATATTTGTGTGCGAGTTTAACCTACATAAAAATAACTTTATTCTTTTTCGCGTGAAAATATATTTTTTTCATCTTCATTTAATCTTATTTTTTACAATTTTTTTTATTTTAAATTTTGTTTTTAAAAAATATTGCAATGTATCAAAAGAGACACCTCTCCCATTAATTACGCATTAGAACAATGTATTATGTGTATCTCCCAATAAAAAAAAACTTCACTAGTGGTAATAATGAATGAGCCACATCAGTTTTGGTAAATTCAGACAAAAATCCAATCTGTGTAAAAGGGGTTTATCATCATCAGCAGCAGACGATATAAACAAGGAAAATGCGGTAGCGTATCTAAAAATATTTAAACTAAGAACCTGAAATCTGTAATTAATTTTAAAAACTATGAATTTATTTATAAACATTGTGTTCAAACTTTTAAAAATATAGACAGTCACAACTTTTTGAAAGCTTATTTTGCAAGGCTTGGTAATTATAAATTTATAAATTTTATTTTAGTAAGACTAAAGTTTGATGTAAAAGCAGAAGGTCGTTAACTAAAAAAAAATTAAACACGAATTATTTTACCGATATAAATAAATTATTACCTATATATAACTAAATAATTTCTTTATAGTGTAAAATTATTTGTAATATAATAATCCTAAAGAAATAAGAATTATTTAAAACAAAGCTTTCACTTTTCATTATTAGATATGTAACTATTTTATTTTATTGAGAATGTTTTAAATTCAAGAAGGAATTTTAAATTATAGTGACATTTTAAAATATATTTTTATTTTATAATTAGAGAGAGAGAGAGAGAGACACATTTTATACTTTAATTATAGTTTTTGCATTAATTATATTAAGTAAAAAATTGTGTGTTATAATAGTAGTTATATAGATAATCCCTATATACATATATATAAAAGTCAGTGTATGTATGTATGTATGTGTGTTTGTTCCTATGTAGGCTATACACGTCCACAATTAGTAACTAATCTGACTGAAATTTTAACAGTATATAGAGTTAACTATTGAAAAACTTTTAGCGAAAATATCAGGTCTCTATCCCGAATATTTTCTTCGAGTTATTTGCAAATTTGCCCTTTCGCTCGCAAGCAGCGCCTCTAGCGGTGAAGAAGGGAGGTCATATCAGCTGACCTAATAGACATGTAAAACGTGCTTTAACAGGACATAGAGAAAAATCTGGAAGAGATATTTATCAGATTTTTAGCCAAGAAAATTTTAAATTGACAGGTTCTGGACAAAAATAGTTGTTTTTTAGTCAGAAAATGATGATGACAATATTGTTGTATCAGGTTTGATTATCAGATACAAAATTATATGGGGAAATATTCCAAAAAGCAGAGACCAAGGGTGAAGCCAGTTCATTTTTAATATGCACGAACAAAATTCTATCAGAAAAACTACATTCGAGCAGAAGACACAAAGCCAGATCATCACTCTATAAAAATATCGCTTCTCAGAAACAAAGTTTGGAGCGGGACGTTTCACAAGAGTGACATCCACGGCGCAAATTTATAATTGTAATGAATAGTATTTGAAAATCAAAATAATAGAATTTTCAAATATCTTTGTGAATTTACATTTTTATTATTTTTCATTTTAAAAAACACAAAGTTTGGAGCGGGACGTTTCACAAGAGTGACATCCACGACGCCAATTCATAATTGTTACGAATAGTATTTGAATAAAAACATTTAATCGGGTAAAACCCGGGCGTTGCCCGGGTCATTCGGCTAGTTATAATTAAAATATATAACAATAAATATATTTTTATCAAAATTCGAAACTAAACAATTTCTACTGTCCTTACTGCAATGGAAAAATTAATGGGAGGGCCTGGCTCATCAGATAACAGACGGTGCGCTAATGCATCTTAATATGATTAAATATATTTTTATTGTTAATGTTTAATACTTTTATAAATAACTCTTTTGTGTGTGCACTCTAATTACAACCTTTTCATTTTTAATTTAAAATTTTCGATTTTATTTGGAAAATTTTGACAATTCTCTCTACTAGATAAAACTTAAATCACAACAACGCAGCAATGAAGTAGCGATAAGACGAGAGCAACACGTCATTTCAACAGGCCGCCGTCTGCTTGGCAGAATGTGTCGAGATACCGTCTCTAGGTACACTGGTAACGACACTTGAGTTCAGCAAGGTTGGAACAGTGTCTGGAATAGATTGGTAAATAAATGAGTGATTGGTGAGTATGTCAACACGTTAGGTTCGGATTAGACTGATTTATATTTCTGGAGTCTCTCTGGCAAAGGCTGGAGCTCTTGGCCTACCTGAAGCCAGAGAATCTGCCACCCAACTAGACGAAAGAGACCTCCTCCGTACCATCAAAACCCAATGCCTGCAGGAATGGAAATTTAATGCTGTACATGACTGGTACAGAGCAGGAGGGACAAGCACTGGTTCTGACCTCCCAAGAGAACAACAGTCTTTGATTTCCAGGCTTAAGTCTGGTCATCTACGGACAATGACTTTCCAGAATGGTTGCAGGGTTTTCCCACTATGTACTAAGTGTCAACCTGCAACTCCAAGACATATTATTGACTGTATTGACTCATCCATTGATGAGCTCTACTCTTCCCCGGCAGACACCATCTTTACAAGCTTGATACCTTAGTGTGATTGAGTGGAGATAAGAAAGAAGAAGAAGATATTTCTGGAGTGTAACGTCACATCTAGTAGACCCGCCGCTTGTTTCACCCGCATAGATGTCATGACTGAGTAGATGCCGTGGCAGGGTGCCGCTAACCTGACCTAGGGTTAAATATGAGTTCCGTGCTGGCCGTTTGAATTCTCGCTTCCATTGAGCGGGGGGAAATCGGCTGAGGATCTGGAGATGATGTCAGTTTTCGGTCCATCTATAGGAAGAGTTGCTGCCTCTCTGAGATTGGGATCAAAGTTCTTTAACATCGGCTGTAGGTTCTGACACTTTGATAGTGTCAGCCATGCTAATCACAGTTAGCGACATATTATACTGTACAAGTCTACACATGTAGTCCGACTTTTGTACTTAGAAGTCAACCATAGTCCCGTTTGGTTACTTGGAACTTACTAGTGGGGTTGAACCTTGGCAAAAATCGGGGTCCTTTGGAGCATTTTTTCTCCAGAAAAAAGTTCCCAATGCGGAATTCGATCCCGGGACGTGGCTGTCGACAGTTTACACCACACCACCGTGGATGTGTAAGGACTGTGATGATGACGGGACTTTAGGACGGGTTTAACTAAGTCCGAACGAGAGGTCAGCAACCTTGCTATGAACTCTCGGAGACGCCTGTGGGTGAATGGTCGACCCCATTGTAGCCAGACCATAATGGCGGGCGCGAGGGGCCAACCAATGGCTGCTCGGTGCATGGAGAATGCATCATTCCCTTTCTGGCTGTGTGATCGACAGGGAATGCAAGGGCTTTTACGCCTATATCGTCCCTGGCTCAGTCTTTGATTGAGCCAAATTTCTATTCTGCTTTTTCTGTGATGATGACGGGCACAATATTTCTATCAAAATAACGATAGTTGGATAGCAAGCTTTCGAACTGATACTCTTCTAAAACAGATTAAAACATTAAGACGCGAACGCTTCTTTTCAAAAATAAATTAAACTTCTACTATCCTTACTGCGATGAAAAAATATTGGGAGGGCTTGGCTCATCAGTGGTGAACCCTCCCAGCGGTTTCCACCGCGGTGGAAGTTCCAGCGGTTAAGATTCCACCCTTCAGTGCTGCATATATAAGTACAGAATGACCCAATACAGTATTGGAGCTCCAAAGAAGCGGTCTGGTAGATTAAATTGGCGAAACCACTGGGAGGGTTCACCACTGATTAGCCAAGACCTCCCAATATTTTTCATCGCAGTAAGGACAGTAGAAGTTTGATTTAGTTTTGAAAAGAAACGTTCGCGTCTTAATGTCTTCATCTGTTTTATAGATGGCGCGTTATTGATCCTCTTCTACAAGTCATATAGGACAAGATTCGCCAGACTCTATTTACATATTGCCACGTGGAAAATTATATTGTTACGTGAAACACACATACATCTAATAGAGCTAGTTTACAAGTTAATAAAATGGAAAGGCTATTTTGAATATGTAAATTCACAAATTCATAGAGAATTTCAATTAGATGAAGGCTCTATGTCAATAGACCGAATTATTAGTGGGAGGACGTCATGGCGGAAGAACCAACTCGACAACATGTGGCCACAACGTGAGGTGCTTCACACCATTTGTCCGATTCCATCGTTTGAGCGGCGATAGAACGGATAAATTTGGATAGATCTGGACAATGTACACACATATGACAATGTACATACATATGACAATGTACATACATATGACAATGTACATACATATGACAATGTACATACATATGACAATGTACATACATATGACAGTGATTCTACCCACATCTCGGTTGATGACGACTACAGAGTTGTTGTTCTGAAGTCCTGCGGTGATTCAGCAGGAGCGTGGAATTATAAATCAATAACATCTATATGCAAGAAATTAAACTTCCTACTGTTCTTACTGCGAAGGAAAATACTGTGAAGGCTTGGCTCATCAGTGGAGAACCCTCCCAGCGGTGTTCACCAAGCTACCAATAACTTTTTAGAGCTCCAATGCTGTAGTGGACAATTGTGTTATATACCCGGCACTGTAGGGCGGAATATTGGTTGTGGCATTTAAGTAAACTATGGACATGGGCAGAACCGTACAATACAAAATGAGAGTTCTAAGAAGAAGTCTCGTGAATTAAATTGACGAACGGAGGGTTCACCACTGATGATCCAGGCCCTCCCACTATTTTTTCATCGTAGTAAGGACCGAAGAAAAAGTATATTTTATCTGAAAATTTTGGTTCTTAATTAATTTGTTTCTTAGAAAAGGAATGATCCAGGGAGGCTCAAACTTGAGAATGCTGAGGATGAGGCGATTGTTGGCGAATTGATGGATTTTCGTCGAGTGAAGTTGGGCGGATAAACACTCTCTCTTGTTAAAATAAACAAGCAAGCAGACGATCTAGTTTGGTCATCTACCGAGGTTTGCACGGGACGGGAAACTATTTAACAAATGTTAAGGACTTTTGTAAATATTTTCTCCCATCATAAGACTAGAAGAACTTTTTACTCGAAAACTGGCTTGTTGCTTTTAAAAGAAGCTAATTTTGTTATTGCGAGTTTATAAAATGTTGTAACAATTAAATCTCACCTTGAGGTTGCCTGGCGCAGACATATTCGGCCAAAATAATTTTTTTCAACGTTTCGACAAAACTATTTTTATTCCTGACGAGGACAAAATATTTTTGTCAAAACGGCGAAAAGACTTTTCTGGCCGAAGTTATTATATTAATGATATTTCAATTTAAAGCGCTACCTGCGCTGACATGCGTTTCTACAGTTGTCTAAACACATATTTACATTACTTTCAGGCTCCGTAAAGAATAACCCGAATAAGCATAAGATATTAACAAGGAGAAAAAAAGATAAAAATGGAAAACCCTATCTAATATTAGTAAATTAAATTTAATAGCCATCTATCGTTAAAATTTTACACATATAAATTTACATGCGCTTCTTTTAAATATCAATATTATATTTTTGCGGAAGAGCTTTGCTCGATGCAATACCTTGAAATTATATGTATGTTCCTCTGCAGACCAATAAGCTTATGTCCATAGTTCACTAAACACCCCTAAGCTGCCTTCCATAGCAAATACAGGGTATATTCCAAACCAATCCAATACAATAGTAAAGCGGTCTAGAGATTAATTTGGCGAAACCGCTGAAAGGGTTCACTACTGATGAGCCAAGCCCTCTCATTCAATAACTTATATCATTGCAGTAAGGTCTGTAGAGATAATATTGATGATATTTAAAAGAAGCGCATTGCCAGTAAATTCATATCTAATATATAACGCAGTAAATTGTTCAACGTTTTAATAAAAGTTTCTTTCTGTCACAATGCTTTTTGGCACGCAGCTATGGCTCTGGGATTTACGGCGACTGTTACAAGGTCTTTGAGGATGTTTAAAATCCCATCACTGCACATCCCTCTACTGCGCTGATAACGGCTGTTTGTGGTGAACACCGTCCCTTGGGTTAGGATTCTTTACTCCGGATAACAGCAGATTGCTACTGCCGGGATCAAAGGAGATGGAAACCGGCCGGGTTAGAAACTTGTGGTCGGTTTGTGTTCGCGGACCATCGGAGAAAGTGTCAACTGACGCCGGGGTTGGTGGAAAACCATGGCGTGAACTGGTCATCTTTATGGAGGTATAAAGCTAGCTTGTGTCTATCAGCCTTCTCCATTCTGTTACTGCGGTTCTCTGTTGGAATATATTGGACCAGAACCAGAGTATCTATTACATCAACTACAAGGAGGCTGCCTGGCGCTGCAAGGACATTCTGAAGTCCTCCCCCCCCCCCCCCCCCCCCCCCCCCCCTCTCCCCCCTCCCCCCGCTACAACTAGGGACCTACCTCGTAGGCCGACGTGATGCCCAGCCGCAGGAAGACGGGCATGTAGAAGAAGGCGGTGACCAGCACGACGCCGATGTAGCCCAGCGCGATGAGGACGTACTGGGTGCCGAACTGGTAGAGCTCGGCCGGCGTGCCAAGCATGGTGACGGCGGACATGAAGGAGGCGAGCAGCGAGGCGGCCACGGGCAGCGTCCCCAGGCGCCTGCCGCCCACCAGCAGCTCGGCCGCCGTCTGCCCCCGGAGCCGACCCAACACGGCCACCCATACCCCGATCCCGGCGCTGAACGCGAGCGTCAGCCCGAACACGACGTAGTCCGCCACGGAGAAGCGCGTCATCTCGACTGCCGCAGCTTCCTCCAGTCGGCCGCCGTCGTCAAGGCCGGGGCGCCACCCCGACTTCAACCGGAGCCATTGATTGGCTGGGGGGGGGGGGACATGCTAATTACTTCATTTACATGGTTATCAACTCACAGAAATTCTTTCTGTGGTCTGAGAATCCTGCATGGAACAAGGAGTTCGAACTTTTCATGCTCTTCCAAAAACTGGATCCAACCTCAAGTGGCTGTAAGTGACTGCAAAGCTTGTAAAGTCGCCATCAAAAGAGCGCGAAACTACAAACACAAAAATCGGTAGAAAATGAGCGGCTAACGGAAATATCTGCGAAGCCTGAATGAGTCACACACCTAGCAAGGCTTTCCGTTCTGGAAGTGTAACGGTTTCTGAGATTGTACAAGCTGTGGCCAGTGTTCAATGGATGGTATCCAACCAAGGTTTATCTTCCAGGAGCAGTATATATATAAGAGAGATTGAAACAACTTTAACCATAATTTGTTGACTGGAACTTTGTTATGGAAACGATACATCTCAACCAATTCTTTATTAAATTCCCGGCGTTTCAGTGAGATTGGGTCCCCTGAGTGACAGAAATTCACAGAAACGTCGGAGTTAGTTGATACAGCTACGTATCTTTTCCAAATCGAAACAACGTTTATTACATCATGATTTATTTGTAAGGAATAAATATGAGAGAGAAGAACACCAAATCTACGAGGATCCACTTAAGCACCATCCCACTCCAACCCGCCTCAACGTCACGGGGGAATATGGAATCGCTCTATTTGTTAAATTATTCTTTAAAGGAACCGCGACATATACGGTTTCTCCCTGAAGGTAGTCAAACCTTTTTTCTTTCCCCGGATTGGAGTCTGTCCTGTGTGTACACAACACCGCAACTTGGCAGCTAGGTGGCAAGGACTCACTCCAAGTGTGCATCATGTGATCTACACTCATGGACAAAACTTAAGGAAGTTGTACCTTTTACCATGTATATCGGGATTGAGACAATAACTCTGAAAGATATTACAGTGACCTTTATTGAAGACATACGAGATAACCAATATACACTCATGGACAAAACTTAAGGAAGTTGTACCTTTTACCATGTATATCGGGATTGAGACAATAACTCTGAAAGATATTACAGTGACCTTTATTGAAGACATACGAGATAACCAATATACACTCATGGACAAAACTTAAGGAAGTTGTACCTTTTACCATGTATATCGGGATTGAGACAATAACTCTGAAAGATATTACAGTGACCTTTATTGAAGACATACGAGATAACCAATATACACTCATGGACAAAACTTAAGGAAGTTGTACCTTTTACCATGTATATCGGGATTGAGACAATAACTCTGAAAGATATTACAGTGACCTTTATTGAAGACATACGAGATAACCAATATACACTCATGGACAAAACTTAAGGAAGTTGTACCTTTTACCATGTATATCGGGATTGAGACAATAACTCTGAAAGATATTACAGTGACCTTTATTGAAGACATACGAGATAACCAATATACACTCATGGACAAAACTTAAGGAAGTTGTACCTTTTACCATGTATATCGGGATTGAGACAATAACTCTGAAAGATATTACAGTGACCTTTATTGAAGACATACGAGATAACCAATATACACTCATGGACAAAACTTAAGGAAGTTGTACCTTTTACCATGTATATCGGGATTGAGACAATAACTCTGAAAGATATTACAGTGACCTTTATTGAAGACATACGAGATAACCAATATACACTCATGGACAAAACTTAAGGAAGTTGTACCTTTTACCATGTATATCGGGATTGAGACAATAACTCTGAAAGATATTACAGTGACCTTTATTGAAGACACACGAGATAACCAATATACACTCATGGACAAAACTTAAGGAAGTTGTACCTTTTACCATGTATATCGGGATTGAGACAATAACTCTGAAAGATATTACAGTGACCTTTGTTGAAGACACACGAGATAACCAATATACACGCATGGACAAAACTTAAGGAAGTTGTACCTTTCAGCATGTATATCGCGATTGAGACAATAACTCTGAAAGATATTACAGTGACCTTTATTGAAGACACACGAGATAACCAATATACACTCATGGACAAAACTTAAGGAAGTTGTACCTTTTACCATGTATATCGGGATTGAGACAATAACTCTGAAAGATATTACAGTGACCTTTATTGAAGACACACGAAATAACCAATATACACTTGTTTTAATGTCCAACCATACAGAGAGCAAAACAACAACTGACTCACCCGTGAAGGCAAGGTCCCGCTCCGCTGCGTCACGTGGGAAAACATAGGTACATGTTTTCTTACATGTTCTCAGCACATCCCCCTTTTTAAGACTTGAAATATATATATATACATTACAAACTTTAAATGCATAATATAATTAATAATGAAGGCGATCCACAGGTTTAACAATTCGTCCACTCCGGGTTCTTATCTGGCCGTCTTCTGAGTCGTTAGAGGGATAATCCACAACTGGGGTCTTTTCATTTTCAACCAGTTCCTCCCCCGAAAAGGTCGGCGTCGATGGGTCGGCTGGATATTGCACTGCATATCCTTTTCGTAGATGGAACCTGTTTCGACGTAAAGTCCCAACTGGAGTATCAACCATATATGACCTTGGTGTCGATGCTTTCTGCTTTACAATCCCCCAGGTTCGCATATCTGTAATCCAAACCGTGTCACCTTCGGATAGCTCCTCCATGTCCGTAGCTCCGCAGCGTCGATCATATCTGGATTTCATATCCTTTCTCCTTCTCCCCTCCTTTCTTTTCAGGGTCTGAGAGTCCACCAACTTTGGATTAAGATTCTCTGGTGCAATTGGCAAGGTCGTTCGGAGTTTACGTCCCATGAGAAGCTCAGCAGGGCTGTAACCGTTCTCCAAAGGGGTCGATCGATACTCCAGGAGTCCAAGCGATGGGTCTTGATTTTTCTTGAGGATCAACTTAGCAATTTTCACACCTGCTTCTGCCATCCCATTGCTCTGCGGGAATCGAGGACTTGAAGTGACATGTGTGAATCCGTACTGCCTTGCGAAATTTGCAAATTCACGAGCAGCTCCAAATTGCGTCCCATTATCGCTTACAACAGTTTCTGGTATTCCATGTCGGGCAAATATGGATTTGCAACCACGCACCACCACATTGGCTGTGAGCCGATCCAGCTGAACCACTTCAGGAAATCGAGAATAATAGTCAATGACGACTAGATACCACTTATTCTCGAACTTGAACAAATCCATTCCAATCTTTTGCCACGGTCGTGTAGGAAAGTTGGTTGGTATCAAAGGTTCATGTTTTGAGACGGCTTCCTGGATACAGACACTGCACTTTCTGACCGTTTCCGCGATCTCTTCCGAAATTCCAGGCCACCATACCGTCTCACGTGCGCGAAGTCTTGTTTTTGTAATCCCGAAGTGCCCAGCGTGCAACTTATCTAGGATCTCCAGTTTCATACTTGCTGGAATAACAAGACGACAGCTACGCATCAGTAGTCCATTTTGAACGCCGAGTTCATCCTTGACATGCCAATAAGAGAGCAGAGCCTGTGACATTTTCTTCTTATCTGGCCAGCCTTTCTCAAGGTAGTTGACTACTGCTTTCAGGGTCGTATCTTCTTGTTGAGCTTCAAAAATCTTCGTCAACATCTCGTCTTTGTCGGTTATACACGAGAGAACTGCATTTATATGCGCTGAGGTTTGCCGTTCGTTTTCACCTCCCTCGGTTGTAAGAAGTGGTTGTCTAGATAATGCATCGGCGTCGAGCAGCTCCTTTCCAGGGATATGCACTATTTTGAATCCAAACCTCATCATACGCATTCGGAAACGTTGCAGTCTTGGGGTCAGCGAACTCAATTCTTTCGTTGAAAATAGAGGAATGAGAGGCTTATGGTCGGTCTCAATTCGGAAACGCTTTCCAAGCAGGAAATCTTGAAAACGTTCGCAGGCCCATGTAATTGCGAGAGCCTCTTTCTCGATCTGAGCATATCGTTTTTCGGTAGGTGTCATAGTTCTAGAAGAATAAGCAACAGGTCGCCAGATTCCATTCTTACCTTCTTGCTTCAGTACCGCTCCCAAGCCGTATGAAGATGCGTCGGATGACACCATAGTTGGTTTCCTGACGTCGTATGCTGCCAAGGTAGGTTGAGTCGTGAGCAATTCTTTCAACTTTCGGAATGCTCGCTCCTGGCTGCAATCCAAACGAAGTCTTGACCTTTCACCAACAACTGGTTCAGTGGTGCCACAATTTCAGATAAATTTTCCACAAAGCGTCCCAGATGGTTCACCATGCCAAGAAATCTTCTTACGCCATGAACATCGGTCGGAGCAGGCATCTTCGCCACTGCTTCGATTTTCGCTGGATCTGGTCGAATACCGTCTTCATCCAGTATGTGCCCAAGAAAATTAATTCTTGGCACGCCGAAGACACACTTGGCCTTGTTTAGTGTAACTTTCGCCTCTTTCAGTTTTCGGAGCACTAAACGAAGAATTCGATCGTGAGTCTTGGAGTCGGAGGCAAATATCAGGATATCGTCCAGGTAACACATTACACCGTCCATGCCTTGCAAGATTATTGACATAACTTTCTGAAAATACTCTGGGGCGAGTGAGATTCCAAATGGCATTCTGCAGTATTTATATCTCCCAAAAGGAGTGATGAAGGTCGTTAAATGCTGGCAGTCCGGGCTCAACGGAATCTGGTGAAAGCCACTGTTCGCGTCCAGTTTCGAAAAGAATCTTGCTTCCCCCAGTTGCCCCAGCATGTGCTCCACCACTGGCATGGGATGCACTTCGCGCTGTACATGTTCGTTCAGCCTTGAGAGATCCACACAGAGTCGTATGTCGCCATTCGGTTTACCAGCAATCACAGTCGGTGCACACCATTCAGTCGCAACGTTAACTTGTGCTATGATTCCCGCCTTCTCGAGCTCTTCCAATCTTGTTTTGAGCTTTTCCATCAAAGGTATTGGTACCCGTCGAGGAGTATGCACAGCATATGGTTTTGCTCCAGGTTTCAATTTGATTTCGTAAGGGTTTCCGATCTGTCCCAGTCCTTCAAATACTTCAGGGAATTCCTTGATCGGGTTAATTCTCGTCGCAACCACTTCAATCCGCCTCGCCAGGTTCAAGAGCTCACATGCCCGGCGACTCAGAAGAGGTTCACTCAAACGACGAATAACATAAATCTTCTCCTTGATTTCATAATTGCCATTTCGCAGCGTTGATATAAACATACCCACAGTCTGAAGTTCGGAAAATTCAGCAGCTCTAAGGTTGATATCACTTTCCACAAGTCGTTGCTGTCCCATTATCTTCTTGAAGAGACACAGAGGAACACATGTAACATCCGCCTGGGAGTCGAGCTTGAACTTCACCTTTTTCCCGTTCACTTGGATTTCTGCTGTCCATCGCCTCCTGCACTCGCCTTCATCATCATCGAGATTAGATGAATCCTCCACAGCTGAGACCTCCAGGAGAAAACCAATTTCTTCATCAAGTTCAGAAACAGCTTTGACTTCCGCAGTCTTCGCCTGCTTATCTGGGCAGCAATTTGCAAAATGGCCAGTTTTTGAACATAGGTTACATCTTTGTCCTTCAGCACGGCAGGCCTGTCCTTCCCTGTGGGTGAAACCTCCGCATTTTGGACATCGTGATCTTGTTTTGGCTGACTTCTCCTTCTTCCTCGAAGGCTGCTGTTGTTGTTTCGGTGATTGTTTCTTCGAGTTGAACTTCACCTGATCGACCTTTTGGCTTGTTGAGGGACGCTGCAGGTCGACTTGCTGCTGTCGAACGGCCTCCTGCTGTCGAACCATTTTCACCGCCTTTTCCAAAGTCAGTTCGCTGTCCAACTGCATTCTTTCAGACAAAGCTTTGTCCCTCACTCCAACCACAATTCGGTCACGGATCAACTGCTCATGAAGACCCTCAAATTCGCAACTATCAGCCAATTTGTACAATGAAGTGATGAATTCGTCCACTGGCTCCCGATCCTCTTGGATTCTTGAATTAAATTTCGCACGTTCGTAGATAATATTCTTTCTGACACAGAAGTGGCTGTCGAATGCCTTGAGGACGGAATCAATTTTCGTTGCCTCTTCCTCCTTTTCGAACTTGAATGTCCTGAATATATCATCCGCGCGGTCACCCATCAAGTACATGAACAAATCGATCTTGTCCGCCTCCTCTTTCTTCTTCATTCCACTGACCACGAGGTATCGTTCGAATCTCTTCCTCCATTTGGGCCATTCGTTGGGAGTCGAGAAGTCGAAAGTTTCTGGAGGTTGAATCTGAGCCATGTTGAATTATCTTCCAAGGTACACAAAAATCGATATTTTGCAATATACGGGTTCGTATTTTATCCAGTTATCGCTGCCACCATGTTTTAATGTCCATCCATACAGAGAGCAAAACAACAACTGACTCACCCGTGAAGGCAAGGTCCCGCTCCGCTGCGTCACGTGGGAAAACATAGGTACATGTTTTCTTACATGTTCTCAGCACAACACTCATGGACAAAACTAAAGAAGTTGTACCTTTCAGCATGTATATCGGGATTGAGACAATAACTCTGAAAGATATTACAGTGACCTTTATTGAAGACACACGAGATAACCAATATACACTCATGGACAAAACTTAAGGAAGTTGTACCTTTCAGCATGTATATCGGGATTGAGACAATAACTCTGAAAGATATTACAGTGACCTTTATTGAAGAGTACGTCTCTTGACCTCACGGACAATACAGCAGCTACATATTAACCCTATCCTACAGTCTCCCCCAAATCATAGACTAAAATCAAGGAAGCCGATATGGTCCAGAGGAAACCAACTTCTCTCCCAAAATTTTAACATCTCAGAAGCATGGACAAATTCCTGGATCAGCTCCGATATCCCAAACAAGAACCTCATCACAAGCCCAAGTGTCAAGATCCCAGGTTTCTCCCTCCCTCGACGAGAATGGGTGCTTCTAAACCGCTTTAGGACAGGTCAGGGAAGGTGTGCAGAGCTGATGAAGTTATGGGGCTACACCAAAGATCCAAATAGTACCTGCAACGTCCCACAATCAATGTCCCATATACTAGATGACTGCCCGCTGTACAAATTCAATGGAGGAATCTCCAATCTCCATTCTGTCACCCCGGAAGCCCTGAACTGGCTGAAGGCCTTGCCTCTCAGACTTTAATGACCGATATGTCCTCACTTCTTTTTTCTAGATTTAATTCATTTTGTCTCCTCTCTAATTGTAAATACGCTGCTGTATCACCTCATAAGCATAAATAAATTTATTGAAGACACACGAAATAACCAATATACACTCATGGACAAAACTTAAGGAAGTTGTACCTTTCAGCATGTATATCGGGATTGAAACAATAACTCTGAGAGATATTACAGTGACCTTTATTGAAGACACACGAGATAACCAATATACACTCATGGACAAAACTTAAGGAAGTTGTAACTTTCAGCATGTATATCGCGATTGAGACAATAACTCTGAAAGATATTACAGTGACCTTTATTGAAGACACACGAGATAACCAATATACACTCATGGACAAAACTTAAGGAAGTTGTACCTTTCAGCATGTATATCGGGATTGAGACAATAACTCTGAGAGATATTACAGTGACCTTTATTGAAGACACACGAGATAACCAATATACACTCATGGACAAAACTTAAGGAAGTTGTAACTTTCAGCATGTATATCGCGATTGAGACAATAACTCTGAAAGATATTACAGTGACCTTTATTGAAGACACACGAGATAACCAATATACACTCATGGACAAAACTTAAGGAAGTTGTACCTTTCAGCATGTATATCGGGATTGAGACAATAACTCTGAAAGATATTACAGTGACCTTTATTGAAGACACACGAGATAACCAATATACACTCATGGACAAAACTTAAGGAAGTTGTACCTTTCAGCATGTATATCGGGATTGAGACAATAACTCTGAGAGATATTACAGTGACCTTTATTGAAGACACACGAGATAACCAATATACACTCATGGACAAAACTTAAGGAAGTTGTACCTTTCAGCATGTATATCGGGATTGAGACAATAACTCTGAAAGATATTACAGTGACCTTTATTGAAGACACACGAGATAACCAATATACACTCATGGACAAAACTTATGGAAGTTGTACCTTTCAGCATGTATATCGGGATTGAGACAATAACTCTGAAAGATATTACAGTGACCTTTATTGAAGACACACGAGATAACCAATATACACTCATGGACAAAACTTATGGAAGTTTTACCTTTCAGCATGTATATCGGGATTGAGACAATAACTCTGAAAGATATTACAGTGACCTTTATTGAAGACACACGAGATAACCAATATACACTCATGGACAAAACTTAAGGAAGTTGTAACTTTCAGCATGTATATCGGGATTGAGACAATGACTCTGAAAGATATTACAGTGACCTTTATTGAAGACACATGAGATAACCAAGTGTGAACAGCCTCTGTCTCCTTCATAAAAAAAAGCAGACGACCGGCGACATCAAAGACTTTTCACTACCTTAAATATTGTCCATGAGTGTATATTCCAAGTATGTAATTATATTCTCACACTTAGAACGTACAACAGCTGCAGGAGGTTGGACGACACTTTTTACAATAAAACGAACTTCTACTGTCTTTACTGCGATGTTATTAATAAAAGAATGGGATAATGTCTTAATGCCTGGCTCATCAGTGGAGAACCCTCTCAGCCGTTTCGCCGACGTCGTAATCCATCCCATGTCTGCAGGTCGGAGAAGATGTCAACAATGAGAGGGGTGACAATATTGTTCACCAAAGTGTCATCGGGTAGAGCCGCAAGTCTCACAGCTCGCGGTAACAATGGTTTATTTGTAAATATATCTCAGTTCAGTCAATGCTTCAATTATTGGTGCTTTTACAAATAAACAAAGGTTGCCCGTTTTACAAATAAAATACCGAAATCACCACATTGCGAGTCATAAAATCAACCTTTAAACAAACTACACTCATGGACAAAACTTAAGGAAGTGGAAAGTCTTTGATGTCGTCGGTTTTTATCTCTCTTTTTTTATGAGAGAGGCAATTTTGTTCATACTTTGTTATCTCGTATGTCTTCAATAAAGGTTACTGTAAAATTTTTCAGAGTTATTGTCTGAGTCCTGATATACATGGCAAAACTTCCTTAAGTTTTGTCTCCATGAGAGTGGGTAACTATTGGTTCTACAACGTTCAGAGCACGTATTAGGAAAACATCGCTCGCTGTTCACAACCAAAGTTTCAAATTTTGATGATAAAAACTGAGTTCGATGATAGATGGCGCTAGATATCATCACAACGAACGAACGACGTGGGAGCGACGGGATTAGAAAGTTGAAGAACTTAGTGTCAAGAGGAACTGGAACCCCGAAATATGTCAACAGAGACTGCTGGCCTTTCCAATAGAACAATCCCTTGGGTCAATATTTATAAGGTGAAAACATCCGGGGATAAGTTTCCTTTTTCAATCCAAGTCTCTAGGCATGTGATGGCCAGAGATCTGAATTATCATTTTAAAAGGAAACTTATCGCTGGAATTATTCAAAGAACGTCAGACACCTACTGAAGACAAATGGATTAGAAAATATTGTAACAAAGTATTTATTATTTTATTAGCAGAGTGTTATTTTTTTATGTTTATATTTTGCTATACTCTGTACACTCCCCTCTTTTGCTTATATTTTGTTTATCACTCATAATTTGTTCTTGCCTGAAATAAATTGTTGTCTCATCCTGAAGTTTGTCTTCCCTAATTTTCCACGTGGCAATATATTTATGTTGGTAAAATTTTGAGGAAGAGAAGACCTCCAATAAGCTGAGGGATCAAGGAAGCTACTGTAGATGATATGCGAAGTGAAGTCACCAACAGATATCAAATTGAAGAATATTTGTCTACACCTAAAGTCGAACAGCAGAGAAGTAAGAGTCTTTTTGCAACGACCAGAGTAAATTTACTCCCGTGCTGCTGCTGTACAGCTGGTGGAAGGTTCAATTGGCTCACAGTTCTACAATCGGCCGGATTGTCCACAAAGGTCTGGTGTAACGGCAGATCTCCTGGGCTGAGTGACTTGGACCCAGTACTTTCAGTCCGTCCGCATCGAATGCTGAGAGGAGGGCTTGATGGACTTTTTAAACCAATTAGGATCCGCCAAGCAAAGGAAAAGATATTACTGGTGGAAAGATAGCTATTCTGTCATTATTTCCTGAGAAGCGGACCACCTCTTTCAAGATGGCATGTTCCGAGAAATTCTGTCTTCAGCCAGATGGACGAACGCCTGACTCCATTCTCAAAATTCGTTTGTTCAAAACTCGATCCGTTATTACGCGACATCAAATTGTGACGTCATGGTGCCCCCATCGCCGTGATGACTCGGCCCAGTTGCAGTATCCGGGAATGAAGGAATAATGGGCTGAGCCTATTTTTTTTTTGTTGAGAGCTCCTCATTGTAGTTCTGATTGAAAGGATTTTAAAGCACGAATGTTTCTTTTATACAAAATACAAACTTCTACTGTCCTTACTGCGAGGAAAAATATATATTGGGAGGGCTTGGCTCATCAGTGGCGAAACCGCTGGGAAGGTTCACCACTGATGAGCCAAGCCCTCCCAATATATATTTTTCCTCGCAGTAAGGACAGTAGAAGTTTGTATTTTGTATAAAAGAAACATTCGTGCTTTAAAATCCTTTCATTTTATATATATATATGGCGTATTATTGCTTTGTGTTAATTTATGCCTAACTGGCCTTGTCTTTAGTCTTTGCGGAAGAGCATTGCTCGATGCAAATATTTGAAAGTAATTCTACTGTCCTATAAGCTTATGTCCATAATTTTCTTGAAAACCATTTCTGAGATTCCATCCTTCAGTGCTGCGTATATAAGCAGAATCGTCCATTGCAGTATTAGAGCTCTTAGAAGCGGTCTGGTGGATTAAATTGGCGAAACCGCTGGGAGGGTTCACCACTGATGAGCCAAGCCCTCCCAATATATATTTTTCCTCGCAGTAAGGACAGTAGAGTTTGTATTTTGTATAAAAGAAACATTCGTGCTTTAAAATCCTTTCATTTTATTTATATAGATGGCGCGTTATTGCTTTGTGTTAGTTCTGATTGTTGGCAACACTCGGGGTAGTTCTGATTGTCGGCAACACTCGGTGTGTGTAGTTCTGATTGTTGGAAACACTTGGTGTAGTTCTGATTGCTGGCAACACTCGGTGTAGTTCTGATTGTCAGCAACACTCGGTGTGTGTAGTTCTGATTGTCGACAACACTTGGTGTAGTTCTGATTGTCGGTAACACTCGGTGTGTGTAGTTCTGATTGTCGGTAACACTCGGTGTAGTTCTGATTGTCGGTAACACTCGGTGTGTGTAGTTCTGATAGTCGGTAACACTTGCATATTTCCTTTGTTAGGTTTTCTTTTGTACAATAATTCAGGTGGAGTTTATCAAGGTCGCTAGTAGGGCTTCTGTTTAAGCTGCTACTCACGGCTTCTCCCCAAACTTCTTTTTCTAACCCGGAGCCCAGAAGTAAATCTCTAGTTTTCCTTTAGTGTTATGTTCAATATTTCTGCCTTTTGTTGTGGACCATATGGTATTGTACGGTCTAGCTTAATTCCTTCAGATTTACACTAGGTTTGTATATCATTGTTGGTTTATTCCGTCCCATTATCACACCTGAAACTTTGTTATTGGTCAGCCGCTACACTTAATTTATATATATTTATGTAATAAGGTGAAGTTCTGGTAGCTCTTGTAGAATCCTGTCGACTCTCTGTAATAAGCTGTGGTAACCGAGGGTCAAACCTGTAGTAACCGAGAGGGACATTCAGGGCGTGGAGAGTTTTCCAGTACCTCTCTGCACCTTGTAGGACATTTAACAGTTCTCACAGAGTACAGGCAGTCGTGGTCGAGGCAGAGTGGAAAGCTTGGGAATGTCCGCACACACAAAACGAAGCGACACAGTTGTAGAAGGAAAGTTCCATGAACAGATAAAAGTCGAGCTAAGAGCAAGATGAAGATAGAGTAGATCTTACTGTTTTACATTGCGATGAGGTGGTCCTGGCACAAACGACAAGGGGTGACGCTGACCGGAAGACTAACTGACTGTTGCTAAGCCGGGCCTTTTTATATAACTCCTCGGACAAAGAAGTATTGCCTTACAGCACGTGTCGCTGATACTAGACACTGGCGCCGGTCTGGCGGCTTCCAATTTATTTTTAGAAGTTACTTTGTGATTTACTTCTCAATCTTACTTTAGCTCAGCTTTTAATCTATTACATAGTTTTATTTATTCATCCTCAGTTTGTACAAAGTACATTACATATGGTGATGCAAGGACACATGTCAATTATGCGTATAATTATTTATAGATGTGTTTCTATATACAACATGACAATCTTGTTTTAAGTATTATATAATATAGGGTTGTTGGTTTAAATTACCATATTTATATATTGGTTTACGTTGTCTTTTATTTCTGATTTATTTTATATCACATATACATAGCAGAAATGTGTATAGTTACCTAAGAAGGTGAGAACATATCTTCTGTTGTCATATGTTACTCGTTCAATGGATCCGCACAAATCACTTTCCAATCAGAACTACACCGAGTGTTGCCGACAATCAGAACTACACCGAGTGTTGCCGACAATCAGAACTACACCAAGTGTTGCCGCAATCAGAACTACACCGAGTGTTGCTGAGAATAAGAACTACACCGAGTGTTGCTGACAATCAGAACTACACCGAGTGTTGTCGACAATCAGAACTACACCGAGTGTTGCTGACAATCAGAACTACACCGAGTGTTGCCAACAATCAGAACTACACCGAGTGTTGCCAACAATCAGAACTACACACACCGGGTTTTGCTGACAATCAGAACTACACCGAGTGTTGCCAACAATCAGAACTACACCAAGTGTTTCCAACAATCAGAACTACACACACCGAGTGTTGCTGACAATCAGAACTACACCGAGTGTTGCCGACAATTTCAAGAAGAGATTTGAATATCTCTTACATACACAAATGAAACTTGTGATTTAGTGAAGCCAAAAGAAACAGAATGGATGAATGACTTAGTTCTAAATGGGTTTACAAAGACGATGGCAGATATAGAGCAGAAGATGTGGACAATAAAAGACATATAGGACTACCTGTAGTACTGCAGTGGATGCTTTAAGAACATGTTTGGTATTAGCAACGGTGAAGAACCTAAAAATCAAAACATTCGACATTTTAACTGAATTTCGTTATAGCTGCATAGGTGAGTGCATATACCCGACTCTACCAGAAGGAGATTTGAAGGAAGCAAGATATGCAAACCGATGTACTTTAAAGAATGATAAGGGAATCTTACCAACACATGTATCAGTGGGATTGATTAATAGCAGAAAATGAAAAAGAAATAGCCGAACTTTCGACAAAATTTGTCGAAAGGTTTAAGACCAGAATTAACAAGAATCTAAAATATTTTCAAGGAATGGAAACCAACAGGAATGAAGGATAAATACTTCTAACCCAGGATAACTAGGCCAAACAAGTTATAGACAAATACAATAGGACAACAGAACCAGTGTCTACGCCCCCCCCCCCCCCCCCCCCCCCCCCCCTTACTTAATGAATCAACAGGAAACCAAGCTGTTGAGCCAGAAAGTTCCATACAGAGAGTAGTCTTCTGTACAACCAACCAGACATTGTAGTCAATACCAGAAATATCCCTGAACCAACAGATGTAGTAAACATAAAAATAACACTAAGATTAAAGTAAGCAACGGTATTGGATATGAAACAAATGTTACAACACATGTGCGGCAACCTGTGATTTAACAGACAAGAGGAAACACGTCGGGATATGGAGGACTATTGATTGATGCCATATCATCAACTGAATCTGGACTGCTGAAATCCTACGTTTAAAACTGAATAAAGAACTCAAGGATAAACCTGTTTGGTGAAACATTGATAACCGCACTGAGAGAATCACAGGACAAGTGGGGAGAAGAAGTGAACACATTGATGTAAGATTTTATAGAAGATATCTCTCTTGAATATATAGAGAGCTTGCGCCGGCACTCATAGTTCTTTAAGTTAAAAGACACTTCGCGCGGTCAGGAAATGTTTCTCTCGGCGTTTCGACAAACATATTTTGTCCTCGCCAGGAAAAATAAAAATTGGAGCATTTGTGGCAAGGCGTTATAAGAGGAGATACATTTATAACGCCTTGCCACAAATGCTCCAATTTTTATTTTTCCTGACGACGACAAAATATTTTTGTCGAAACGCCGAAAGAAACATTTCCTGGCCGCGCGAAGTGTTTTTAAAGAAGTTTCTAAAAGATGTCTACGACACCCCTGAATCCCGACACACGAACAACACTGCTCTGTACTGGTTAGGAGGCCAACCCTTCATTTGTGAGTGTTTTTATAAACTATAATTTAAATGGGGGAGTTAAAATGGATAATTTTATTCATGAAATCATAATCAGTGGCCATTACTTTTAACTTGGCAACACAGTAAAAAAGGAAGACTTTTGTTTACTACATATACAACTTTATATTTAGCGCGTGTTTATGTCTTACTCCGGCTTGTAACATATTGTCTTCTTTTGTCAACACTGCCAATAGTTAACGGCAATATGTGGCCCCTGTTATACGATACAGGAAGCCAAGTCAGTATCATTGATTCAGTAAAGGTCTTGAGAGAGAATTGGGACGATGCACTTAAAACTTCACGTATAGTGACAGCAGACACGTGTTAAAACCTGTAGAGATGGCAACGTCAGCGAGCTGGGAGAGATAAGCTTCTATATAATGCTTTTTGACAAAGATAAACATTCTGAAATCTTTGAGTCAGCTGGGGAAATGTTTGATTGGTGAACTGATCTCTCCCACGTCATTGGACGAATGTTTATACTAGGGGGTTCTAAGGGTCTTCCCGAGTCGTGGTTGTGTGTCGTCCCCGCCGGTGTGTCCGCTCCTATCAACGCTGGAATAAAGTACCGACTTTGTGAGAACTTATCGGGTTACGTCATCCTTTTGTTGTCACTGTACCAATTGAGTGTACGCGGTTCTGTGTATTGAGTCCCTGTTTACTTTCTGTGTGTAATATACCGATTATAGTAGTGTTTGTCAAGTGAGATTTGCCGGCACGTCCAAGGTGGAACTCCCAGAGTTGTTCCGGGCACCGGGCCAAATGTGGCTGTCATTAGGGTAAAGAGGCATCAAATAGATATTGTCGCGGAACAGTGACGTGACAGTTTGTTTTGTGGGATGACAGTGGAAGTCCGAGTGGCGACGCACTACCATTTGATTCCTTAACAAACTCTTGAAATATCCCGAGACACCGGATTGAATTACCGAGTTTAAAATGTCCTTGTGCAAAATTTAAAAAACGTGACGCAATCAAATTTCTCCATTGTTTGCCACCCGTCTTCCCCGATGTCCCCTGCGGCTGCAACCGTCTCCGCGCGGGGAAATTCTTCACTTCCCGGACAAACCCGGACACTGACGGCTTTATTGTCGCGGCTTCCGGCATCCAGCTGGTCGGTTTATTGGTTCCCGGGGAATCAAAGCCTCGATTCTCTCAGACATTCACCCCCCGGGGCAACATTCCTGCAGTGTGCGCTCCCTTTGTATTCGATAGTACTGTAGAACTCTGTAATGGTCAACACCTAGTTACAGAGTGTCCTTTAGGTAGAGGTGTCCTCTTACTGGAGCGTTGCTACAGTAGAACTACCTCTCTGACACCACCTAGTTACAGAGTGTCCTTTAGGTAGAGGTGTCCTCTTACTGGAGCGTTGCTACAGTAGAACTACCTCTCTGACACCACCTAGTTACAGAGTGTCCTTTAGGGAGAGGTGTCCTCTTACTGGAGAGTTGCTACAGTAGAACTACCTCTCTGACAACACCTAGTTACAGAGTGTCCTTTAGGGAGAGGTGTCCTCTTACTGGAGAGTTGCTACAGTAGAACTACCTCTCTGACAACACCTAGTTACAGAGTGTCCTTTAGGTAGAGGTGTCCTCTTACTGGAGCGTTGCTACAGTAGAACTACCTCTCTGACACCACCTAGTTACAGAGTGTCCTTTAGGGAGAGGTGTCCTCTTACTGGAGAGTTGCTACAGTAGAACTACCTCTCTGACAACACCTAGTTACAGGGTGTCCTTTAGGTAGAGGTGTCCTCTTACTGGAGCGTTGCTACAGTAGAACTACCTCTCTGACACCACCTAGTTACAGAGTGTCCTTTAGGGAGAGGTGTCCTCTTACTGGAGAGTTGCTACAGTAGAACTACCTCTCTGACAACACCTAGTTACAGAGTGTCCTTTAGGGAGAGGTGTCCTCTTACTGGAGAGTTGCTACAGTAGAACTACCTCTCTGACAACACCTAGTTACAGAGTGTCCTTTAGGGAGAGGTGTTCTCTTACTGGAGAGTTGCTACAGTAGAACTACCTCTCTGACAACACCTAGTTACAGAGTGTCCTTTAGGGAGAGGTGTCCTCTTACTGGAGAGTTGCTACAGTAGAACTACCTCTCTGACAACACCTAGTTACAGTGTGTCCTTTAGGGAGAGGTGTCCTTTTACTGAAGAGTTGCTACAGTAGAACTACCTCTCTGACAACACCTAGTTACAGAGTGTCCTTTAGGGAGAGATGTCCTCTTACTGGAGAGTTGCTACAGTAGAACTACCTCTCTGACAACACCTAGTTACAGAGTGTCCTTTAGGGAGAGATGTCCTCTTACTGGAGAGTTGCTACAGTAGAACTACCTCTCTGACAACGCCTAGTTACAGAGTGTCCTTTAGGGAGAGGTGTCCTCTTACTGGAGAGTTGCTACAGTAGAACTACCTCTCTGACAACACCTAGTTACAGTGTGTCCTTTAGGGAGAGGTGTCCTCTTACTGAAGAGTTGCTACAGTAGAACTACCTCTCTGACAACACCTAGTTACAGAGCCAAAGTGTCCTTTAGGGAGAGATGTCTTCTTACTGGAGAATTGCTAATTAATAAAAATGGCCATTTTGATAATGAAAACTGTCCTTTACAGAGAGATGTCCTCTAGTGTCCTCTCATGAAGGTATCTCGGTGCCCACCATCGAAAGCTGTGTGAAGATAGAACCGGAGGTCCACCCAGTGGAGCAGCCAGGTCGCGGGTAATTCTGACTCCTGTCTGGCTGCGGTAAAATAAATTATCATTTAAAATAATAATGATTAAAATATTTTCGATATTCATTTCGTTAACACCTTCATCTTAGAGTTTAGGTTTAAAAAATAATAATTTCAATGAATGCAGTAGTTCCTCAACGCCCGGTGAAGTCTTGCTCGAAGCTAAAATCCACGGGGCACGAAATTAGTTTTTCACAAGTGTTGGTCGGACATGTGTGTGACACGAGAGTGGGGAGAAAATCCTATTTTTGAGAATTTTGAGAGAATTCAGGGAATATATCAGAATCTCAGTGTCCACCGTTGACTCATCACCTCCTTGACGTCTCAAAGATCCGGTAAAGAACTCTTGCTCTAAGAGCGTTACGTCACCAGTAGAAGACACCCGGCTCGAAAGATCCCATATTTCCCACAATAAAGAAACAAACGTTTCGCCCAACAACCTCATGTCTTTGTTTTACTGGATTGGTCGGTCGTCCACAGCAGAATGGACCAACATCGACTTTTCTCAAACTACACTCATGGACAGAACTTGAGGAAGTTGAAAATATTTAATGTCGCCGGTCGTCTATTTTTTTTTTTTTTTCAAGGAGACATGATTGTTCACACTTGGTTATCTCGTGTGTCTTCAATAAAGGTCACTGTAATATCTTTCAGAGTTATTGTCCCGATGTTGTCCATGAGTGAAGTTCCGTTCTTCAAGCCGCCACAAGGAAGAAATATATCTCTCTTTGTAACTTCCTCGACATCTGAAAAATGCAATTTGACAATTTAAGAAAAAAAGTTTTCCTGATCGTGCAACTGAGAGCTTATGATGGCTTGCGGCATCTATCAGAAAACCAACTAATCGTCTATTTTTAATTATTCCAGAATTGGCCACATAGCTTCCTTGATTCATCAAGACAGACGACGCGGGCCACAGATGCCCAATCAGCAGATGACTTCATCAACCTGATCCCAGTGCAAGTTCACTTTTGTAACTTTTATTTTCAAAATAGTCAAAGTTCTGCTCTAAAATATTTCTGGTTGTTATATATGTAGGTATAAAGAGACAAGGGTCGCCTCTCTCGTCAAAATGGACGTCTAAAAAAAGACGCCATCTATTGACCGTCGCCGCAAGTAGTGGCCTCGGGTCGGTGACAAAGCCACAACACCAGCTTTGGCAAACTGAAAAGCGTCCAGCTAGAGACCATGGCTTCGGTTTAAAGTCCGCCCTAGACTGACGAGAGCAATTAGCCCGAAACCATGGTCTCTAGGTGGACGCTTTTCAGTTTGCCAAAGCTGGTGTTGTGGCTTTGTCACCGACCCGAGGCCGCTAGTTGCGGCGACGGTCAATAGATGGCGTCTTGTTTTAGACGTCTATTTTGACGGGAGAGGCGACCCTTGTCTCTTTAGATCAATTTCCTCCCGGAAAAAGTTCCATCTATAGATAGGTACATCGCCGTCTGTTATAAGAAACCATTATAGCGGCGTTTGGTTCTTTTTAAATAAAACAATTTCTACTGCCCTTACTGCGATGATAAATTAAAGGCAAGGCCTGGCTCATCAGTAGTGAACCCTGTGGAAATAAATGGCACCATTTCCAGGAGGTCAGCTTCGGTATCAGTATAAAAGGAAAACATCAAAATTCAATATTACAGCGGTATGAGAGATTAAACTGGCGAAACTCCGCTGAGAGGGTTCACCACTGATGAGCCAGCCCTCCCATTAATTTATCATTGATATGAGGGGGCAGAATATTGTTTATTTTAAAAAGAAGGCGTCTAAAATAGTTTCTTATAGCTATATCTGTTTTACACATTTTTAAAAATTTTAAAACGGCATTTAAAAAAATATATTTTCAAATAATTCTTAATAACTTTTTCAAGATCCAATTTCAGCTCCAAACCATCACTTCGGCCACAGTTGACACAAAGAAGGGGAAATGTTCCATTTATCCGAACTCCTGAACCAACTTCCTACAGGCCAATAATGCCACAAAGAGAATCTCCGCTGATTGGTGGATTCTGCTGCAGGTTATCGCGTCGCGTGCAGACGCCCCGAGTGGTTTCTGGTGTCGACTGATTAAATGGCAATAAGTCCGTGATGTCGCAGTTCTCAACCAGCTATTGATTGTCAGCTTGATGTCTTGGTTAGGTGTCTGGTGACAGACTTGACACACAAGAGCTGTGCGGGACGTTGAGTTCACAGAGAGTTCCTTTATCCCTTTGTTAACATTCATTTGGATTGGTTCCTCGTCGACGCAGGCGCCGGTAGATTGGTGGTTGGTCGAGATCTTGACTCTCTCGAGTTGGTAGCGTCCTGCGGCCTGCAGTGGGAGTATCGGGGATCCTGGTAAAACCTTGGTGAAGCTGGGTACACAGTGAAGACTGAGGAAGCTGGGTACACAGTGTAGACTGAGGAAGCTCGAGTGAAGCTGAGTACACAGTGAAGACTGAGGAAACTGGGTACACAGTGAAGACTGAGGAAGCTCGAGTGAAGCTGAGTACACAGTGAAGACTGAGGAAACTGGCTACACAGTGAAGACTGAGGAAGCTCGAGTGAAGCTGAGTACACAGTGAAGACTGAGGAAACTGGGTACACAGTGAAGACTGAGGAAGCTGGGTACACAGTGAAGACTGAGGAAGCTCGAGTGAAGCTGGGTACACAGTCAAGACTGAGGAAACTGGGTACACAGTGAAGACTGAGGAAGCTGGGCACACAGTGAAGACTGAGGAAGCTCGAGTGAAGCTGGGTACACAGTGAAGACTGAGGAAGCTCGAGTGAAGGTGAGTACTCAGTGAAGACTGAGGAAGCTGAGTACACAGGGGGAGCTCGAGTGAAGCTGGGTACATTCCCGGAACCCAGGAAGTTGAGTGAAGCCGAAGATTCAAGTATCTATCAATTAGGACGCTGAAGCTTTCGCCAAAATAAAATATTCAGCGAGCAATTAATTTATTTGCTCGGTCACACGGCATAGTTTCCACAAAGTAGGACTTCCATCAGCAGTTCCTCGTCGGACTAGTTAGCCGGCGTCTGTCGACTTGGAAGATTTCTCCGTACGGAACTGTGACATGAACGGCACTCAAAGTTGTAAATTCCAGCAGTGTCCCAGTTTGGCCGACGTTAGAGTGCGGCGTCACGGCGCTGTCTTGTCACGTCCAAATTCATCTCTCTGTCATCAATTCCCGGCGCCTGTCCTCTTTCTCTCTCAGGATGTTGCCAGCACTTGCGCCGACCATCTTGGTCAACATTCAGCAGCATGTGTGGGGAAACATCTCCGGGAGCAGATTGCGCGAGACGTAAGCGAAAAGAAAATGGCGCCGGTGGCCTAACGTAACACACTCGCAATCTACTGTGCCATTCAAAACAGTGACGTAAGAATATGAACCGCTTCGATATTTCGTTCAAATCAACCCCATACTGCCTGTATTTTCATACATCCTTAGGTCCACAGTTTCCTTAAATACGTTCCCCAAGAACCTATGCCTCCAACTTGCCTCCAGTCATATCAATACAATAATAGAGCGGTGGATTAGACGGACTCGGAGGGTTCGACACTGATGAGCCAGGCCCTCCCAATAGTTTTCAATGCAGTAAAGATAGTAAGCTGTATGTATATATTTTAATAGCGCCCCAATTTGTTTACGTTCTTACATGTAGATGGCGCGCTGATAATTCACGGCGATCTCCTCGGCGCCGTTTTATTGGCCATCTGCTGGCGCAATGACCGCCTGCGTACGTGGGCTGGAGCCGTGCACTCGGCGGCAGACCAGAGCTACGGCGTGGTGTAGCTCAGTTCTTGGAGGACGTCGATCCATGCCTGGCCGCTCCCAAGTTCTTTACATTTTGATCCAAACACCAATCTGGCCTATTAATATATACAGTTATCAGCGTCATGCATTCTTTCTTAATTCTGTCACCGTTTGCTTTTGGTTCAGTGGTAGAATGCTCGCCTGCCACGCGGGCGCCCCGGGTTCGATTCCCGGCCGATGCATTTTTTTTTTTTTTACAATTTTTAAAACTCATTTATATTATTAAAATATATGTGCTTTTCCTGTCTATATACAGATTTATGGTCTATGTACACAAGTATACAAGTATGTATACAAGTTATTTGCAAATTGCGTGGCAAATTTGCCCTTTCGCTCGCAAGCAGCGCCTCTAGCGGTGAAGATGGGAGGCAATATCAGCTGACCTAATGGAATGTAAAACGTGTTTTAACAGGACATAGAGAAAAATCTGGAAAAGATATTTTTCGGATTTTTAGTCAAGAAAAATAAATTGACAGGTTCTGGGAAAAAAGTAGTTGTTTTTTATTCAGAAAATGATTATGGCAATATTGCTGTATCATTAATATATACAGTTATCAGCGTCATGCACAATTCTTTCTTAATTCTGTCACCGTTTGCTTTTGGTTCAGTGGTAGAATGCTCGCCTGCCACGCGGGCGCCCCGGGTTCGATTCCCGGCCGATGCATTTTTTTTTTACAATTTTTAAAACTCATTTATATTATTAAAATATATGTGCTTTTCCTGTCTATGTGCAGATTTATGGTCTATGTACACAAGTATACAAGTATGTATACAAGTTATTTACAAATTGCGTGGCAAATTTGCCCTTTCGCTCGCAAGCAGCGCCTCTAGCGGTGAAGATGGAAGGTAATATCAGGTGACCTAATGGACATGTAAAAACGTGTTTTAACAGGACATAGAGAAAAATCTGGAATAGATATTTTTCGGATTTTTAGTCAAGAAAAATAAATTGACAGGTTCTAGGAAAAAAGTAGTTGTTTTTTATTCAGAAAATGATTATGACAATATTGCTGTATCATTAATATATACAGTTATCAGCGTCATGCACAATTCTTTCTTAATTCTGTCACCGTTTGCTTTTGGTTCAGTGGTAGAATGCTCGCCTGCCACGCGGGCACAGGTGGCACGCCTCGAGGCAGGATGGTCAAGATGGGGTGGGGCGTGGAGGGCCAGCCGTAGGGCGACATCTGCGTCGTGCCCCGAGAAGCATTTCCGACGCAGGTCGGCCCAGGGGATGGAGCGGGGCACATCCACGGTGAGGGTCCACCGGGCAGCCAGTTCTGCAGATAGGAAATTCGGCAAAGCCAGGGACGATATAGGCTCAAAGTGGCCCTTGCGTCCCCTGTAGTTCGCTGAAATCTAGATCCACACACAGCCAGAAGGAACGATGCATTCTCCATGCACCGAGCGGCCATTGGTAGGCCCCTCGCGCCCGCCATTATGGTCTGGCTCTCTGGGGTTGACCACTCACCCACAGGCGTCACCGAGAGTCATTGGCAAGGTTGCTGACCGAGCCCTCTCGTCGGACTTAGAAGAACCCGTCCTACGCTCCAATAGGACTCCCCCCCCCTTTAGCCCTCGAACCCTTAGTTCCCAGTACTCCCTGAATCTGCCGTCGAATCAAGGACCTCTGAGGTTCTGAGGTTTACACGGGGAACGCCGCGAACGCGGGGGGGTGTTACTGCTGTGTGCACCCCTTGGTTTTTCAACACCAGGCCTAGCCCTGGTGCAATTTTTGCGCACGGCAAGGGCGCTCCCAATGACGCACACACAGAGCGAAGACCCAAGAGTTTCAAGACACGTGTGCCTCGCCTCAGACAACCAAGGAAAGACGGCCAGCTTACAGCTTCACTGGACATCAGTCAGTGGCACCCCTACGGAGGACAACACGCAGAGACGCCTCTCCACTCACTCCTCTAGAGTGATTGTAGAGGACGGGAAAAACTTCTTCCCCGTAGCCAGTTCTGCAGTAGGATACGCCTGGAGCCGTGCCGAGTCCAGTGCCCGGTGGGTCCTCTGGCTGGTAAGATGGGTAATGGGGGTCGCCGATCCCCGCAGGACGATGATGCGGAAGGCACTGAAGGAGGGAGATATGGAGATACCATATGGCCCACCCTCAGTAGAGGAAGGCACTGAAGAAGGACATTTTGATCAAAGAGCAGGATCAACTCGTGAAGCTCCATCTCTCATTGGTCAGATGATATTTCAGTGAGACATATAGGGATCCATGCTCAAATCTATTGGACAGTTTGACAACTCCTGTGTTGAGGACCGCCAGGAGCAATCCTAACATGTTCCTAAACATTCCGTGACAAGAGGGAGCTGTAGGGGAAATGGCGGCCCCCAGGAGCCACGTGGTTTCCTACACGTGCTACAAGTGGTGAACTGAACTTCGAGGGGTGCACTCAGGGATGTTGGGGTGTAGGATTGACGTCAGTTGTTGCGGTGTCCGTCAGCCTTCATACAACATATGTACAACAGTGTATTCTGTTACAAACGCCACGTAATTACGTGATTTAACACTGGAAGAAATGAGGGGGGAAACGGTAAAAAAAAAAAAAAGGTTTACGTAAGATAAGTGCCGAGATACGGTGCTGAAACATCTCTCTAAGTTTGTTTCTGAGGTTTAGGTGTTGTAGAACACGGCGGGAACTGGCGATTTCAGACACCCACGACCCAGGATCGAATTGGACCTTTTTTCTCTAAGATAATAAAAAAGAAGAAATATTTCAATCTTAAATGAAATTAAACCAGGTAAATCCCTGGAAATATATAAACAAACACTGACCTACTATGAACACCTAATGACAACAAATGAATTAGAAAAGATGCTGATGTTGGGACAATTGAAGGAAGACCTACATAGAGCTGGCTGGAAGAGGTCAAGGAAGATACCAGGTCACTAGATGAGAGTGATGGTCACTGACAGATATCAAACTGGAGAATATCTGTGTCCATTGTGTCACCAACTGTCAAACTCAGTAATGGAATCTGACAACAATCCTCACATAGATTAACAAGACCACATCCATATGAGTAAATTATGTGTGACGTTTTGGTGACAACGCTGTTATCACACATAATTTATTCATCCAAACGGTCTTGTTGCCTTAGTTAGTTTTACGGAGACGTCTTCAACAAAGGTTCCGTTTAACTTTGTGTAAATCTCATTAAATAAAATCCTGCACTGGATTGACAAGGCCCAGGTGGGTGTTCTGAGTTTGGCAAAACTGGTGTTCTCACAAGCTGCCAAAACATGGAACATAGTTTCTGTGCCTGAACCTGCTTGATGACTGGGGTCACCGAAACGTCACACAATATTTATTTATTTGGCCTTATTACTTTGAGTGTCTGATGATGGTAACAATGATGTCATCAAAATGTCACACACTATTTGATATATAGCTAGCAATAAATATGTATATATATATATGTTTCTATGAAAATGTTAATCTGCAAGACGCAGGTTATCATCATCCCTTTTTGATTTGTTTTTTTGTCACTTTTTGGCGTTCCGAAAATAAACAATAAAAGGCTGTATCAGACTTTACTAAGACAATAAAGATTTGCTAAAAATAAATGTGTACGAAGATGTTGCATTTGGCGACGAGGATATAAGAGTAAGTACCCTCGAATTTTGAAGTAAATATTTTTAGAAAATGTCTTTGATTTTGCATATAATTGAAAGTAAATTTTAAAAGACACAAATTGCAAAGTTTTAGGATGCAAATTTAAGAAAGAGTGAAAAAAAATGGCTAGTTACCAATTTAAGGAATATAATGAGGAAACTGAAACTTTTGAAACGTTTTATGAACGATTGGAACAGTTTCTCATATTGGAGGAGGCAGGGGATGAGAAGAAAAAGGCTTATCTCCTAACCCTCATGGGAAGTAAAACATATGGTGTTTTGAAGAATTTGTGCAGTCCTATTCTACCTAAAGATAAAACTTTTGATAACCTAATAGATATCTTGAAAAGGCACTTCTCTCCAAAGTGCTCAATTGTAGTAGAGAGGTTCATTTTTTTTAAAAGAATGCAATTAAAGGAAGAAAGCATCTCGGATTACTTGGTGGAAATTAAGCGTTTGGCTTCCTCATGCAACTTTGGAAATTTTCTGGAGGATTCTTTACGTGATAAAATGGTTTGTGGATTATATAATGCCAAAATACAAAATAGAATTTTGTCGGAGGGCGACATTTCTTTAGCTAAAGTAATTGAGATAGCATTATCTATGGAAGCGGCCGAGAAAAATACAAAATTATTTCACTTGGAGCAGGGTGAAGATTGTGTAGATAAGTTGAGGATGGAACGCAAGGTTGATTCAAATTTCCAGAATGGCAAATGTAAACATTGTGGTAAACAGCATAAAGAACTATGTAGATTTAAGGAGGCGATATGCTTTAAGTGTAATAAAAAAGGACACATTGCCTCAATATGTTGGAGCAGTAGAAGAAATCTAAGGCAACATCAGAATCAGCCGGGAAATATACATCAGATAGGAGACCAAGAAGAGGAGGAAGAGTATGTCCAGAAAATTATAAGCGTGACGATACCTGAGTATAAAATTAATTTTGCCTCAAGTGACCCTCCCTATCTGATGGAGTTAAAAGTAGAAGGAAACTTTATTAAATTTGAAATGGATACGGGTAGTGGTCTAACACTGATATCAGAAAAGGATTTTAAAAATAGTCTTCAACACTTGAAATTGGAAAAAGCGAGTATTATTGTAAGAACTTATGATGGTACCGTGGTACCCATTCTGGGTAAAATCAATGTCAAAGTGGAGTGTCAAGATATTACTTACAAACTTAGAGCGTTGGTGGTGAAAGGAGAAAAGAGGGCTTTGATGGGAAGAGAATGGATAAATAGATTGAAATTGGGCTGTTTCGCGGTAAAACATATGCCTGTGGAAATTACCATTGAGGAAATTTTGAAGGAAAATCAAGCCCTATTTGTGGAGACAACCGAACCAATAAAAGGTTTCACATTTTCAGTAAACATGTGTGATGTGAATCCAATTTTCCATAAGGCTCGTCCGGTGCCTTTCGCCATTAGGCCAGCAGTTACTGAAGCATTAGACAAAATGGTGGCTAAGGGTTATCTATGTGAGGTGGCGAGCAGTAAATGGGCCACTCCAGTGGTTGTAGTGCCGAAGAAAAATAAAGAGATCAGAATTTGCTGCGACTTCAAGGTAACTCTAAATAAATATTTGGACACTGCGGCCTATCCCCTTCCCACACAGCAAGATTTATTCTCCACATTGGCCAAGGGAAAATACTTTTCTAAATTGGACTTGAGGAACGCTTATCTGCAATTAGAGGTGGACCCAGGCACCCGACCGTTACTAACGATAAATACTCATAAAGGGCTTTTCAGGTTTAAGAGAATGCCATTTGGATTGGCAAATGCGCCCAGTTATTTTCAATCTGTAATGGATAGGGTTTTGTCAGGTATAGGAGGCGTAATTTGTTATATTGATGATGTCCTTATAGCCACAGCATCAATTGAAGAACATCTGGCGTTGTTGAAGACTATATTTGCTCGCTTGGCGAAGTATAATATCAAACTAAAGAAAGAAAAATGCCTATTTTTGCAAAAAGAAATTGAATATTTAGGACATCTTGTCACGGAAGAGGGCATCAGACCTTTAGATCATAAGGTACAAGCAATACAGAAGGCCAAAACGCCTACGAATATCTCTGAATTAAGGTCATTTCTTGGTTTGGTAAACTTTTATGGGAAGTTCATACCCAATTTGCCAGAGCTTTTGAAGCCTCTTCATGAGCTTCTTCACAAAAAACGTCCTTGGGTTTGGACAAAGGAATGTGGAGAGGCCATTGACAAGTGCAAGAATAGCATTACCTCTGAGAGGGTGCTAGTCCCTTATGATGCGACTTTGCCATTGTGTTTGGCCACTGATGCATCGCAGATTGGAGTGGGCGCTGTGTTGTCACATATTATAGAAGGCCAGGAGAGACCGATTATGTTTGCCTCACGGACTTTATCGGTAGCAGAACAAAATTATTCTCAGATTGAGAAGGAGGCTCTAGCCATTATTTATGGAGTTACCAAGTTTCATCAATTTATTTATGGAAGAAAATTTATTCTTATTACAGACCATAAGCCATTGGTGACCATTTTGGGCTCAAGATCAGGAATCCCCACCTTATCTACTTCAAGATTGCAGCGTTGGGCGCTTATTTTGTCAGCTTATACTTACGATATTAAATTTCGAAGAACTCAAGACCATGGGAATGCAGATCTTCTGTCACGTTTTCCTGTGGGCTGTGAAGAAATTCCAAGATTAAATAATGTCTATGCTTTATCCTATGTGGAAGAATTGCCGATCACAGCAGAGGAAATTGCCACAGAAACTGAAAAAGACGAAGTGCTCTCATTGGCCAAATTTTATACTCAGCAAGGCTGGCCTGAAAAGGTGGCTGATCACCTCAGACCTTATTTTCAAAGGAAACTTGAGCTAACTGTAGATGGGGAGTGTTTGGTTTGGGGAATGAGAGTTGTCATTCCACCATCTCTCAGAATAAAAATGTTGAACTGTCTTCATGAGACTCATTCTGGTATGAACAAAATGAAGGCTGTAGCAAGATCACATTTTTGGTGGCCAAATCTAGATACCCAAATCGAGTTTTTGGTAAATAAGTGCAGAAGCTGTCAGCAATCCCAGGATGGGCCAAATAAAGGAAAATGGCAACCCTGGAAATGGTCAACCAGACCTTGGCAAAGAATTCACATTGATTTTGCAAATAAGGAAAACATTAATTTATTAATAGTAGTAGATAGTCATTCAAAGTGGATCGAAGCCATCCCAATGAGAGAGACCACCACACGCAAAACCATTGAGCAACTACGGCGACTTTTTTCTTCCTATGGTCTACCGGAGGAACTTGTATCTGATAATGGACCTCAGTTTACTGGTAGTGAAATGAAAGGTTTTCTGGAAGGAAATGGAATTAAACAAACATTGATCCCGGCGTACCACCCGCAAAGTAATGGCTTGGCTGAAAGAGCGGTTAGAACAATTAAGACTGCCCTGGATAAAAATAAAAGGAAAATTGGGGATACCATTCAAGACACCTTATCAAAAGTTCTTCTGGCATATCGAAGCACCCCGCATGTGACAACGGGAAAGACTCCATCAGAGCTCTTTATTGGGCGTGCGCTTCGAACCAGAGTATCGTTGATACATCCCAGCTTGGCATCTAGAGTTAGGGACCAGCAAGCCAGGCAAATGAAGTATGATCGGCGAACCCATTTGGAAGAATTCCAGATAGATGATTTAGTGTGGTGTAAAAACTTTAGAGGTGGTGATAAATGGATCCCAGGAAAAATTGTGGGCAAGAAGGGAACTAGAGTCTACACCATTTTGATCCACGGACAGGTAAAGGCCTATCACAGGATCAAATTAGAAAAAGGTGGAGGAATGGTGAGGAAGATGAGAGTGGAGATGGAGAGCGTCAACCCGAGCACTCAAGAGGAGCAGGTCCCAGTGCCATAATCTCGGAGGTTGTACGAGACAGAGGTTATATGGAGTCGCTGTCGCCAGGACTAACTAGCCAGCGGTCAGATCAAGATTCAGAGGTTCAGAGTGATACAGACGATGGAAAGTCATTGGAGCCTCTTCGCTCGCTGGACCCCGAGGCCTTGAAAGAGGAGGGTCCTGTCCTAAGGCGGAACCCACCTCGAGCGAGGAGACCGCCTGTGAGATTTCGTGTTTGAAGAGAGAAGATGGTGATATATAGCTAGCAATAAATATGTATATATATATATGTTTCTATGAAAATGTTAATCTGCAAGACGCAGGTTATCATCATCCCTTTTTGATTTGTTTTTTTGTCACTTTTTGGCGTTCCGAAAATAAACAATAAAAGGCTGTATCAGACTTTACTAAGACAATAAAGATTTGCTAAAAATAAATGTGTACGAAGATGTTGCACTATTTATTTACACTCATGTACAAAACTTAAGGAAGTAGAAAGTCTCTGATGTCGCCAGTTATCTATTTTTTTAGGGAGACAGAGGCTGTTCAAACTTGGTTATCTCGTGTGTCTTCAATAAAGGTCACTGTAATATCTTTCAGAGTTATTGTCTCAATCCCGATATACATGGTAAAAGGTACAACTTCCTTAAGTTTTGTCTACGAGTTTCCATTTGATGTTGTTCCATTGATTCTCTTCTATAATCTGGATTGTACCTTATCACTTAGGAGAATGCTTGATACCTTAGTGTGATTGAATGGAGATAAGAAAGAAGAAGAAGAAGAAGAAGACTTAGAAGAATATTAAATAATAAAAATTTATTTAAAAAAAAAAGATAAAGTGAAGGGTTTTGTACCCAGTCTGCACAAAGCCATGTTCCTTGAAGATCTTCAGCTGGGTGAGAACTTTACATACAAAATGGAACATTTAGGAAAAATTTGTTTCTTTTTCTCACGAAACACACTTCCTACTGTTATAGCTGATTTGATAAAATATTGGGAGGGCCTGGCTCATCAGTGGGGAACCCTCTCAGTAGTTTCGCCAGTTCAATCCACTAGACAGCCTTTTTGAGCTCTAATACTGTATTGGATAATTCTGCTTATATAAGCTACACTGAAGGGTGGAATCTCAGAAATGGTATTTGAGCAAACTATGGACATCAGGACGGTAGTGGTAATGTACAATTTGGATCATAGAATCAAAATTGTGTTTCTGAATTGTGTTTTTGACAGACTTCAAGGATCTATGAAGTTTTTATGAAACGAAGAAAATGAATTCCAGGTCTGATGATGGTAACAATGCTTTTACCGAAACATCACAAACATTTCAATAATTTGGATTTGGTCTCTTTTTGATTCCAAGACAGTGGAATTACAAGTAAATACTTGCATCGAGCGATGTTCTTCCGCAAACAATAAGGACAAGTTAGCCAGCTAGGCCTAAATGAAACACAAGACACGCAATCTACATATTAAAAATGAATTGAAACATAATTTTTATTATTATAACAACAGGAATCACAAGGTAATAAGACCAAATAAATATATAATATAATAATAAATAAATAGTGTGTGACGTTTCGGTAACAGCGTTGTTACCATCTTCAGACAAAAGTACTGAATGAGAAATTTTATTATTTATTATTTATTTAGGTAACCCGGATTCCTGGAGCATACTAAAGTCGCCAACTATCCGGGTTGGTCTTTAGACTTCACGTCTAAGAACCCTAAAATATTAATCTTAGAATTAGAAAAACCCACTTTTTTTAGATATAATTATAAGTCTTTCTGTAAATTTCATTGATATTTCCTCTTTCTTCCATTCTGTTAATTGTTGCACATTTCTTTTGAATGAAAAATGCTTCTTTAAATTGTCTCTTAAAGTAATTTTTCTCATAATCTTTGTTTCTTCTAGATTGAAATGGTCCTGTGTATTATATACAAGTGCAGAATTCTCTATTTTATTCCATTTCAGAGCATTTTCATGGTTCTTTCCTTTAAAGTTGTGGATGTTTGTCCTACATAGCATTGGTCACATTTCACTTCATAAACCAAACCTGCTCTTTTTGGTAATTGGGTGTTTTTATGGTTGTTGATATATTGAGAGATAGGGTTACATGGTTTCCATGCAATTTTTATTTTTTCATACTTTTTGAATATATTAGTAAAATTTCTCTCTTGCAAACATTTGCTTTATAAATGGTAATGTGATGGCTTCTTTGTTTTTGCACTTTAGATTTTGAATTTAAGTATTATTCTCATATTTTGGTCCATGTCTTCTATTATTCTATCTATCAATTTGATGGGAAAATCTTCATTGATTAGTTATTTTTGATGTTGTTAATTTCTTTTAACTGTATCATTAATGAGTTAAAGTTCTAAATATAAGAGCTTTGGCTAAACCTACTTTATGGCTGAAATGGTGCTGTGAGCTATAGTTCCAGTATTTTATATATAGAGGTGTTATTATTGTATGATAAGTCCAGGAAATTTGTTGTTATCTACTTCCATAGATTGTTGAAAGTATCCAATATTCTTTGTTCCCTTCCCTGAACGATAAATATAATGGAGTCGTCTACATATATTTTGAAAAAAAAAAACATCATTTTTAAGTGAATTTAGAGCCAATTTCTAATTGGCCTATAGTAATACAAGCTGCATTTGGTGATATTGGACTTCCCATTGTTGCACCTTTCATTTGGAGATATATTTGGTCAACATAAATAAAATATGTTGTTTTCAAACAAAATCTTTTCTGATTCAAAATTATGATTTTGGAAATTTATTCATTTCTGTATCTTTTATCACGTGGTTTAATGTATCCATAATTGTGGGATTGAAGTAAACATGGATTCAATATTTAATGGTTTAATGTATCCATAATTGTGGGATTGAAGTAAGCATGGATTCAATATTTAATGGTTTAATGTATCCATAATTGTGGGATTGAAGTAAGCATGGATTCAATATTTAATGGTTTAATGTATCCATAATTGTGGGATTGAAGTAAGCATGGATTCAATATTTAATGGTTTAATGTATCCATAATTGTGGGATTGAAGTAAGCATGGATTCAATATTTAATGGTTTAATGTATCCATAATTGTGGGATTGAAGTAAGCATGGATTCAATATTTAATGGTTTAATGTATCCATAATTGTGGGATTGAAGTAAACATGGATTCAATATTTAATTATTTCTATTTAGCTCCATGTCTAAAATATCTTCTCTCCCCACAACCATAAGAACACCCAATTACCAAAAAGTTTGGTTTATGAAGTGAAATGTGACCAATGCTATGTAGGACAAACATCCACAACTTTAAAAGAAAGAACCACGAATATGCTCTGAAATGGGATAAAATTGAGAATTCTGCACTTGAATATAATACACAGGACAATTTCAATCTAGAAGAAACAAAGATTATGAGAAAAAATATTTTAAGAGACAATTTAAAGAAGCTTTTTTCATTCAAAAGAAATGTGCTACAATTAACAGAATGGAAGAAATAGGAAATGTCAATGATAATTACTTTTTAATTATAATTTTTAAAAAGTGGGTTTTTTCTCATTCTAAGAATAATATTTTAGGGTTCTCAGAAAACTATCTTCTTATCTGCTACCTTGTTTATAAACTTATATCAAAAGGTAATAGGACCAAATCCAAATAAATAAATTTGGTCTTATTGCAAATTGTGCCTTAGCAGTAACTATTTAAAACATGCTGTGATATATACACAAAAATAATACCTAATTCAAATAATTTATTAGGGTGTGACGTTTCAATAACAGCATTGTTACCATCATCAGACAAAAGTATTTTGATTCTGATTCTTTTGTTTAATGATGGTAACAACGCTGTCACCTAAACGTCACACCCTATTTATCTGGTCTTATTACCTTGTGATTCTAATCTATAATCCAGATTGTGCCGTATCCTGGCAACGGGAATATTCATTGTGTGACTCAGCCAATCTTGCCCATCTTTTATGTAAATAAGTTGTCACCTCCTGTCTTCCCTATATGTGACATTTTGTATGTTGACTTTGTGTAAAAAATGACAAAAAAAGCGTCCAATGTGACTTCTGAAAATGGCAGGTTTAAACCACCACTCCACTGACACCACACCACTAACAACAACAACAATGTTTGTGGCACATTTTTTACAATTATTATTTATTTATTGAATAAATTATCTAATAATGTGAATAAATGGTGTTGGTGTTAAAATCAAAAAAGGCATATCCTGACAACATGAGCTTTTTAGATGGCAGAGAGAGAGAGAGAGAGAGAGAGAGCACCATCTAGTGGAAAATAAATCAACTGAACATTGGTTTAGCCTGTTCCTTGATATTTGGACAACCCATTGATTTCTCAAGAAGCCTCTGGGACCAAAAACATTTTGGTCACTGGTACAACCTGTGCCACGTTGACAAGGGCCAACAGTTCGAAACACGTTCGTGGATGGCTTTTCTTGATTTATCAAGAAAATGGGTTGGTCAAATATCAGGGAATAATCAACGTTTAGTTGGGGCTCTGCCATCTAAAAAGCTCATATGCTACTGGTCAGGATATGCCTTTTTTGATCTAATAATGTGTAAATCAAACAAATGTTATTTTTCAAACATGTCATTTATTGGGGAATAAGGCCTCGCTGTAACATGTTGTTGTTATAACAATTGGATGTTCTACCCAAGTGGGTCTTATAAATGAGGCCTTGAGCTTTCACATATTCTTCTGGAACTCTGCCTTTGCCAGTCCAAAGCCTGGAGCAGTAACAAATTTGCTATAAAACCTGGACTCAGCTGGTAGTACCCTGTAAGGGATTCAGGATGTACTCCATGTTTGGAGCGGCTGTACATGCAATCTGTTCCTCATGTCACCATTTCACATTGGAGCTAAGTCAGTGGCCAGTTACTGAGTAGTGTTCCCAGTCACATTCTATTTCACCCAGTCTCATGCTGGATGTCAAATCTCATCTGAAGAATGGTCTTCCCTCCATATCATTGGAACTGCAGAAGGCAAATAACGTTCACCTTTAATCCATCCTGTAAGATTGCCAAACACAAGAGCTCAAGTCACCAATTTTACATCCAAAGTTCAAAGCACTGTTTGATAAGTGGTGTTAAGTTAATGGCCCCCGATTCTTGCAAAAGTCCAACCCCACCAGCGAGTGAAGTAACCAAACGGGGCTCTGGCACATTTGTAAGTGCAAAGTCGAACTGCTTTTCACATGTGTAGACATGTGGTGCGCTTACAGTAAAAGTAGTCGCTAACTACCCACCATGATTATCATGGCCTGTACCACGTGTACTAGGGATAAAAACAAAAACCTTTGAAAGTGAATTCCCCACAGATGGAACAGAAGTTATCAAGAATATCAATGCATTGACACAGTCTGGTGCACACACTATAGAGAAGAACAAACTGTAAGTTTACCTCACTAGGCACACGTTGTCTCTCACTAGGCACAAGTTGTCTCTCACTAGGCACACGTTGTCTCTCACTAGGCACAAGTTGTCTCTCACTAGGCACACGTTGTCTCTCACTAGGCACAAGTTGTCTCTCACTAGGCACACGTTGTCTCTCACTAGGCACAAGTTGTCTCTCACTAGGCACAAGTTGTCTCTCACTAGGCACAAGTTGTCTCTCACTAGGCACAAGTTGTCTCTCACTAGGCACACGTTGTCTCTCACTAGGCACAAGGTCTCTCACTAGGCACAAGTTGTCTCTCACTAGGCACAAGTTGTCTCTCACTAGGCACAAGTTGTCTCTCACTAGGCACAAGTTGTCTCTCACTAGGCACACGTTGTCTCTCACTAGGCACACGTTGTCTCTCACTAGGCACAAGGTCTCTCACTAGGCACAAGTTGTCTCTCACTAGGCACAAGTTGTCTCTCACTAGGCACACGTTGTCTCTCACTAGGCACAAGTTGGGCCTGTCTCTCACTTCTGCTGCAATTCTATCAAACGTTTGGTTCAATTTAAATATGTGGAAACTTCAGCAGAGCTTGTCATTATTTTTTAGCTGAGAAAAAAAAAAGCAAATAGATTACATTATAAAATAAACATATTTCATTTATGATAAGGCACAGTTTGGACTATACACAAGGTAATTAGACCAAATCTAATGATAAGGTACAATTTGGATTATAGATTATAAACACAAGGTAATAAGACCAAATCTAATGATAAGGTACAATTTGGATTATAGATTATAAACACAAGGTAATAAGACCAAATCCAAATAAATAAATAGTGTGTGACGTTTCGGTAACAGCGTTGTTACCATCTTCAGACAAAAGTACTGAATGATCTTTAGTACTTTTCAGTACTTTTGTCTGAAGATGGTAACAACACTGTTACCGAAACGTCACACACTATTTATTTATTTGGATTTGGTCTTATTACCTTGTGTTTATAATCCAAATTGTGCCTTATCAACCTTGTGTTTATATTCAATTCATAAAATGTAATAATTTAAAATTATTTAAATTAATATTTGATTCTGAAATAAATCAATGAAATAAGCTCCACATGTCAACTCAAGCCGTGAGCTGATGATCCCATTGTATGTTCTGTCTGTCAATAACCAAGGGTGATTTCTGACTTCTTTTTTTGGTTTCAGCATGAAAAGTTACATTAGAAACACCTTCAATGTTTCTTGTGCCAAAGAAAAAGTATTTTTTGTCGATCTCTGTTATTATAAATTAAATATATTGGGCCAAATCCTATTGGCATTGGACATTTAGAACAAACACCACGGCAACCACTGCATACAGAGTGGCCCGTAGTACTGAAAACTTTTATTATTTTTTTTATTAAAAATTAAAAGGCAAATTAGAATAAAAAACTATATTTTCTTTTATGTAATAGATTTATCTACCACCTAAAATAAAATATAGTTTTTTTTTATTCTTGTTTGACTTTTAATCTATATATATATAAATGAATGTATGTGTGTGTGTCCTTTATGCCTGACCAAACCACTCATTGGAACGTCATGAAACTTTGGGAAGTTATTTAGTATAGTACTGGGAAGGTTTCTAGCAAATAAAATTTTTGAAATAACTTTTCGCCTAAAAATAATCAAGATAAATATTCTAATTTATCTATTATAATTCAACAATCAGCTCTAAATATTATCATGATGATACGATGATTTTGTAATGTAGAAAATTAGGAAAGACAAAATTCAGGATGACACGGCAATTTATTTGAGACAAGAATAATGATACAATTCCAAGGCAAGATACTATTCCTTTAACTTCCAATTACCGAGGGAATCAATTAATATTGATTTTATTCAACTTATCGAGTATTTTTCAAGGGACCGGGAAAAAATGTTCTCTTTATCGAGAGATTCGTTAGACAAACCTTTACTCGGGTAAAACCCGGGCGAAGCCGGGTACATCCGCTAGTTTTTAATAAAAAAATAAAAGTTTTCAGGATTTGGGCCATCCTGTAGATTAGAAACACAATGTTGTTTACACACTTGATAACAGTACAAACTCTGTAAAACATGCTGTGATATTTTTCTAATTCAGTACTTTTGTGTGAAGATTGTAACAGCACTATTACCAAAATGTCACACACTATTTATTTATTTGGTCTCTTATTACCTTGTGTTTCCACAGCATGTTTTTAAATAGCCAATGAGGCACAATCCTAGAGTAATATTCCATATTGTCCCTTTGTCACTGACTTGAGGTTTGATCCTTCATTTTTGGCCCTCAACCAATTGTTGGAATAACAGCGATCAAATAGCCCCACTATGGAAAATAGTTTTTATTATTATAATTTATTAATTTAAAAACAACAACTTATTTTGTAACTTTGGGAACAAGATTTGTTTACAATCAAAATTAACACCAAACTCAGGCGCTGTGCTGTCTGGACCGGACGATGTTCTTGAGGAAGAACTCTCCGGCCTTGTAGGAGGAGCGGACTAGAGGTCCGCTGGCCGTGTACAGGAACCCCAATCGCTCCCCCTCCTGCTCCCAGTGCTGGAACTTCTCCGGAGTCACGTACTCCGTCACCTTCATGTGCCGGCGGGTCGGCTGCATGTACTGGCCCAGAGTGAGGCAGTCCACCCCAGCGTCCCGCAGGTCTTTCATCGTCTGCAGCACTTCCTCATCCGTCTCCCCGAAGCCAAGCATAATGGAACTCTTGGTGACCACATCCGGCCGGACTACTTTAGCATGCTGCAGGACCTTCATGGACTGGGCGTAGTTGGCCCGTGGGTCCCTCACCAGGATCTGGAGTGGCTCCACAGTCTCGATGTTGTGGGCGAAGACGTCCAACCCCGCAGCAACCACTGTCTCCACGGCCGCCATGTTGCCATGGAAGTCCGGGGACAGAACTTCCACCAGCAGCTCCGGCTTCCTTGCCTTGAGCTCCCTCACTGTCTGGCCAATGTGGTCCGACCCCCCGTCAGGCAGGTCATCTCTGTCCACTGAGGTCAGGACTATGTAATCTAGTCCCCAGGCTGTGATAGCCTTCGCAGTGTTTGCAGGTTCATTGGGGTCAGGCTTGGGTGGAGCTCGGGAGGTTTTCACGCTGCAGAACCTACAGCCTCGTGTGCAGGTGTCTCCCAGCAGCATTATGGTGGCTGTCGCCGTTTCATTCTCACCCCCGCCCCAACATTCTCCGATATTTGGGCATTTTGCTTCTTCACACACCGTGCTCAAATTCAGGCTTCGGAGAGTGTCCTTTAATCTGTTGTAATTTTTCCCAATTGGTATTTCTCTTTTTAACCAAGGTGGCAATCTTAGACGTGTTGTGTCCCCTCTTTCTCTTTTCAACTTACCATTGTATTCTGCATACGATTTTTCTTTAACACTGTCACTAATAAAATCTTCTAGACCTGGGCCATTTGAAAACCGGCTTGCAAATCTGTTTATTTGAATTGTGAAGGTCAAAACGGATTGTTTAGGCAATCTATTTATGTGGTTGAAAATCATATTTCTATATATGGCACGTAAATATATTGTTCATAAAAATTAAAAATACAAAATAAACTAATATCTCATTTATATTTCTACTTTTATACGCGGTTACTTATATTTACAATAATTTTTTTTTCGACATCGTAAACAGAAGAAAATAAACAATAATTACTGGTCAAATAAAATTAAATTTTAATTAATATTATTGATATATGCTTTTGTAATATTTTATATAATAATATGTTATATTAAATATTATCTTAAATTTATTACCAAAAAAGCATTGAGATAGAATTAAAAGCTATAATGTGTGTTTTAATGAACAAATTAAAATGAGCGTTAACACCGTAATAAAATATATTTCCCCCTAATTTATAAATGATTTATTTTATTATAGTATATAATAACACAATATAATTAAAGGATTATTGAATTCATAATTATGTTTATATAAAAAAATTAACTCAGGTTCATGGAGCGTAAATGATATTGTTTTTAGAAAATTTATAATTTGAAAAGTTTCAAATAATCTGTGCGGGAAAACACCGGCTTATCATTATAGTCGTGTTTTCTTTTGTGTTGATATTGAATAAAATTTGAAATTGTATAAATCAGGCAAAGTAAGTCAAAAGGTCGTAAAATAGATACCTAATTATATTCTATATTAGTACTTAATAGATATTTGCTTCCCTTATATTTCAGGCCAAAATTTCTTATGTACTAATTTAGTAAAATGCCCGAGAATATTTGAAGAATGTCAATTTTTGCCCTAATGACTATAAAAAGAAAGAGCCTTTAATCTATTATTCATCAAAATAACAATAAAGATATAGGCCAATAAATTAAAGTATCTCTCCCAAAAAATATTATAGTTATTTGAAGCTATTCCTTTTTAATAAAATAAAATAAAAACGATTCTAGCTGTACATGTGAGAGAATTGGTTATTTATCAAAATATATATTTCCTAACAGTAAATTTGTCATGGACAGTGGGACAAAACATGGGATATATCAAAGATGTTTAGTATAAATGGATCTTTGCATAACCCCCCACTCACTTCCACCTCCTGCTAATGTTAAAAGTTAGTTTCTGATCGGCTGATGGAAGGCTGAAATCGGCTGATTTCCAAAACTGCAAGACATCTTTCTACTGACATACATGACAATTATTTGATATATCTTGTTCTCATAATATATAGTCACCCTACAGAACTATCCCAATTATATTTTGTATTCTATATATTTTATATGTATAGTTACACCGCATGAGTTTCTTTTCAATGAAAAATCAAAATTTATTTCAAGGTGAAATATTGACTATTTCTAACCTTTTTGGATGAGGTATGAAAGGGTGAATTATGAAGAGTAATGATGAACGGAAAAATAAAAGTGTCCAGGGATGGGGACTTTTTCCGTTCATCATTACTTTTCATAATTCACCCTTTTATACCTCATCCAAAAAAGTTAGAAATAGTCAATATTTCACCTTGAAATAAATTTTGGTTTTTCATTGAAAAGAAACTCATGCGGTGTAACTTCAAGTGTTGTTTTACAATCACAAACCGCATTGTATTATATAATATATATATATGTGTTTTTATATATATTATATTATCTAATATATATGTGTGTTTGTGTGAAATCTATCGGAGGCAATTTAGACAACTGTATCTTTTATTGACAAATATGGAACTTTCAAGCTAAACCCCAACAGGCCACCAATCCTGGAGTAAATACCTGGACCTAATCAAAATGCCAAAGACTACAGGAATCCCACATTTCCCATGAAAGCCTAAATTAAAAAAATTGATTTACAAATTTGAACATATTGGAATAATAGAGACCATCATGTAGTACCCTATTACCTTTTATTATTTTCCTAATGATAAGGTACAATTTGGATCATAGATTAGAGCTACAAGCCTTGGATTTGGTCTTATTACCTTGTAGTTCATAATTATCCATTACCTATGTTTCCAACAAGTTTCCATTATTATGTTTGATGGTGTTTCTTATTGTTTACTAGACGAATGACCCGGGCAACGCCCGGGTTTACCCGATTAAATGTTTTATTCAAACACTATTCGTTACAATTATAAATTTGGCGCCGTGGATGTCACTCTTGTGAAACGTCCCGCTCCAAACTTTACGTGTACATTAGGTCAGTTGATATTACCTCCCATCTTCACCGCTAGAGGCGCTGCTCGCGAGCAAAAGGGCAAACTCGACGAATATTCGGGATAGAGACCTGAAAATTTCACTATAAGTTTTTCCAGATTCTACTCTATATACTGTTAAAATTTCAGTCAGATTAGTTACGATATAAATCTTCAAATCGAGGGAGCGTCTATAAATATTTCGATTTAGATCAAGTATTTTAATTATTAAACGAACACACACTATTATTAATAAAATTTTGAGAAGATTTCGATTTTAAATGTATTTATAACCTTGATAGAGGGCGCTGTTCGTGAGCCAAGTAGAATAATTTGAATATATAGTTTTAATATTTAATTTATATATAATTTAAAATAGCCTATCGTTCTCCTCGTTTTTTTTTACCTATGTATGGAAATTTTGGTACTGTAAAAAAAAACTTTGCTTCAATAATATAAAAAAAAAAACACCCAGGCTAAGTTTCGAACCAAGGTTGTGGAAACACGAAGCCGCACACCTAACCATTAAGCTACGCTTGGCAGCATAAATATTCGCATGTAAAGCTATTTCAGGCCTTAGATATTTCTAACGACCTTTTTGAAATAGTTTTTTTTTAAACATGGAAATTATAATACTTCAAATAAATTGAAATAGAGTGAACACAAATAAAACATACCAAATATTTCGAATTAGAGCAGTTATTTTAAACGGCGAATTAGATCAGTTATATCTAAAAATGAAAATATATAAATAAATAAAACCTACCAAATATTTCAAATTAGAGCAGTTATTATATAAATATTTATATTATATGTGTTATTAAGCGAACTATATTAGTTATTTTAAACGGCGAATTAGATCAGTTATATCTAAAATTGAAAATATATAAATAAATAAAACCTACCAAATATTTCAAATTAGAGCGGTTATTATATAAATATTTATATTATATGTGTTATTAAGCGAACTATATTAGTTATTTTAAACGGCGAATTAGATCAGTTATATCTAAAATTTAAAATATATAAATAAACTAGCGGATGTGCCCGGCTTCGCCCGGGTTTTACCCGAGTGAATGTTTGTCTAACGAACATTTGTTAAAACAATTCTCTATAAACTTATAAAACGTACTCGGCTTCGCCCGGGGTTTTACCCGAGTAAAGGTTTGTCTAGCGAACATTTGTTAAAACAATTCTCTAAAAACTTATTTAAAAAAAAAGATATATTTTGATAATTTGAAACTCGTAAAATTTGAATCTCTCGATAAAGTGAACATTTTTTCCCGGTCCCTGTGTGCCGTGTCATCCTGAATTTTGTCTTTCCTAATTTTCTACATTAGAAAATCATAGTTTTATCTAGTGAACATTTTTTCCCGTGTCACATTGCCGTGTCATCCTGAGATAATCTTACTTTTGATAAATAATATTTAAAATAACAAACTTAGTGATAAGAAAACTTGTTATCATCGTCACAATGGGGGCGCTGCTTGCGAGTTAAATCTACAAATCTGCAAATAACTCTAAGGATATTCAAGATATTCAGGAAATTATTTTTCAAAAACCTTCCCGGTGATATACCTAATAATATCCCAAAATTTCACGGCGATTGGATGTATGGTTTTTGAATCTATAGAGTACAGACAAACAGACAGACAGACAGACATTCAATTTTATATATATAGATAGATTCACTCTTCATTGTTGGCTTTTTATCTTTCATTCATTCTTCATTGTTGGCTTTTTAATTACATTCACTCTTCATTGTTGGCTTTTTATCTTGCATTCATTCTTCATTGTTGGCTTTTTATATTACATTCACTCTTCATTGTTGGCTTTTTATCTTAAATTCACTCTGTTGGCTTTTTATATTACATTTACTCTTCATTGTTGGCTTTTTATCTTACATTCACTCTTCATTGTTGGCTTTTTATATTATATTTACTCTTCATTGTTGGCTTTTTATCTTACATTCATTGAAAATTGTTGGCTTTTTATATTATATTTACTCTTCATTGTTGGCTTTTTATCTTACATTCATTCTTCATTGTTGGCTTTTTATATTACATTTACTATTCATTGTTGGCTTTTTATCTTACATTCACTCTTCATTGTTGGCTTTTTATCTTACATTCATTCTTCATTGTTGGCTTTTTATCTTACATTCACTCTTCATTGTTGGCTTTTTATCTTACATTCATTTTTCATTGTTGGCTTTTTATATTACATTCACTCTTCATTGTTGGCTTTTTATATCATATAGAAAATCATAGTTTTATCTAGTGAACATTTTTTCCCGTGTCACATTGCCATGTCATCCTGAGATAATCTTACTTTTGATAAATAATATTTAAGATAACAAACTTAGTGATAAGAAAACTTGTTATTATCGTCACAATGGGGGCGCTGCTTGCGAGTTAAATCTACAAATCTGCAAATAACTCTAAGGATATTCAAGATATTCATGAAATTATTTTTCAAAAACCTTCCCGGTGATATACCTAATAATATCCCAAAATTTCACGGCGATTGGATGTATGGTTTTTGAATCTATAGAGTACAAACAAACAAACAGACAGACATTCAATTATATATATATATATAGATTAAACCTACTAAATATTTCAAATTAGAGCAGTTATTATATAAATATTTATATTATATGTGTTATTAAGCGAACTATATTAGTTATTTTAAACGGCGAAGTTATATTTAGTTATATTTATTATTTAGTTATATCTAAAAATGAAAATATATAAATGAATAAAACCTACCAAATATTTCAAATTAGAGCAGTTATTATATAAATATTTATATTATATGTTTTATTAAGCGAACTATTATTAATAAAATATTAAGAAGATTTAGATTTTAAACGTATTTATAACCTTTTAGTACTTGATAGAGGGCGCTGTTCGTGAGCTAAGTAGAATAATTTGAATATATAGTTTTAATAATTGATTTATGTATTTTTTAAATTAGCCTATCGTCATCCCCGTTATTTTTTACCTATGTATGGAAATTTTGGTTTGAATTAGTGAACTACTGCGAATTTGTATACCGTGCATACAAACCAACAGACAAACATACAAACATTCATTTTTATATATATAGAAGACTAGCGGATGTGCCCGGCTTCGCCCGGGTTTTACCCGAGTGAATGTTTGTCTAACGAACATTTGTTAAAACAATTCTCTATAAACTTATAAAATGTACTCGGCTTCGCCCGGGGTTTTACCCGAGTAAAGGTTTGTCTAGCGAACATTTGTTAAAACAATTCTCTAAAAACTTATTAAAAAAAAAAAAAAGATATATTTTGATAATTTGAAACTCGTAAATTTGAATCTCTCGATAAAGTGAACATTTTTTCCCGGTCCCTGTGTGCAGTGTCATCCTGAATTTTGTCTTTCCTAATTTTCTACATTAGAAAATCATAGTTTTATCTAGTGAACATTTTTTCCCGTGTCACATTGCCGTGTCATCCTGAGATAATTTTACTTTTGATAAATAATATTTAAGATAACAAACTTAGTGATAAGAAAACTTGTTATCATCGTCACAATGGGGGCGCTGCTTGCGAGTTAAATCTGCAAATAACTCTAAGGATATTCAAGATATTCATGAAATTATTTTTCAAAAACCTTCCCGGTGATATACCTAATAATATCCCAAAATTTCACGGCGATTGGATGTATGGTTTTTGAATCTATAGAGTACAGACAAACAGACAGACATTCAATTTTATATATATAGATCCATGCTAGGCTTAGACTTGCAGAACCCTTAACCACTCCATGTGCTGCCCCATGTGATGCCAAATGACATTGAATTAACAAACAGAAAGCTGTAAAATAACAACATGATTGAAAATAATCAAAGAAAATAAGACCTAATCCAAATAATTTATTAGTGTGTGACGTTTCGGCAACATTGTCACCATCATCAGACAAAAGAATAAATCATTCTTTATTTATTTATTCTTTTGTCTGATGATGGTGACAATGTTGTTGCCGAAACGTCACACACTAATAAATTATTTGGATTAGGTCTTATTTTCTTTGATTATAATCTATTATCCAAATTGTGCTTTATCGTGATTGAAAATATTTATGTGTCTAAATTAATATATAGAAAATTTCAAATCTTGTATTCACTTATCAATCCAAATTACATAGAAGTCTGATAGACTCATTCAATAAAGGGGGATAAACAAAATTCATTATTTTAATGTATTTTTAAAGGGAGAGGTGCCTCTTTTGTTACATAAATATACTTTTGGACAATTTACATATTCTAATATCATGGGTGTTTTTTTATTTTTATTTTGATAAGGTACAATTTGGATTAGAAACAAAGACCCCATTGTGTTTGTTGCCTTATGTTTTATTGACTCTGATCACAAGATAACAGGACCTCCAAATAAATAATTGTTGTTTTAGTATATAACAGTGTTGTTACCAAAATTCACACACTATTTGTTTATTTGGATTTGGTCTTGTGTTTATAATCCAAATTGTACCTAATCCTTCTCCCGATTCTGTGGTTTATATAAAACATTTGTGTCAACTTACAATGCTTGTTATAGTTTATCTCGTCTGTGTGGCAGAGATGCAGCTAAATGACGCCACATTCCAGAGCCTGACCCAATGTCTTCACAAAACCTTGGCCCCAGACCCCAGTGTCCGCCGTCCAGGTGAGACATTCCGCAGCAGCAGCTGTGGTGAGATGTGCTGATGTGTGGGCTCAGCTGAGAAGGACCTGGTGGGACTGGAGGGATGCAAGGGCTACCCCATCCTGCTGCTGCAGATCCTGGAGAAGGCAGACGTGGAGTACACCATCCGCATGGCCAGCGCCATCGCCTTCAAGAACTTTGTCAAACGCAACTGGAAGTGCGAGGAGGGCAGTCCGGAGAAGATCTGTGAGGAGGATCGGCAGACCATCAAGAGGCTCATTGTCGGACTCATGCTCTCCAGTCCGGAGCCAATCCAGAGGCAGGTAGGTCCGGAGCTGTGTTCCGTGTGCGGTCCCCTCATGGTGTGGGGCAGCTCAGCGACGCAGTCAGCACCATCGGACTCGAGGACTTCCCGCAAAAGTGGAGCAACCTGCTGGAGGAGATGGTGGCCCACTTCAACACCGGGGACTTCCACCACATCAATGGCGTGCTGCGCACCGCCCACTCCATTTTTAAAAGGTACATATATATATATAGGATGTAGCAGTGTAGTGGTACTGTTGTCTGAGTACTTAGATGTGGTGTTGTTTCTTATCCCCTTGTGTAAAGATTACACGAGTTCCATGAGTTCCATGATCTCATGGAATGGGGTATAGGGGTGCAGCTTTCGTTGATCATGGCACCATGATACAGGCACACTTTGGTGAAAGTCTGACTTTGCCTGTAGTTTGAGGCCGTTCCTAGCATGGAAGCCTTTGTTGATGACTCTAACATGAGCACAGATGCAGCTCCTCTGTATCCCTGGAGTGGGACCCTTGCTGAGGTCCATCAACTGGGTCAGTTGAACTCAGGATTTTCAAAGAGGGAGTGTCCCTCCTGGTTACAGCATCAAGTCTACCAGAACAAGACTTGGTACGATACCGTACCGTAGACATGTGACAGCACTTGTAGTCCTTGAGTGAGTGACTTTGTACTGGGACCAGGGTGATGAGTTAACAGAGCTCTCAGGGGGAGTAGTTACCTGGTTGTGTGTGTAGTCTTTTGTATACACTCATGGACAAAACTGGGGGAAGTGGAAGTCTTTGATGTTGCTGGTCGTCTATTTTTGAAGGAGACTGAGGCTGTTCACACTTGGTTATCTCTTATGTCTTCAAAAAAGGTCACTGTAATATCTTTCAGAGTTATTGTCTCAATCCCGATATACATGCTGAAAGGTACAACTTCCTTAAGTTTTGTTCATGAGTGTAGGTTGCTATATGAACACCATTATTTACATGTATACTCATGGACAAAACTTAAGGAAGTTGTACCTTTTACCATGTATATCGGGATTGAGACAATAACTCTTAAAGATATTACAGTGACCTTTATTGAAGACACACGAGATAACCAATATACACTCATGGACAAAACTTAAGGAAGTTGTACCTTTCAGCATATATATCGGGATATAGACAATAACTCTGAAAGATATTACAGTGACCTTTATTGAAGACACACGAGATAACCAATATACAGTAAAACCCCGCTAAGACGAACCATGGATATAACGAACCTTCCCTTATAACGAACCCATCGAAAATTCCATTCCATTAAAATTACCATCGCTATAACGAACTTTTCACTTTTCAAACTAGCGAACTATCGCTATAACGAACCTAATTTTGGTCCCAAAATATTAAATTCTATCAAAAATACCATGCTATTAACGAACTTTTAATTTTAATTCTAAAATTCCAAAATTATAATTTTCAAAACTAATTAAAATTTTGTGTGAGCTCTAGCTCACAGATCGCAATTCAAAACAAAGAATTTAGCGACATTGTGTGTTTTTATTTACGTTCTATTTTTATACTGCGCACTTTTATAAATTTTTCATGCCTTATTGAAAACAAAATTTCTTAACTCTACATTAGGAAAATTCCTTAAAACATGATTAAATTATTAAAACCAGTTTTAAAAGATAATGGAAGTGCCAAAGAAAAAGTCGCTCGTACCAAGATATCACTTGAAAAGAAATTAACCATCATAAAAGCTATTGAGAGTGGTACATCGCAAGCGGAACTTCGGAAGAAAATGAAAATGAGCAAAAGTAGCATTTCTACGATATGGCAAAAAAAGAAGACTATAAAAAAAAAATGCTACAAAGAGGAATCAATCCCAACTATTGCCGCTATCGTCAGTGTCATTATACACTTTTAGAAGAAGCTTTGTATACGTGGTTAGTACAAGCTAGGCTTCATTTTAAAAAATGAAGATTTCTTTGCTAGATATGAAACCAAATTTTTGAGGAATATGTTAAAGCAGAAAAAAATAACAGACTTCTTCAAGTAAGCCTTTGTATCCTATATTGTAATATAATAATATTTATTTAAAATTTATTTTTATACCTTTTAAAATATTATTAATAAAGTTTTTATTTAATTTTTATAAATAAGGTATACTTTTCTTGGATTTTTTTTACATATGGGGAGCAGGTTGCATTTATACTAATTAAATTATCAGAGGAACTGATCAAAAAGGCAATATTTTCACATGATTTTGTTTTTATTTTAATATACAGCTTTAATATATAGAAATAGGTTAATTTAGGGGGAAAAAAGTAGCCAATATTAAGAGGTAGCCTTTTTTTTTTTTTTTTTGCGCATGCCCTTTAATTATATCCTCAAAAAAAATTTAAATACCCAAACCGTGGCTATAGTGAACCAAAAGTCCCGTCCCAATGGGGTTCACTATAGAGGGGTTTTACTGTACACTCATGGACAACACTTAAGGAAGTTGTACCTTTCAGCATGTATATTGGGATTGAGACAATAACTCTGAAAGATATTACAGTGACCTTTATTGAAGACACACGAGATAACCAAGTGTGAACAACCTCTGTCTCCTTCAAAAAAAAAAGATGACCAGCAGCATCAAAGACTTTCCACTTCATTAAATTTTTCCCATGAGTGTACTTTAATTCAACACAGAGTTTAATTCAACAAATTTTTCACTGACCAATCTCAGCCTTTAACTCAGCCGGAAATTCTGATGAGGTAAAGTTGAATCAATCAAGCAACATTCTCCGCAGAGATAAACTAGGAGTGGAACATGAAGTTGGACACTTGTGTGGTGACAGGTATCGCTACGAGTTCAAGTCGGAGAAACTCTGGCGGGAGATCAAATATGTCCTGGAGAACTTTGCCAAGCCCCTGCAGGAGCTCTTGGAGGTAAGTCGTCGCTGGATTGGGTGCAGTTTTATAGGAAGTAACAACAAATTGGATAAATGGTGTGTGTCAGCTTTGTTACTATCATCATTCAGTACTTTTGTCTGATCTCAAGCTTGATACCTTAGTGTGATTGAGTGGAGATAAGAAAGAAGAAGAAGACTTTTGTCAGAACTACGCTGTTACTGAAACCTCACACACTATTAATTCATTTGGTCTTATTACCTTGTGAGTTTGTAATTGAGTACAAATATATTTATTTGTGATCAGTTTTTCAAAGAAAGTCACATCAGCAGTTATGGCAGGGACAAAGTCAGGTTGGACTCACACTGCGGCTCCATTCACATTTGGCAACAAAAGGAAATCACACAGGAGACAAATCAGGAGGACGTAGGCAGGAGATTGCAATTTTGTTTCTTCCAAAAATTATTTTGATTTTTCCGCTGTGTGAACATTGTTGTGGCTTGTTTGTTCAATAAGTAATTTAAAGAAGTTGTTTTTTGGCCACTTGAATTGATTTTTAATTAAATTAAATTTTTATTGAGTGTTGATTGAAACCAAGAGGTTCTTGATTCAGTCCTTTACGATGAGTTATATCCATTGGATTGTGTTAAAACAATGGAGTGAAGTAATAGATTGCCATTAACGGAGCTGTTCTCACAAAAATACTGAATTATATTTTATATGATTGAATATAGAGATATTTAGGTTTATTTTGCATGAATAAAAAATGGATTTATAAATAACAGGATCCAACAGTCAGTTGGCAACTTCCGTATGGCCCGTTGTCATATTGAAGAAGGTAATTTTTCTTTCTTTCTGGCCTCTTTATATGACCTTTATCCAGGAGTCAACACGGCCTGTGGACTCTGGAGAAAAAGATGCCCAACCATAGATTGCCAAAACTATGGAGTTTTATTGGAGGTTGCCATTCTGGAGTATATTACTAAATCCATCACCAAATACTTTGTTTGATTATTTCCTTCATAAACTACAAGATAACAAGACCAAATCCAAACAAATAAATAGTGTGTGATATTTCGGTAACAGTGTTGTTACCATTATCAGACAAAAGACTTTTTTTTTTTTTGCTTATCCCTAGTACACGTGGTACAGGCCATGATAATCATGGTGGGTAGTTAGCGACTGCTTTTACTGTAAGTGCACCACATGTCTACACATGTGAAAAGCAGTTCGAATTTGCACTTACTAATGCCAGAGCCCCGTTTGGTTACTTGCACTCGCTGGTGGGGTTGGACTTTTGCAAGAATCGGGGGCCATTGGAGCATTTATTCTTTAAACAGAAAAAAGTGTCCAATGCGGGAATCGAACCCGGGTCCTAGTGGTCGAAAACCAAACGGTTTAACCAGCCTTCCACCGACCCCCGAACAAAAGACTAAATGAGAAAAATATCACAGCATGTTCTTAGGTAGTACTGTTATCAAGTGTTGATAACATCCTGAAGCAATGTCGGTCAGTACCTATCCCGACCATTTGGAGAATGTCTGTCTGTGAAGCCACCAACTTTATGCCTGCTAGACCATAGTGCAATGAATGGGGTCATTGTGTTGGTCCCGTGGCAGAATAAAACTGGTTTCAACTATTTGAAGCACCCAAATGGCCTTGTTGTTTTCTCAAGTCATTTTTTCTTGTCTTTTGGAACCCAGTTGTAGTGAAGTCTGCTCCCACTGGCTGTGTTGGAATGCTCGAGACATCTGGCACTTGTGTATTGAATATAATGCATACAAAGAAAGGCCACCTCTCCCATAAAAAATAAATGCTTAAATCAAGAGCCATCAATTGACTGTCTCCACAAACTTGGGTTGGTAACAAAGTCAATTGATGGTTCTTGATTTAAGCATTTATTTTGATGGGAGAGGTTTGTATAGATCAATATTTCCCCTGTAAAATTTCCATCTCTAAATCACAATCTCAGTGAGATCCGACATATCGGCAGAGAGCAGGAATACTTTGTCGTCTGGAAGAAGCCAGCTGGTGGCTGTGCAGGCCACGTGGTCCCTGTCCATTTCCCACAAGGACAATCCCCAGGCCCTGAAGGTCATCTTCAGCTCCCTGCTGCTCATTGCCAAGATTTTCTACAGCCTCAACTACCAGGTGAGTGGGTTGTCTGTCTGTCTGTCCGTCTGGCTGCCACTGCTGTACTTGCAGGACCTCCCGGAGCACTTCGAGGACAACATGAAGATCTGGATGACCAGGTTCCTGGACATGCTCACGGTGCAGGTGGACCTGGGAACTGAGGTTTGTCCCAATACATAAGGAAACATGTTGTGCTTCGGCATACAACAACAAATGTCACACCATTTATTAATTTGTTATACCTTCTGTTTCTCATAGAATTTTTTCTGTTGGCTCTTAGTCATTCACATAGTAACCCAAGTACACCAGGTACAGCAGCCATGATAATCATGGTGGGTAGTTAGTGACTTAGAGTAAAGTAAGTACACCACATGTCTACATATGGTACAGCAGCCATGTTAATCATGGTGGGTAGTTAGTGACTTACAGTAAAGTAAGTACACCACATGTCTACATATGATACAGCAGCCATGATAATCATGGTGGGTAGTTAGTGACTTACAGTAAAGTAAGTACATGTCTACATATGGTACAGCAGCCATGATAATCATGGTGGGTAGTTAGTGACTTACAGTAAAGTAAGTACACCACATGTCTACATATGGTACAGCAGCCATGATAATCATGGTAGGTAGTTAGTGACTTACAGTAAAGTAAGTACACCACATGTCTACATATGATACAGCAGCCATGTTAATCATGGTGGGTAGTTAGTGACTTACAGTAAAGTAAGTACATGTCTACATATGGTACAGCAGCCATGATAATCATGGTGGGTAGTTAGTGACTTACAGTAAAGTAAGTACATGTCTACATATGGTACAGCAGCCATGATAATCATGGTGGGTAGTTAGTGACTTAGAGTAAAGTAAGTACACCACATGTCTACATATGGTACAGCAGCCATGTTAATCATGGTGGGTAGTTAGTGACTTACAGTAAAGTAAGTACACCACATGTCTACATATGATACAGCAGCCATGATAATCATGGTGGGTAGTTAGTGACTTACAGTAAAGTAAGTACATGTCTACATATGGTACAGCAGCCATGATAATCATGGTGGGTAGTTAGTGACTTACAGTAAAGTAAGTACACCACATGTCTACATATGGTACAGCAGCCATGTTAATCATGGTGGGTAGTTAGTGACTTACAGTAAAGTAAGTACACCACATGTCTACATATGGTACAGCAGCCATGATAATCATGGTGGGTAGTTAGTGACTTACAGTAAAGTAAGTACACCACATGTCTACATATGATACAGCAGCCATGATAATCATGGTGGGTAGTTAGTGACTTACAGTAAAGTAAGTACACCACATGTCTACATATGATACAGCAGCCATGATAATCATGGTGGGTAGTTAGTGACTTACAGTAAAGTAAGTACACCACATGTCTACATATGGTACAGCAGCCATGATAATCATGGTGGGTAGTTAGTGACTTACAGTAAAGTAAGTACACCACATGTCTACATATGGTACAGCAGCCATGATAATCATGGTGGGTAGTTAGTGACTTACAGTAAAGTAAGTACATGTCTACATATGGTACAGCAGCCATGATAATCATGGTGGGTAGTTAGTGACTTACAGTAAAGTAAGTACACCACATGTCTACATATGGTACAGCAGCCATGATAATCATGGTGGGTAGTTAGTGACTTACAGTAAAGTAAGTACACCACATGTCTACATATGGTACAGCAGCCATGATAATCATGGTGGGTAGTTAGTGACTTACAGTAAAGTAAGTACACCACATGTCTACATATGGTACAGCAGCCATGATAATCATGGTGGGTAGTTAGTGACTTACAGTAAAGTAAGTACATGTCTACATATGGTACAGCAGCCATGATAATCATGGTAGGTAGTTAGTGACTTACAGTAAAGTAAGTACATGTCTACATATGGTACAGCAGCCATGATAATCATGGTGGGTAGTTAGTGACTTACAGTAAAGTAAGTACATGTCTACATATGGTACAGCAGCCATGATAATCATGGTGGGTAGTTAGTGACTTACAGTAAAGTAAGTACATGTCTACATATGGTACAGCAGCCATGATAATCATGGTGGGTAGTTAGTGACTTACAGTAAAGTAAGTACACCACATGTCTACATATGGTACAGCAGCCATGATAATCATGGTGGGTAGTTAGTGACTTACAGTAAAGTAAGTACACCACATGTCTACATATGGTACAGCAGCCATGATAATCATGGTGGGTAGTTAGTGACTTACAGTAAAGTAAGTACATGTCTACATATGGTACAGCAGCCATGATAATCATGGTGGGTAGTTAGTGACTTACAGTAAAGTAAGTACATGTCTACATATGGTACAGCAGCCATGATAATCATGGTAGGTAGTTAGTGACTTACAGTAAAGTAAGTACATGTCTACATATGGTACAGCAGCCATGATAATCATGGTGGGTAGTTAGTGACTTACAGTAAAGTAAGTACATGTCTACATATGGTACAGCAGCCATGATAATCATGGTGGGTAGTTAGTGACTTACAGTAAAGTAAGTACATGTCTACATATGGTACAGCAGCCATGATAATAATGGTGGGTAGTTAGTGACTTACAGTAAAGTAAGTACATGTCTACATATGGTACAGCAGCCATGATAATCATGGTGGGTAGTTAGTGACTTACAGTAAAGTAAATGTCTACACATGTGGAAAGCAGTTTAACTTACAAGTGTGCCCTGTGTTGTTACTTGGGCTCTTTTACAACACTCAGGAGACCATTGAAGCGCAATTTCATTTCTTGAGAAAAAAAAAAGGCCCAATGCAGGAGAATTTGAACCTGGGTCCTGGCTGTCACAGCAATAGTTTGTACCACTCCTCCCCACAGGAATTGTTAGGTGACACTGCTGTGGACTGCTGCAGCTGGAAGGAGAAGCCGGACTGCTGGTCCAGCTCAAGTCCCAGGTCTGCGACAACATCGCCCTCTACGCCCAGAAGTACGACGAGGAGTTCCAGGAGTACCTCAACACCTTTGTCACGGCCGTGTGGCACCTGCTCACTACCACAGGGCCTGAGAACAAGTACGACTTGGTAGGTTTCTTGGAGTCACATGGATGTCTACTGCCATAGAAACTTATATCCCTAATTTGCTTAAAACCATGGCCAAAATTCCATCCTACAGTGTCAAATATATACATACACTCATGGACAAAACTTAAGGAAGTTTCAGCATGTATATCGGGATTGAGACAATAACTCTGAAAGATATTACAGTGACCTTTATTGAAGACACATGATATAACCAAGTGTGAACAAAATTACCTCTGTCTCTTTCAAATAAATAGATGACCGGCACTATCATAGACTTTCCACTTCCTTAAGTTTTGTCAATGAGTGTAAGCAGAATCATCCAATACAATATTCTAAAAAGCCAGGCTTCTAAAAGGTTCACCACTGATGAGCCAAGCTCTCCCAATATTTCCATCACAATAAAGACAGTAGAACTACAAGGTAATAAGACCAAATAAATAAATTGTGTATGACATTTCAGTAACAGCGTTATCGAAATGTCACACACTATTTATTTATTTGGTCTTATTACCTTGTAGTTCTGATCTATAATCCAAATTATGCCCCATCATTATAAGACAGTGTAGAAAGTTTATTGTAGTTGAAACACTGCTTCTATAATGGGTTTATCCGTATCTGTCTCCCCCATGATGCTGTGTGGCGCCAGCTGGTGAGCAACGCCATCCACTTCCTGTCCAGCGTGGCGGAGCGGCCCCACTACAAGGCTCTGTTTGAAGATCCGGCAACCCTGAGCAGCATCTGCGAGAAGGTCATCATCCCCAACATGGAGTTCAGAGGTCAGTTCCTCCATACACAGACATCCAGGGGGAGTTCAGAGGTCAGTTCCTCCATACACAGACATCCAGGGGGAGTTCAGAGGTCAGTTCCTCCGTACACAGACATCCAGGGAGAGTTCAGAGGTCAGTTCCTCCGTACACAGACATCCAGGGGGAGTTCAGAGGTCAGTTCCTCCGTACACAGACATCCAGGGAGAGTTCAGAGGTCAGTTCCTTCGTACACAGACATCCAGGGAGAGTTCAGAGGTCAGTTCCTCCGTACACAGACATCCAAGGAGGTCCTGTAGATGGATGGCTGCTTCCCTGATTACTTCCTCCTGTAACACACACTATAATAGATATGATAGAAGAGATAAGAAAGAAGATACTGGAAATTTTCATATTGTTTCTTTTATGCTATTGTCAAAATGTTCTCTACAGACCTTGGTGCAATGATAGAAGGGAGGGTTCACCACTGATGCCCTCTCATATAATAACTTCTATTATTGCAATAGATGTTTTTTTTTTTGCTTATCCCTAGTACACGTGGCCATGATAATCATGGTGGGTAGTTAGTGACTGCTTTTACTGTAAGCGCACCAATTGCAATAGATGTAAATCTCCTGTGTATGGATTAAATAAGGCGACAGGTTTCTGGAGAAGTTTGTGTTTATTGAGTCAATCTCAGCTTCCTGGCATCACACCCATCTACAGGAGTACAGGATGAACAGGGATGAACATATGTTCACGTGACAACAACGTTGTTACCAAAACGTCACACACTATAATTTATTTGGACTAGGTCTTCTTGTATCTATAATCCAAATTTATCACAGTTCAGAGGTCAGTTCCTCCGTACACAGACATCCAGGGGGAGTTCAGAGGTCAGTTCCTCCGTACACAGACATCCAGGGAGAGTTCAGAGGTCAGTTCCTCCGTACACAGACATCCAGGGGGAGTTCAGAGGTCAGTTCCTCCGTACACAGACATCCAGGGGGAGTTCAGGGGTCAGTTCCTCCGTACACAGACATCCAGGGAGAGTTCAGAGGTCAGTTCCTGTAGAAAGCTGAGATTATTTAAAACAAAGGAAAGAATCTCCAGGAACCTGTTGCCTTATTGCATCAATGTGGAATCCTAAGAAACACATTGTCCAACCAGAGATGGCAATTGATATTCCAATTGTAAATAAAAGTTGACCAGAAATATGTTTGGCCCCTAACAGCGATGTTTCTCTCTTTTTTTTTTTTATTTCTTGGCTTTTGTCTGCAGACATTTTCCCTGATGTTTGCTCAGAACTTTGATATATATGTTGATGGATAGAAACATCTCAGTCCTCTCTAATCTTGTGTACACAACAATGATGGCAGTTCTCCTCATTTCTGGTCTCCACATTGTACCTTGTTGAAACAACACCCAATCCAAATTAAACAAATTGTCTTCTTACCCCATGTTTCTAAAATCTATCATTCAACACCGTATCATGATAATTCATTAGAGAAGAAAATATTTTTAGAATTTCAATTTTGCAAGGTTTTCTATGAGATTTATTAACAAAATCTCTTGTCATGTGGAATGAGTGTCCAACTGAGGAACCAGTTAAATGACATCTTGATATTTTGTAAAAATGAAAATTATTTTTTGTTGTTATACTCGTGTGTGTATATGTGTGGGTGTTAATTTATCCAAGCCATGATAATCATGGTAGATAAACAAAATAAATTAACCGACTATAAGTCAACACCAAAACTTTAACCGAAAAAGTCAATCCCCGTGGGATGTTGAAGAAGTGTAACTGCAGTGTTACCTTTGCAAGATTCCTTCCTTCCTTTACAACATCCCGAGCCCATGTGACAGATATGGTGTAGGTCTTCTCAAGACATTTATAATTCACCATTCCAGAGATCAGATCCCTACAATACACCAATACCTCGCTTTGCCTCTTTTTGTTTTGCATTTTTTTCGAAGTTGCGTCGCTGCTTAATTTTTACTGATTTTCACTGTGCGTCGTTAGATTTTCGAAGTTGTGTTGTTTTGGATTCGAGTCTTTAATTTTATTTATTTATTACTATTATATTATTTTTTTTTATTATTATTATTTTTTTTTTTTGAATTTTTTTTTTCCTAAAATATGTCAACACCTTTGTTTTTGATTGTGCCATGCCATCAAAATTTGGGGATTCCTTTCTAACAAAAAATCAACGCAAATTTAATACAATTTTATTTTCACTTTGTTTTGCTTATTTTAGAGTTCAGTTTAATTACGTAGTGTGAGGTAATGTAGTGTGTTGTGCTTTTTTAAAAAGAGAATAATAAATTTACATATATAAAGTTTTACGTGGTGTTTTTGGTTACAAAAGGAGTTTAAAAGTGTCCCAGGCGGTAGCTACGAATATCAATTGCTACAAGGAAATTTATCTTACGTTGAAAAAAAAAAAAGCTGTTCAACAAACAATGGACCAATTTTTTGTGAAAGAAAGCCGACCTACGACAACAGCCACTATGGACTCATCAGACAGTGATTAATTTTAATTAAATTTTCATAAATTAAATGAATATGTAGTTTCTTCTTCTTCTTCTTCTTTCTTGTCTCCACGCTGGGTGAAGTAGAATGCGTCTGCCTTTGTCATCAAGACTGGGAGCACTACTCAGTGGCAGGCCGACTTAGCTCCAAAAAAATGGCCGCCTCTGACATGAGGAACAGATGCCATGTGCAGCCGCTCTTAACATGGAGTACAGATGCTGCTCATCCTGTATCCCTGGAGACCTTACAGGGTACTATCAGCCGGGCCAGCTGAACCCAGGTTTTTTAGTGAGCTTGTTACTGCTCCCCCTCCTCCTTTTTCATCCGGGCTTGGGACCGGCAAAGGCGGAGTTATATGTAATTTATTTTGTTTAATTGAATACGTTTTTTGTATATTATTTTTGTTTGAAAAATTTTTACTTTGTTCAATTTTATTTTTAAAAGGTAGTATTTTCGTAAGCCTGGAACCTATCTTCGATCATTAAATGGTTTTCTATAGAAAATTTATTTTAACTTTGCGTCGTTTCAATTTGCGTCGTGTTTTTTTGGAACGTAACCCCGACGCAAAGCGAGGTATGGGTGTACATAGACTTTTTTTAAAGGACTAATGCAGTAGAACTACCTCTCTGACAACACCTAGTTACAGAGTGTCCTTTAGAGAGAGGTGTCCTCTTACTGGAGAGTTGCTACAGTAGAACTACCTCTCTGACAACACCTAGTTACAGATTGTCCTTTAGGGATAGTTGTCCTCTTACTGGAGAGTTGCTACAGTAGAACTACCTCTCTGACAACACCTAGTTACAAAGTGTCCTTTAGGGAGAGGTGTCCTCTTACTGGAGAGTTGCTACAGTAGAACTACCTCTCTGACAACACCTAGTTACAAAGTGTCCTTTAGGGAGAGGTGTCCTCTTACTGGAGAGTTGCTACAGTAGAACTACCTCTCTGACAACACCTGGTTACAGAGTGTCCTTTAGGGAGAGGTGTCCTCTTACTGGAAAGTTGCTACCTCTCTGTCAACACCTAGTTACAGTGTGTCCTTTAGGGAGAGGTGTCCTCTTACTGGAGAGTTGCTACAGTAGAACTACCTCTCTGACAACACCTAGTTACAGAGTGTCCTTTAGAGAGAGGTGTCCTCTTACTGGAGAGTTGCTACAGTAGAACTACCTCTCTGACAACACCTAGTTACAGATTGTCCTTTAGGGATAGTTGTCCTCTTACTGGAGAGTTGCTACAGTAGAACTACCTCTCTGACAACACCTAGTTACAAAGTGTCCTTTAGGGAGAGGTGTCCTCTTACTGGAGAGTTGCTACAGTAGAACTACCTCTCTGACAACACCTAGTTACAAAGTGTCCTTTAGGGAGAGGTGTCCTCTTACTGGAGAGTTGCTACAGTAGAACTACCTCTCTGACAACACCTGGTTACAGAGTGTCCTTTAGGGAGAGGTGTCCTCTTACTGGAAAGTTGCTACCTCTCTGTCAACACCTAGTTACAGTGTGTCCTTTAGGGAGAGGTGTCCTCTTACTGGAGAGTTGCTACAGTAGAACTACCTCTCTGACAACGCCTAGTTACAGAGTGTTCTTTAGGGAGAGGTGTCCTCTTACTGGAGAGTTGCTACAGTAGAACTACCTCTCTGACAACGCCTAGTTACAGAGTGTTCTTTAGAGAGAGGTGTCCTCTTACAGGAGAGTTGCTACAGTAGAACTACCTCTCTGACAACACCTAGTTACAGAGTGTCCTTTAGGGAGAGGTGTCCTCTTACTGGAGAGTTGCTACAGTAGAACTACCTCTCTGACAACACCTAGTTACAGAGTGTCCTTTAGAGAGAGGTGTCCTCTAACTGGAGAGTTGCTACAGTAGAACTACCTCTCTGACAACACCTAGTTACAGAGTGTCCTTTAGGGAGAGATGTCCTCTTACTGGAGAGTTGCTACAGTAGAACTACCTCTCTGACAACACCTAGTTACAGACTGTCCTTTAGGGAGAGGTGTCCTCTTACTGGAAAGTTGCTACGGTAGAACTACCTCTCTGACAACACCTAGTTACAGACTGTCCTTTAGGGAGAGGTGTCCTCTTACTGGAAAGTTGCTACGGTAGAACTACCTCTCTGACAACACCTAGTTACAGACTGTCCTTTAGGGAGAGGTGTCCTCTTACTGGAAAGTTGCTACGGTAGAACTACCTCTCTGACAACACCTAGTTACAGAGTGTCCTCTTACTGGAGAGTTGCTACAGTAGAACTACCTCTCTGACATCACCTAGTTACAGAGTGTCCTTTAATTAAAAAGGCATATATTGAATCAAAATATCATTATTTTACCAATATTTCAGTTGGCTGAACGGCAACCTTTTTCAGAGTGTTCTTTAGGGAGAGGTGTCCTCTCATGGAGATTGTTCTGCCGTATAACATTTTCGAAGCTTTTTGAAAAATTGCTTTCCTCCATGTTGAATCATGTATTACTAACATGTAAGATTTACAAAATTTCTGCTCAATTGGAGACATGGGAGAAAAATGTATTATAAAATTTGGCCCATTCGGACAGAGGGAGTTAAATAAAAGTGTGT
>CP092863.1:130393016-130437988 GCA_030710605.1 Cordylochernes scorpioides
TTGGGCTATAGTGAACCAAAAGTTCAGTCCCCATAGAGGGGTTTTACTGTAATTTATTAATTTGGAACTTAAAATATTTGATTTATTATAGGGGTGTAGTTTGTTAGGTTTAAAAACCTCATAGTTCATTATGTAACAAAGGTATTTTCAATGGAAAGGAATTAGACTTAGGTTTGTTATTGCAGGGTTCATTTTAGCAGGTTTTACTGTATATTTATATGATTTATAAATGTAATTCCATGAAAAAAAAAATAAAAAGAACAAATAAAATGACAACTAAATTAAGATAGAAACATTTTTTTTTTATAGATAGTGATAAAAAAACTCCTCTAGTAAGTGTTTGTTTCTATATAAGGAAGTAATATTTCACTGTTGTATTATAGCAGTAGTATGATTCTTTAATATCAACTTATGCAAATTTGACGTAGCTTTTCATATCCCAAGGTTGAAACAGTGACTGTCCCAAGCCTAAACTCCTGTTTCATTTAGATAGGTCAACCATTGGGGTTGTGGAGCATTTCAAAAGGTATCCAAACTTTCAAAAATAAAATATCAAAATACTGTTCTATGAATGAAAAAATCAAATGTTAGGAACTAAACCTAAACAGCATGTGTACTTACTGTAGTAATTGTGTACTGTCAGTTTTGTTGCAATGTCAACTCTGCCAAGATATAAAACATTAAATTTTGTGTAAAATAAATCTTCCATAAGGCACAATTTGTGAATCTTCCAAGGAGAGACATTAAAAGAAAGGAAGTTTATGGAGGAAAGAAAGTTGCTGCCAACAATTCCCATCGACGGCTTGCGACAGGTGGGAGAATTATTGGAGAGATTCCTGGTTGTTAGCAAATAAATGGCCGGACGTAAGGTGATTGACAAAACTGTCTTCATTTAAACATTAAAAAAACAACTCTTGATTACCTTGTCTATGCCATTTATTCAATGGATAGACAAAAATAGATTCACAATGTTCACAGTTTAAAGGGTTACTTTTCAAATAAAACTAAAAAAAATGAAGATGTTAATCCACAAGCCAAGTTCTCCGCAAGGAAGAAGAAAGTCTTCTTTCTTATCTCCACACTGGGTGGAGTAGAATGCGTCTGCCTTTGTCATTAAGACTGGGAGCACTACTCAGTTGCAGGCCGAGGAAGAAGAAAGTTAATTTCCTAAATGCCCTAGTTCATTACAAAGGACATTGTACCACCATGACTTTTCAAAGAAGATGTTGCTATCAGTGAAAGAGACTTACAAAGGAAACTTGTGATGTGAAGAAACCGACCTTCAAATCAGTGTAAATTCTGTACCACATCCTCCTTACTCCCCTGATATTGACCCAAGCCATTTCTTTGTATTTTCAAAGCTTAAAAAATGGGGTTAAAAGGAAAACACTTTTCATCGTCATTAGAAGTTGTTGGAACTGTGACTTTCAAGCCTGACAAATTAAGAAAAATTGACATTGAACTGGAATTTAAAAACTTTTTTCCAGGATAAAAAAAATTATAGCCCAACCAAGATTCATATTTTAAAAAATTCCATGTATACACAGTAAAACCCCAATGGGACTGAACATTTGGTTCTCTGTAGCCACACTTTTATTTTTAATTTTCAAAGTTTTGAGACCATATAAATAAAGGACAGCTTACACACAGCCTCTCTATAATGGTATCTTTATTTTAATTCCCCAATTCCCAGCATTAATGCTGAATAATGTCATTTGATGATAGGTTTTTCTTATCATTAGCATACATGTACTTATATGTCTAATTTAAAAATACAGGTCAAATCCTATGCAAAGCTTTATTAATTAAATATTTAAAGATGATAAAGCACAATTTGCATTATAGATTATAAACACAAGGTAATAAGACCAAATAAATAAATAAATTGTGTGTGATGTTTCAGTAACAACGCTGTTACCGAAACGTCACACACTATTTATTTATTTGGTCTTATTACCTTGTGTTTATTTAAAGATTTATTTGTAAACATCTTCATCATATTATAAAATACAAAGAGTTTACTTTAAAAAATGTCTCCAATACCTTGTTGCTTGAAGCAACTCTTCTAGCATTGCACCTTTCAAATAAAGTTTAAAAATATTTTCTACCTTTCCCACATAATCTTCTGAAATCTAGATTTTGTTTTGAGCCTGTCAGACAAACCATTGCAAATCACCAGTTCATGGCATAAAAAAAAATAATTTTTATCATTGGCCCATTTATTTGAACTTTATTTTTCAGCCAATGTAAGAGAGACGGCAACAGTTGATTCCTACTTGTGGCTATTTATAATAACCTTCCATCTCTTATCATAGGAAATTTTATCATTTTAACATGTTCTGAAATTTTGACTGTGTTGCTTCATTTTGAAAAGCTTTGATAATGGCTCTTTTTCAGTAATAGCTTTTTCTTCCCCTTTATTTTGGAAGCCATTTGAATCTTTTATAATTCAAATTTTATCACATCATACATTTTTAGGTTTATGATAAGGCACAATTTGGATTATAGATTAGAAATGATGGCGCTCTGCCATCTAAAAAGCACATGTGTTTGTGGTCAGGAAATGCTTTCTTTTTTTTTTTCAAAATATGATTATACAGTAAAACCCCGCTAATACGAACCCTGGATATAACGAACCTTCCCTTATAACGAACCCACGCCGATTCCCAATTCCATTCCATTGAAAATACCATCGTTATAACGAACTTTGCGATTTTTAGAATAACGAACTACCCCTATAACGAACCTATTTCGGGTCCCAAAATGATAAAATCTATTAAAAATACTATGCTTATAACGAAATTAGAATTGTAATTAAAAAATAATAATAAAAAAAAAATTTTTGAGCATGTTTTAGGCTCGCGGATCGCGATTTCGAAACAATAAATTTAGCGGCATTGTTTGTTTGATTTTTGCACTTTATTTTGGCTGTATGTTGTATAAATTTTTACACATTATACTTTTATTAAATAGAATATCTTTGCATCCATTAAATTTGAAATATAAAAATTGCAAATGGCTTCCAAAATGAAGAAAACAAAGGCATTTTAAAAACAAAAGCATTATTTCTTTAAAAAAAAAAGGCCATTTTCAGAACTTTTCAAAGTGAAACAACATAGGCAAAATGTTAAGAACATATTCAAATAAGAGAATATAACTTTTCTATTATAAAAGATAAAATATAAAGTTATTAAAAAATGTTACAAAGAGGAATCAACCTCAACTTTTGCCGCGATCGCGATCGTACGTTTTAGGGCTAAAAAAAAAAAAGTCCAAATAAACGGTCCCGTGATGAAACAAAAAATATTTTTATGCCATTAACTATGGTGATTTTAAAGTCAGCAATGTTTTGCATGGCAGGTTAAAAAAAAAAAACGAAATCTAGACCTAGAAGAATATGGGGAAACATGAAATGGAAGAAAAATGAATGGTGCAATGCTTGGAAGAATGCTTTGAAACAAAAGGTATTAGAGCCATTTTTTCAAGTAAAAATTGCATTATATAATGTGATAATGATGTTTTAAAATCATTTCATATCTTTGAATATATATTTAATAAAACTTTGCCTAGGATTTGTCTTGATTTTTAACTTAGACATAGAGGTACATGTATGTTAATCATAAGAAGAACCTATTATCTAATGATTTCTATTATTATTCAGTATTAATATAAGGAAATTAGTCAATTAAGGGAATTAAAATGAAGTGACCACTATTAAGAGGCAGCCTCTTCTTGTGTGTATGGCTATTTTTTAATTATATGGTCTAAAATTTTTGAAAAGTAAAAAAAAATAGCCAAACCGTGGCTATAGTGAACCAAAAGCTCTGTCCCATTGGGGTTCACTATAGAGGGGTTTTACTGTATATTAAAAATAATACAAGATAGTAACAACGCAGTTACCAAAATGTCACACACTATTTCTTTATTTGGAATTGATCTTATTACCTTTTGTTTCATATTTAAAAAAGTTGATGAATAAAATTTAAAAAATTCAGTTGAATCCAACTTCCCCCAAGTGATGGGAATATAGATGGCACCCACATGTTGGGCCAAGTCGTAATGTTGGGGTTTGAGTCATTTTTCTGCAAGTTTTTTTTAAAGGCCTTTTTAAACATGGTTAACTTGTCAGTCTTATAGGGTAAAGTCTGAAGGGTGAGATAAGAAAGACAGAAAGATGTGGTAAGTTTAACATTCTATCAAAACCATTGATATCAGCAAGCATGCTAGGTGGCGTTTCTTTGTTCCTTTAAAAATGGAAACTCTGGGTGTTAAATGAAATTCTTTGTTTTGAAAGTTGACCCAAATAAATTGAAGAGTTGGATGCTGTCTTTTCCTTCTTTTTAAACACTTAAAAACTGGCTGCTTTAATTGGGACAAACAAGCTGCAATCATTGAAGCAGAAACAATCAACTGCGAAAACCACAATCCACCAAATGATTGCAGATTAGAAAGCTTGTCTATTAACCTCTCCCAATATCATTCACAGATAGTTGATCAAGCTTTGTTCATGATGGCTGCAGCAACATGGGCAGCAGGTCCAGTCTGGAAGAATGAAGGAATGGTGTAAACTGTTGACAGCTACGACTCAGGATCAAATTCCGCATTGGGCACTTTTTTCTGAAGAAACAATTACTTCAATGGCCCCCGATTCTTGAAAAAGCCAAGCCTACCGATAAGTGCAAGTAGCCAAACAGGGCTCTGGGACACTTGTAAGAGTAACTGTCCAACTGCTCTCTACATTTGTAGACATGTATTTGCAGTAAGGCAGTCATTAACTACAGTGTAACCTCGTTAATTAATTCCACCCTTGCCTTAATTAAACAAAATTTTCATGCCTCGTCAACCTCCAGCCTATCAAATAGCAAACGTTAATTTGACCTAACGGTAATTCAACACCCGATAATTACACCTATTTTGACAATATTAAATATTTCTTGCTAAAATACAAATTTATTGCTAAAAATACAAAATATTGGAACACAGAGGACAACAGCGGCTGTAGTCAGTGTAGGCGTACCGTTCTTTATTACAATGTGGCACCGATATTTGCAGCGACTTGTTTTTCCTACTGGAGAATTTAGGCCTAAGTTACGTGGCTGCTAGTCAACCAGTGTAAACAATGAGATGTCTTGGAGAGTAACATTCTGCTATTTGAAACAACAGAAGAGGAAAGAATGCATGCCTTTTGAAGTTTGATCAGCTAGAATGCAAACAGCCATAAAATATTTCTTTTAATGATTTTTTTTAGATTAAATTCTTGTCTTTACTTTCTTCTTCTTCTTCTTCTTTCTTATCTCCACTCAATCATATTAAGGTATCAAGCTTGTAAAGCTTGAGACTTTTGATGGTATCTGCCGGGGAAGAGTAGAGCTCATCAATGGATGAGGCAACACAGTCAATAATGTGTTTACTTTCTAAATTTATTCACTTTCTTCCCATTTCATCTATTTACTTAAATTGAAAGAGTATTTGTAATTTTTCCTTTGTTCAAAAATGTATTAAAATGCAATTTTATCCATCGCTAAAATTAATCAAGAAACATTATCAAAACTAATAAGGCACAATTTGGATTATAGATAATAAACACAAGGTAATAAGACCAAATCTAATTATTACCTTGTGTTTATTATCAAAACTATTTATTTATTTGGATTTGGTCTTATCAACTTGTGTAGCTAACATTGGAAGTTTAAATAATAGTCCCCTAACAACACCAAATAAATGTTGTGTATACATTTGGTCTTGTTACCTTGTAATCTATAATCCAAATTGTGCCTTATCATCATCCTAATGTTATCAATTCACACTTTATTAATGTCAACACACAAAACAAAGTTTTTACCAAAAAAAATATTATTTTTTAATTCTATATTTGGTTATCCTATAGGGAGAAAAATGTCCACTAGCAGTGAATGTTGTGATGAAATCATCTAACTGACTTTAATTCAACCAAAAGCTCTGATCTCTTGGGGTATTGAAGGTTCGTCTGTCCCAAAAACAAAAAGTTCTTTTCCATCAAGATAATGCTCAACCACACTCACACACAATGGCCAAAATTGCCCAAGAAATCTCTGAATGCACAAAGATCTGTGGGCAAGGTCATCACAGCCTTGAGTGGAAAATGTCAATATTTATTACCTTGTAATCTATAATCCAAATTGTACCCTTTCATTGAAAATATCAAATTATTTTATACTTTGTAAATACAAATGCTAAAAATTTCATGTTAATATGTTGCTTGGAATATTTTAAAATTATTGGAATACATCTCTCACGGAGCTTGAGAGTCTACCAGTAAATAAATTAATTTAAAAAGTGAATTATATCGAAACACTATTTAAATATAAAAATTAATAGTTTAAAATTTTTAAAAAGGTTTAAAATATTATTTTTACAAAAGAATATAGGTGAGTTTTCAGGAAACAACATCCAGGCTTTAACACAAATACAAGAAACTGGAGGAGAAAGAAATGATTTACATGTTGTACTTTGTTATATAAGTAGAAATATTTTACAAGATTATTATTTAAATTTTTGGTAAAAAAATGTTGCATACACATTTGTTGTAGGCTGAAAAGAAAGATAAATGAAAGGAATCTAGGAAGGCAGGAATTAATGAGTTTTTTAAACCCAGAAGAAAGGAAGTTCAGGGATTAGACGTCTATGGGGGTTTCGGATTGAAGATGCTGTGAAGTCAGTTTTGTGTTTGAGTTGGATTGAGGCTTCTAAGAAGAGACACTGTGTTTGTTCCTTGGTACAATGTGCTTGGTGTAAGTTGAATGGCCCGTAATGGGGATATGTTGGTGTGTCTTTATTGTTGATACTTCTATGGTGTTCGGGAGAGATGAAGTTACCAGTTTACCAACATATGGGGCATTTACAGTTATTGCATTATATTCTTTTATTACGGAAAAAAATGAAAGGTGATCCTATTGATGATTCTGTCCGCAGTACGGGGGGGAGGGGGGGGGGGGTGATGCTAAATTTGAATCCGCGATTTTTTTCCAGTGTAATTTTGCTATATCGTACGACTGTTTTAAAGATAAAAGGAAGGCTATTTGAACTTGAGTTTTCTTTGTGAGTTCAATGGGAACAACAGCGGGTCTAACACCGAAATAGTGCGCGATGGACCTTTTTATATTTTTGTTATCGGCGATCATTTTTCAGAAAAAAAAATGCCGCCGAGTTATTGCGCACGTTGTTAAAGTATCGTTAGATTTGTCACCGCGGAGGTCCCCTTCCTCCGGGATTTTTTCTCGACACGCTTCAACCCCCCACTTTTTAAAATCATTGTTATTATCAGTTGGGGGCCTCCCTATTTACATAGTCCGTTTTATTGTTTCGCTATATATATATATATATGTGTGTGTGTGCGTTGCTCAACAAAGATTGGGCATATCCTGACCGCGCAAACCAGCAATTTGGAACGCCACATAGCGGAATAAATATCAATTTAAAAAAAACGTTGATAAAAACGATTATAATTCTTGAGAAGCCAACCACATACACGTTTCGGGGGCTGTTGGCCCTCGTCAGCGTGGTGCAGGCTGTACCTCAATGACCAAAAAGAGCTTCTTGAAAAATGAAGAAATTAGTTGTTAAGGCCAAATTTAAGGTTATAGATAGATTATATAGGTATTTTCTTATACATAGGTTAAAACACATGACCAATAAAGAGGCACATTTTTAGGATTTAATCGTAAACCTGTATGAAAAAGAGAAACGTTCAGCCTTTTGAGATGTTATCTTTTTATTATTATTATTGTACATAACGAGGTTTGCGATGAAATCCAAAATACGCCTCGTTTATTGGTCATTTATAAAGTATTTCTACAAAGCTTTCAAGATATTTCTCCTCAGCTTCCCTGTCATATTGTCCAACTTTGATGAACGACTAGCAGTTGACGTCGCCAACCATTCGGTGAGGCTTTCCCAGTTTGAGACGATGTGCCAGGGGAAGAAGGCAAACTTTGACCTTCAAGGAGCAAGCAGGGCTTACACTTTCGTCACGTGCTGACGAGCAAGTTTTGAAACAAGTTCTTGCTGCTGTTCGCGGGATCTCTATCTCGGCTTTGGGGAACTTATAACCTCTCTGTTATATTACTCTGTAACCTTGAGCTCCAAAAGGAACAAATAGATGGATATTCCTGAACTCCATGTAACAGTCTGCTACCACGGTGTTGTTGATTAACTTACACCAGGACGGTAAGGTGGGTTTCTCGACACGACACTAATTGAATAAAAACAAGCGTGTGTCACGTGTGCATCAATTCCATCCTACCCCAAATGCTATACCGACGGCACAATTCTCTCCAAGATAGATTCTCTAACATTACTTGATCAACGGCTTACGGCGAGAGCGGCTATTTTTAAAACTAGAAATAACTTTCTTCCTGAAATTCTGGAATTGATGGCCCATTAAATCGGATGTTCCCAGATTGCTTTTAATTTTCCCGAAGAAATTTTATGAAAAAAATATCATCCGTTTTGAAAGTGTATCCAGTCGACGTTTAGTTGTGCCGCCTTCTAAAGGACAATCTCCAGTGACTAAGACGCAGTTTTATTGATGTCTGTTACTTACTAGACATAAGTTCGCTTAAAATTTTCCACCCTGGCGACATGGCATCGCCAAACTGTACACGGTTTTAAAGGTTGATGAATCCCCCTCGACTCTATAAATTAATCCTAAGTATTCTCTACAATACCAGGCGTTAAGCTAACTTTCGATCAAAGAAGGATGTAAGAGAGAAATTTCCCAGGTTTTACTACTGCGTCTAGCTCACGAGTCTCTTTGTTTGGATCACCGAGGATGGACACGGATTCTGTCTAGGAGCTAGCTACATAATGGAATTTTGTTTTAAAATAATACAATAAAATAATCTTTTACTTGTTTCCTTTAAAAAGTGTTAAAAGCCAGTCGAGAATAACACCTTTTTTGTCCGAAAGCTTAGATCTTAATAAAAGAAACGCCTTGCTAGTTAGTCCATGTATTAATTGTCAAATAATGGCATTTATCGGAGGAGGGCAGCAGGTTTTGTTGAAGGTGAGATGTTGTATTCGGGGTTGGTTAGACCGCCATCTGTTCCTTCTAAAATAATTTCCGCTACTACACGAAAGAGAGAACGAGCTAGCTGAGAGCCAGTGTAACAACTCGCGGGGTAAAAAAACCGGTAAAGATAATAAATGCTGGCAGATAACGATCTGATTCCTCTGGTTAGGAGATATCTCCCCCCCGTGATGGATGATAGAAGCTGGATTCATTACATGTGGCGAGGTTTCCATCCACAAGTACTGGCCACTTGGGACCCACCGGCCGGCAAGCGACCACGTGTGGAGGGAGGGCGGGCGACCTTGTGCCCGCGGGGGGGAGGTCTGACGAAACACATGCCGTGGTGAAGGTCGTTGTTGAATGGCGGGCGACCGTTTGCTCGGCCAATACCCGCCCATAAATTGTGGGAACTTCGTTTCTCACCCGATTGGCAACTTTCTGGGAAACTGGTTCGTTTTGTGACCCGGGTCATATTTTAGTCGAATTGCCGTCCAAATTTTATGGTCGAAATTATCTTCTTTTCTTCCCCGAACGATTGTGCTCTAAATAAATTTACCAAATTATTTGGACTTGCTGGTAAAACATCATGTAAATGGTCCCAATCTTTACAAAACGCAATTTTCTCATCTCGCCCAGATTTCCCCATCAAATATTGTTTGGTACAGATTGGATATTGGTGTCCACACAGTCAACTCTCTCGGAGTTGTTTCGCCCAGAAGTTGACTTGAGATTGCTTCCTGTAACTTTTATGACGGATTCTTGTGTAGGGTCAATTTATTGACACGGTACTGTGAAATACTAAGAGTGTTCTAGGTAAATTGTTGCTTAGGGATTGAACGAAAAAGGCGTAAGGAAGGGAAACTATATTTATAGAAAGGATAACTATGAGAGAGATTTCCCCCCCCCCCAATGATTAGAGCGCACTACTTCCGTTCTTACGGCAAAAAAATAAACACTGTGGGGGGAACGCGTTCGTAACAGTTGCACGTAATATCACGAGTTTAGAAAGAAAACCATCAACCCCCACACACGGCCTAAAAAAAGGGAGAAGAGATCGAAGAGCGTTTTAATTTGGCCGTTGGCCGCGGCGGGGCCAGCGAGGGTTAATTGGCGTAGTGGACAGGCAGGAAATTATGGGGCCTCGCCCGGGGGCTTTCTCGGAATCTTCTCCAGGGCGGAAGCCGCTCCACCTGCCGCCGCCGCCGGACTCTCTCCTTAGTTTATTTTTGGAGGCAACACACTCGTTTTATTGATAATGGGGACAACTTTTTTTTTTTTTTTTTTATGTTTCTGTCTAAAAGCTTCATAAATATTGAAAACGCCTAATTTGGTTGGCAGGTTAAAATCATCCTTTTAAAATGTTATTTTTTAATAACAACCATTTGTACACACCTAGATGTGAATTAAGGATATCTTAAATTTTGACCAACTTATTTAATTCAACACCCCAAGGGATTTCTGCTGAATTAAAGTAGTTGTTCCAGCAGGAAGTTTAAACAAAGCATCTCTAATGATAGAAGGGGGGTCAAATAAAGCCACAACACAGCAGTGTGACCTGGATTTATATCATCTGTGTCTATCTTCTCAAAAAATCAACAACACCATCATCACGTTTCAATTATATGTCTAAAATAGAACTGTTGCATAAATGAACACTCTTACATTTATCCAACTAATTCACAACACAGACTTCAACTGAAAATTCTTATCTCTTCAAATATTGAATAAAGGTTGACTTTAACAAATGAGGAAATATGGTACAACTTGGATTATAGATTAGAAACACGGTAGTGTAAGTCCAACAACATCACGTAATATTCATTTATTTGGTCTTATTACTTAGTGTTTCAAATGAGGGGCAATATATTGAATTAGGATTTTAAATATCACAAAATTAAGATGTTAAAATATCACAAAATTAAGATGTTAAAATATCACAAAATAGGTTTGTATTCCTGTCACACAGCCAGTGGGTGTTACAGCACTAGATTTGGCTTCAAATCTTGAATTTAAGAAAAATTTTATACACACTAAAATCTTGTCACTTTTTAAAAATGAATCATTTTTCAGGGCTATATTTATGGATCCCATGAATTTCTATTGTAGAGATCTCTGACCTCCTCTCTCACAAGTAATATCATAGACACAATTTGGAACAACAAGACCACACATCCAAATATATAAATTATGTAAACCTTGTTATACTTTTGTCTGAAGTTGCTAACAATGCTGCTATTGAAACGTCACGCATATTCATTTCATCTTGTTATTTTTATTATACTGTGATGCTATGTACAATTTAATGTTAAAACATAATTATTGTTTTAAACAGCCCCCTTCTTGAAACTTTGTGTATTATGGGTGTCACAGAGATGCTCTAGATTTTGGTAAATTTACTGTGAACTCTGTGCCTTCAATCTGAGGTCACATGTGGTTGACAAAGGTGGACCAGATATCTGATGTGAGCATCACACCAATTCCACACTGGATGAATCACTTTTGCCTGGTGGTGGTACATATCCCTAGTACATGTGGCAGCCATGACAATCATGGTGGGTGGTTAGTGACTGCTTTTACTGTAAGTACACCACATGTCTACACATGGTACAGCAGACATGATAATCATGGTGGGTGGTTAGTGACTGCTTTTACTGTAAGTACACCACATGTCTACACATGGTACAGCAGACATGACAATCATGGTGGGTAGTTAGTGACTGCTTTTACTGTAAGTACACCACATGTCTACACATGGTACAGCAGACATGATAATCATGGTGGGTGGTTAGTGACTGCGTTTACTGTAAGTACACCACATGTTTATACATGTAGAAAGCATTTTGATTTTTACCATTGCAAACACAAGTTGATAAGATCAAATCCAATTAAATAAATAGTGTGTGACATTTCGGTAACAGTGTTGTTACCATCATCAGACAAAATTACTGATTCAATCAAGTACTGAAGATGGTAACAACACTGTTACTGAAATGTCACGCACTATTTATTTATTTTGGATTATTGTGCCTTATCACTTTACCATTGCAAATGTACCAGAATTTTGCTTTGTTACTTTTTTCTTCAGAAAAAAAAAAACAAAAGTAGGATTCAATCCTGGGGCTGTTGAAAGTCATGCCAACTGCCCCAATCTATAGCTGTCTTTATCAACATTCCTTTCAAATTAACTTCTTGGAATTGGTCGCAGGATTTTTAATAAAGGGAATTGTTGAATTAGACTATTTCATTTTGACAAATAATGAAGATATTTAAATTCAATGAAATATCGAAGAACTTGGCCCCTCTATCATATTTTTATTTTAGATGATTTTTAGACATTATCAGAGACCAAACATTTCATCTCATTGAAGACTTTCTTTGCTTATAGACTCACTATTTGTCTCAATAAAATAATGATATACACATACTTATTAATTTCTATTGAAAAAATTTACCTAATAGCTACAAGAAAATAAGACCCAATTAATAGTGTGTGTGTGTTGTGTTTGCAGTGGAGCTAAGGGTTGAAGGAAGGTTCACTCGGATGGCAAATGTATGATCTGCTCTGGAAGGGGATGTTCAAGCTCAGCAGGGCAAGTCTAAAGTGTAGTTGGGATGAGAGAGTCTGATGAGGAATGTCTAATCAGTGGCACTGTCGAAAGACATAATGGCGCTCACTGCAGCAAGTACCCGCTTGGAATACCATCGTATGATTATCACAGAAAGCCCACTGAAGACCTCCTGGAAGAGGGCTACGATCCACATTTAGATTCCAAACAATTCCGCTGTAGCGAGCCAGGATGTGGCAGAAGTTTTTCTTCCAAATTCAAATTGATGAGACATGCTTTAATTCATTCTGGAGAAAGACAATTTAAATGCAACATTTGTGGTAGATGTTTCCATAGGAAAGATCATTTGAAGAACCACCTCCAAGTGCATAATCCAAACAAAACCCAACATTCCTGCGATAAATGCAGCAAGCAGTATACGTCGAGCCTTTCTTTCAAAAAGCACTTAGCACTCCATGCTGCAGAGGCAGGTGATCTTGTGTGCAAACTTTGTAGCAAGATGTGCAGCTCAAAAGAACAAATCATGCATCACCTTAAAATCCATTCCGGATCGAGAGCCTTTAAAAGCCCCAATGAAAGAAAATTTAATTGTAATCAATGTGAGAGAGCATTTTTTACTAGGAAAGATGTTAAGAGACACCTCGTTGTCCATACGGGGGTGAGAAATTTTATTTGCGAACTCTGCCCCCAAAGATTTGGCAGAAAGGACCATTTAGTGCGTCATTTAAAGAAAAGTCATGCAAATTCATCCCATTTTTCAAATGGTGAGGGCACTGGTTCAGACATCCAAGTTCCCATCCCAGACTTGGTCAAAAATGGGCAGTCTCTCCTTCACCCTCACATGACTTCCCTTTCCCAAGGTCCGAGCCACCTCGTGCCCCAACAGCCCTGCTCTAGCTTGACATCCCTTCACCACGAGCAGTCCATGTTGGGGATCAAACAAGAAGACTCCCAGCTGGTGACCATCAAGCAGGAAAACTGCTACTCCCAGGACACAGCGCCCATCGTCACCTCTGCCACGGGACCTACTCTCATGAATGGGGAGGCTCACGAAGCCTATCTCCGGTTGCCAGACATCATTCCAGCAATCCAGCCTTCCACCTCAGCCTACCCCATCACCACCTTCAGTCCCACCTTGCCTCACATCATCCAAGGTAACTGCTACCTGAGCCCCATGTCAGGGGCTCTGACCATCGAGACGGGGGCCCTCCTCCCCACTGGCCCCCCTCACAGCTACCTGGACATGACCAATCCTGCCCTCCCACACTTCAGCCAAGCCTTCCAGTAGCCTCTCAGCACTATCTCAACCACAATGTGTTCATTTATAGTTAGTTATCTGTGCATCGCGGATCTACAAATGAGTTATATACTACACGGGTCCATTTGTAGAGCCGGATGCCAGGATTGTTTCATTTCCATACATACTGTGATATATCTTTAGGCAAACGTATATATATAATCTTCCCCTCCCACTGAACTTTCCCTCCCATGAAGAGTGCCATATCTCATGTTGTATTTAGCAGAGATTTATCCTAGTTGTTCCCTAGAAGTAATTTTAAAGTGTACGGTAGTCCCCCTCCCTCGAGTCAATGGTCCAATGAGGGGGCTGCCTACGACACAACCCATGTTCCTTGAGAAAATGTTGGGGGTGAATTCCCCAACAGCTCACATCTTACAAGAGTTGCTCATTCATTTATGATTTGTATGCGTGTTTATACTATTTATCATGAAAAAATCATGCCTATAAAGGCATGTAGAAAGTTCCTCAAGTTTATATATATATATATATTGAAATTTATATATTTTTTGTACCTGGACCCTAGTGAGTGTCCCTCCTATATTTTGAGTTACCAAACTGCTTATTTGTGCCAGATGTAAGCATTGTTAAAATTTGAAAGCTTTTATTATTTTGTTAATTTCCCAACCCAGACCAGATTGTGATTCCAACTGCCCGCCCACTGTGCCAATTGTAGCTCACCTCTACAAATGTGATATACTCTTCGTACACCACCACGTGCCTAGTTTACAACATGTATTTATATTTTACTTAAATATTTCCTCCACCCCCACCCCTTTTTTTTTATTTTTGTGTACAGTAATCCTAGTCATATCAATGTGTTCCTTTTTTTTTTTATATATATATCTCTCATTTGTTTATTTTTTAAATAGTTATTTTGTTTATTTTCACATACATCCATTGTTAAGTTTTTTTTTTATCAACTTCTACTTTTTCCACCGTTCACATGACATCTTTAGCCTAGTTGTGCTAGACTTTCTCTACAGCATTTAAAACTTCATTTTTCTTGCTCCAAGAAGTATCTTTACACGTTTTGATATGCACTCTTTTGGTGTTTGCCATGCAGCTTTTTTTTTTTTTTTTTTTTTGTTTCTTGCAGTTTTCATTTTACTTTGTGAGAGATTTTTTTTTTCAATTGGGATCTTTAGCCTTACTAGGAATTTAAAATAGAAAATAAACTTATAAGAGGGAAATTGGGTTGTAAAAATTGATGATTTGGTTGGATCTTGGTGGTTGTTTGCCGCCCTTTTTGATTGGCTTGATTGGTGCTCCCCAAAATTTACGGGAAATTTTGTCAAAATTGTCGCAGCAGCATATCCCTGCTGCTGGCCTTGTATTGATTGGCTATTTTTTAATTAAAGCAGCACTTGCTGTCTCTCATCCATCCTTTGGACTTTTGTATAAAATAATTGAACCCTTGTAAAAAAATGTTACAAACTTGTTATATCTTATAAGGTGTTTTTGAAGTTGATTTTTTTATATATTATTATTTTTTTATTATTATTATATATGAATTCTAACCTTTTCCATTTTCCTGTAATAAAATGTTTACAATTTGATTGCGACAAAGAAGGCTTGAGAAAAACATGTCTTTTGAATACTTTGTTTTCTACAAACTTTTATAAACTCTTTTATTATTATTTTGTATAAAAATTTTGTGTCTTTTGTATTAACATTAACAGATTATATTGCTTGTGTATATTTTTGTTTTTATTTCTCTCAGATTGGAAAAAAAAAAAGACAAAAGCATATAGCTCTTCTTGTTTATTAAAAATTCCATATATTTTTTGAAATTTTATATGTTCCATATGTGTATTAAGTTTACATTTTTTCAAAGTCAACTTTATATATTTTTGATTTATATTTACATTTGTGTCATTCATTCTCCCCGCACTAAATGTTCCTAGAATTCCGCCATGCAATATGTTCCTCAAGAGTTTGCCAAATATTGGAGAGTTGTGCAATCCTGCAGTTCCTAGTTTTTCTTCCTTACTCCATAGGATCAGTTTGTGCCGTGAATGACCTTGGTCTCTTGACCCATGTTTCACTTTTGTGACCAAATGTTCTATCAACTCTCATCCAACTTCAATGTTGGACAAACATTTCTACCTCTACATTGTGTGCCTTATTACAAATTCTACCAATGCACGCAAATACAATATTTTCCTTCTCTCAAACCTTTTTTGTTTAAACACTATTTATAGCGTTTGAAACTGCGGTGAATGCTAGGTTTTTTTTTTTTTTTTTTTATAGAAAATATTGAACATTTTTAAGTACTCTTATTTTTTTAAATAATAATTTTTGATAAATCTACAAAAAAAAATGCATTTTCCTATAATCTAATCCCATATTTTTCGGGAATATAAAAAAATTCTGCCAATTTTTACCATTGCACTTTGTTTATATATTATCATTTTATTAATTAATATGAAAATTAAGGATTTTGAATTTTTTTTAATTATTTCCTTACAACAGTGTTGTATTTTAACATCCCCCCCTTCAATAAATTGGTGAAGGAATCCGTTCTCTCTTTATTCCCCCGACACCACATTTATTCCACTATACACTGACTACTGTAGTTGACATTTTTATAGGTCCCAGCCATGTATCATTCTAATTTTCCATGTTGCCATTATTTCAAACAGCTTTCTTAATCCTCTTAAAACTCAATAATTTATTTTAACAATAATAATTTAACACAAATATATTTTTTCATATTGAAATATATTTTAAAATTCTTATCTATATTAAAAAGGCAAGTTATCCATGACTTCACTCCCATTGTTTGGTCCAGAATTAACCAAATAAATAAAAAAAATTTCACACCCCTGTTTGTTCTTAGTTAGTTTGCTCTAGCAATGAGAAAATTGACTTTAAAGATTGGACTCAAATAGAAATAATACCAAGATATGGAGCTTTCCTGGAGTGGACTTTGGCAAAAGATAATTGAAGAAAATAGTTGTTCTCAAGGTACAATTTTGGTTAAACATTGGAAACATGGGGAACAACAGTAAATTAATAAATTGTGTGTGATGTGTCAGTAAGAGTGTTCTTTAAAATAAAAAAAAATTACTGGCCGAAGTATCTTTATTTTCAAGAACTATGAATGCCGGCCAGGCAGCCTCTATCTTTACAGTAAGAGTGTTGTTACTTCAAAACTTTAATTTGCAAAATCTTAACTGAACAAGGTGTATTTGGTTATGTGATTTTTTTAAAATTTAATTGTACCTTTAAAAAAAAAAAAATAATAACTTTAATTTTGTAATAAAAGAAAGTTTCAAAAGAAAATTATAAATAGTTCTCAGTCTGCTTAAAAGTGAGACATTAGTTGTATTAATGCTGGGGCAATATAAAACGAGATGGATAGCAGCAATTTACACGTAACTTGTCAGTCTCTAATCCTCCTCAAACATCAATGATCACAAAAATCTCAACTTTTTTTTTTTTTTTACATTTAGTTCTAATCTCAAGATATCTTAAATTTCTAGTTGTCCTAGTTAGGTGATTTAGTTTTCTAGGAATAGTTTTTAATGAAGATAATGAATTAATAAATGACTAATTCATTGACCAATCCCTTGGTCCTTAGGAGGGACTAGTCAAATTATTAAGTAGAAATGGTCCTTACTAATCCACATTGGGCAAGTAGCACGGACTTCAAATGTTGAATCCAATCACTCACTTTGCAAAAGATACTTGGTGAGGGCCAGGTAGGCTCCAATAAAGCAAATGCATCATCACAAACTGCACCCATGTAATGGTTCTTCCAGCTTTGTATTCACTAATATGCTCAGAGATACTCTATAGTTAAAACGGAAGATTTCGTTCACACAACTTTCACCCGCTATCCCTGAAGAAGAAGAAAAAAAAAGTCCACGTGGTTTGAACGGCATAAATAACAAACGGTTATCGCCGGCCAACAGCCTCAACGGGAAATATTTAAATCTGTGAGTTCCCGCGCAACAAGCTCGGATCTGCTGGTTATCAAGTTGAATGTTGAGAGATGTCGTTGCTCAACATCTGTCAAATATTCCAACGGTTGGTATTTCGCAAACATATATAGAATAGAATAAAAGATTAAATTAATTAAAAAAAAAAAGACTAAGAAATATTTCAGTTTGACAAGGAACGAGGGTTTTCCCAAGTCATCCAATAAAATATATTTTGCCTCAATCGACTCGCCATCGCCGCCCTATCTCTCCGCCTCTCCAAATCGCCTATCTGAAGAGGCAGATAAAATGGACGATACATTATTTGCAATAAAAAAGAAAGAAAGAGAAAGGTCGAGTCTCCTTTTGGACACATCGCTATTATCGCAGGCACATTTTTCTCCGTTAAAAGTAATGAATGCCAAAGGATGTTCGACGCCACTATCCAATTAACAAGCCGGGAGGAGGAGGTGCAGCTGGCAATTACCTTGACATTGCCAAACCAGTTTCTCCGCCGGGCCGTGGAATTGGGGTCACTGCTCGTTGCCTAACCTTGAACGTGACGTTTCCAAAGGGTGGGGATTTTGCCGGGAATCTTTCAAATAAAAGGATATCCCGCTTTCTTCTTACCGCGTCCTGGCCGTTACCTTTCCTTGACTTTTTCTGATTTTTTCTTAAAAAACCTAAAAAAAACTATTTAAAAACCCCTACAACTATCTTGTTTATAAATGTATCCGCAAACTAAATAGTAAAACATTTATGGCACGTTTTTCATTTCAAATGAAACAATTTTCTACTGCCCTTACTGCAATGATAACAATAATGGAAGGGCCTGGCTCATCAGCGGTTTGGCCAGTTTACCACACCGCTCTAATATTGTATGGGGCTATTTTGATTTACAGCCGGTACTGAAGCCAGGGTATGGACAGTATAATAGAGCTTAGAAGACGGTGTAGAGATACAAAAATATAGATATATTCACCACTGATGAGTCAGGCCCTCCCAATATTTTTATCATTGCAGTAAGCGTAGTAATAAAAATGTTTTATCTGAAAAGAAACATACGCGCTGTGGTGTACATTTTAAATGCAAGTTGGTGCGCGCGCGCGTCGTGTTGAAACAAAATAGTTGATGAATATATCGGGTGACGGCAGGCACTGCCATTCAACCAACACGTGACATCCCGAGACACAGCTCAGCATGCTTCACTTTTTTTATTTTAAAAAGAAACATACGTCAAAAATGTTTACATTTCTCATATGCTTGAAATTCTGAGTCTTTCTTAGGATTAATAAAAACGTTTTTAATATCCCATGTTTGCGGATGTTTCCCCAATTGAAGCACACTCCCAACAAACTGTTAGGTGAGAAGTAAGGCAGATGACGCCCACAAACGAAAGTGAGGGAGTCGCCCACTTCGGCGTGGGTGCTCTCACTGGGAGGAGTCAAATATTCCTGGCGTCGTGCAGTCACTCCCCTTCACCGTCAATATCTCCATATTATTTTACTTTACAACTACTTTTAGGATGGCAAATGTAAAACGTGAGGGGTTCTGTGATAATAGACATCCCAAAGCTCTCATCTAGTTAAGAAGTATAGTTGAACAAAAAATCACTTAGCTTTAGAGTAATTTCTTGAAAAAGTTTTCGCTGTAGTCTAACAGACACCCTCCGAATATGGCTGAGAGACCCACGCTGCCTGAGAGGATCAAACAAGATGAAGCTGTTTGTGTAAAAGCGGCGTGTTGAGACATTCAAGAAGTCACAAATTCTAGAATTGAATTTCCATGTCGCCATCTGGCTCGGGACCCATATTATATGTCCATATTTACAGATTATCTCAGAGGTGCTATTTTCTCGTAGATATGACATGTTAAAAATGAACCGAAATATAAACTTTTCGTTATAAACGTTTTATTAGAAATAAAAATGATCATTATAAATATAATTACAATTTGCATGTCGTGAGGACCATTCTTACACATGTTCGCCCCCTGTGGCTCAGACGCCTGGTAAAATAGTAGGAATTTGGGAAAGGCCCGCGCAACGGTCATGTTGAGTAAATGCTTCATCCTATTAGCCAAGTAATTTTAACGATATTTGAATTCTTCCCTTCACACAATCGACTTCCACGGTTAAAATAGCAACCATGCCTCTCTCTGGTTGCTTAGCTGCGTTATACCAGGTGGATCAACCTCGCTTATCAAGATGGAATCTGTACTTTCTACATAGAGCGTGTACGGAGCTGACAGAATGAGATTCTTTATATACACACGGAATCCTCGTGCTGGCAAATTATCACTGATGATGATTCGGTAATTGATCTTTAGATCGTGGAGGCTTGCTTACATCCCAAAAGTTGGTTTATCATCAAAATATCTATCGCCATTTCTGGCAAATATACCTAACATATTCAACCATTTATGCCCACCATTGGATACAGTTTATTGAGATAAGGCAAGAGAACAAGGATTGCTAAGGTGTTTTATGGTGTAGATGTATTGTGCCAAGATAGTGGACATTGCTGCTGCTGTGATAGAGATGCATGGGGACATCTGAGGCTCTTCATTGGACACGACAACAGCATGTATTGTGCCCACACACCATTGGAAAGAGTTCAATGAAATTTAAGATCTAAAATGTCGCCCCTCTGCGTTATTTTTACTATTTATTTAGATGGTAGTTTTAATTTCTTAGCCAAAATCTAAACTGACTGCCTTCAATAGCGTGGTGGAAATGAGAGCCAATTTGAGAAAGCCTTCAATACGGGATAGCATTCCTTTTTTTTTTATAAACTTCCCGGTTTCACAGATACGAAAGTGAGTCGTATTCTAGGGTATACTTGATTCAATAGGTTTCTCAAGGAAAATATACAAAACCAAGTATCCCATCCCACAAGGCTGCCAAGGAAACCTGCACTCAGTATAAAACCTTCGGTGAGCCTAGCTTTGTGAGGGCAACATGACTGAACATTTCTCAATAGATTTTCATTTTGAAGAATTTTTTTTTTTTTTCAATAATCATCTGTTCACCAAAAATTTGGCCAAGAGTCATACTTTCACAGTCAAAACACTATCAGTATATATACATTTTTAAAAGGTACAAAAAAAAAATAGAAGCCAAAAATTAGAGAGAGTTTGACCGACTTGAAGAACAAAGTTGGCACTCGATCTATCTCCAAATTTATGGAAAATGTTTTACCGCCGCGTTCAGAGGAAGTGCGCGGATCTTTTATTCATGTCGCGGCAATGATAGGACTGGAGGAGGGATAATTTCCTGTAAACGGGCGGCAGGAGTGGGTCAAAGGGCCAGAAAAAAGTTCAATCATTCCCCTCGAACGACCAGGATTTAATCGGGTTCGACTTTCCTCGAGGCTGCGGGTAATGAGGGGGAAGACAAAGGCCGGGCTGCAATTAGCGGCCGTTCTTCCAGGAACAACTTTATGGCCGGCCGGCCCTTCCGCGCGAAGACAATCAGATTTATGGAGGAGGGGTGAAGAACCGGTGACCGCATTCCGGCAACCCTTCGCGATGTGGGGACGAGATTAAATGTCATCAAGATAAACGTGTCTTCCGAATATACATTTATCTCGATGACCCCCCTCCCTTTTATCTGCATTCTTCAGCTATTGGTTTCCTTGGCGAGACGCTCAATAAAAGCTCCTAGCGTATATGTGAGCACAGTGTCTATACATTTTTTTACATAATTTGTCTTCAATAAAGTCTTCCTCGGGAGTCAACAATAATTTTTAGACAGAATCTAACTGTTCACAATTTCATTCTGCGCAAGTTCATAAATGCTGTTTGAAGCTTAGTCAATTTATTCGGATGACGTGCTTCCAATTGAAAAAAAAAAAAAAGTTCCAGACTCCGCTAAATATTGTGTTTAGAAATAGAAGCTATTTAGGCGCAAATGTTCCTTTTGCAAATATTTTTTTTTCTTACTTCGTGGTTGCACTGCAACGATAAAACTATTGGGAGTGCCTGGCTCACCAGTAGTGTGCCCTCCCAGCGGTTTCGCCAGTTTAATCTACCCGACCGCACCAATATTGTATTGAGCTGTTTTGCTTTTATATCCGGCACTTTATGGAGGTATTTAAGGAAACATTTAAGGACAGTAGGAATATATTCAAATATTGCATTAAGAAATTTAATTTTAATGATTCCAGATCACATAGAAGTATGAAACTTTTAACACTCACTCAGTCCAATGAACAATGCAAGTTTACAAATTTTCAGACTTCTGGGTGGTCGGAGTGCCAGGAATGAACACATTTCTATATTTCTTTTTAAGTCTTGTGTTACGCCCCTTACAAGGAATTGACCAATCCGCCGCGAGCAGGCTTCCGTCTATTTAAGGCCTAATCCCCAGTGAACTTTTGATTATAAGTTTTGTAAATTCATGACTATAAAAACTAACTAAATACATTTAAAAAAAAAAGCGTTTATTTAAATGCACTTAAAAGAAAAAATAAAATATTTTATCATACGTCATTGAGCAATTAGATATATCTGAGTGAAAATAAAAGAGCGGCGGGGAATAATCCTATTTAGAGAAGAGGTAAAAATATAGCAAACACTTATAAAAATCAGTTGCTACATATTAAATCACATTAGGTTCGAAATTCATGATGATCGTCCCCCGCCACTTTTATTTTCACTCGCATACATCTAATTGCTCAATGACAGAAGATTAAATATTTTATTGCTTTCCTTTTTAGTGCATTTAAATAAAAGCCTTTTTAAAATTTTTTATTTATTAATTATTTTTAAGGAGTGGTTAACTCGCGTCAATTCTCTTGCGTTGAGATGCGCCTATAAAACTTTCAAATAAATTAGGAATTCCTTTGCTTAACACACATCCGGTTGTTCGTAAAGCCTTTCATTTCTCTGTCGTGTATCAGCCGAACTCAACAAAAGCTTATAACGTTATCTCATGTTAAAATATTTCCAAAATTATCAAGTCGTTTTATTTGTGAGTATTATATGTATTACCATTAAAATGAAGGAAAGAATTGTTTAAGCACACAAATGACATTTATGAATTCACTTTCGCTACATACGAGTACATATTCTGAGAACGGTATTTTCTTAAACCGCATGTGTCTTAAATTCAACATAATTAATCACATTTTAAAATATTATTATTATCCCTAGTACATATGTTTGTGTGGTAGAGGCAATGATAATCATGGTGGATAGTTAGCAATGCTTTTACTCCAAGTGCACCACATGTCTACACATGGTACAGGCCATGATAATCATGGTGGATAGTTAGCGATGCTTTTACTCCAAGTGCACCACATGTCTACACATGGTACAGCAGCCATGATAATCATGGTGGATAGTTAGCGATGCTTTTACTCCAAGTGCACCACATGTCTACACATGGTACAGCAGCCATGATAATCATGGTGGATAGTTAGCAATGCTTTTACTCCAAGTGCACCACATGTCTACACATGGTACAGGCCATGATAATCATGGTGGATAGTTAGCGATGCTTTTACTCCAAGTGCACCACATGTCTACACATGGTACAGCAGCCATGATAATCATGGTGGATAGTTAGCGATGCTTTTACTCCAAGTGCACCACATGTCTACACATGGTACAGGCCATGATAATCATGGTGGATAGTTAGCAATGCTTTTACTCCAAGTGCACCACATGTCTACACATGGTACAGGCCATGATAATCATGGTGGATAGTTAGCGATGCTTTTACTCCAAGTGCACCACATGTCTACACATGGTACAGCAGCCATGATAATCATGGTGGATAGTTAGCGATGCTTTTACTCCAAGTGCACCACATGTCTACACATGGTACAGCAGCCATGATAATCATGGTGGATAGTTAGCAATGCTTTTACTCCAAGTGCACCACATGTCTACACATGGTACAGCAGCCATGATAATCATGGTGGATAGTTAGCAATGCTTTTACTCCAAGTGCACCACATGTCTACACATGGTACAGGCCATGATAATCATGGTGGATAGTTAGCGATGCTTTTACTCCAAGTGCACCACATGTCTACACATGGTACAGCAGCCATGATAATCATGGTGGATAGTTAGCGATGCTTTTACTCCAAGTGCACCACATGTCTACACAAATAGAAAGCAGTTCAACTTTTACACTTACAAATGTGCCCTGTTGGTTGCAAGAATCGGGGGCCATTGAAGCAATTTTTTTCTTCCGAAAAAAGAGCCCAATACGGGTTTCGATACCGGGTCGTGGCTATCGACGGCCACTCGTCCACCAACCAAACACGAATGTAAAAATAACAATCTCACGTTTTAATAAAGTGAATTTACACGACAAAATAAAAGTTGGATTGTATGGAAGTAACCTTCGTTGAGTTTCTAAATTTATATCGTCTGGATAAAATGTTCGCTCTCTCTTAAACAAATCGAAGATCCAACCGGGGATAAGTTTTTATTAACACAAGCTTTCGTGCCCATCAGCCCTTCGACGGAGGTAACACAATATCTCTCTCTCGATATAATCCAGGATTATTGGAGCTACAAATAACGTTCCCATATGTGCCAGCTTAAATAGTCCCACAAACATAAACTGAAATTAAGGTAAATTGTGTACTCTCCCCAGCTCTTATATTTATAAAAAATGTGAAAAACTAAAATAAAATAGAAAAAAAGGTCAAGTGTTGATATTAAAAACAAAAATAGGCATATCCTGACCGCTCACATGAACTTTTTTAAATGGCAGAGCGCCATCTAGTGAAACAGAAATCAACTAAACATTGATTTAATCCTAACTCCCCCAAATATCAGGAAACAGGTTAAATCAATGTTTAGTTGATTTCTGCTCCACTAGATGGCGCTCTGCCATTTAAAAAAGCTAATGTGAGCGGTCAGGATATGCCTTTTTTTGTTTTGTTTTTATTTATAAAAAGTTCCATTAGCTTGTTCAACGAACGGGTCTAGAACGACAGCCAGTCTTAAACACGTTATTAGAGTAGTATTAAAGTTACAAAAGATAAATGATAAAGTACCGAATTGCACGTCTTTCTCACGCATATTTTAACTCTACATAAGGCATAAAATCAATACGAAGAAACTGATAGCAAGTTATTACAAACATGGTGCGCCATCTGTTTTGGAAAATTATTTATAGCGCGACTGTGTTCTTTGTAAAGTTATGTTTCTCTCACTAAATTCTTCATCTCTTATATCAATACGCCCTACTTTTTTTTTTGTCATATAAAAGTTTCCATTAACACATTTAACATGTTTTTGGTCACATGATCCACTTGCTCACTTCCTGAGACAAGTCAATTATTTCGATTTTTTTTTAAAATGAGGTCGTTTCAAATAATGAAACGATGGCTTATTCTATGGAAAATTTGTATAATTACTTTGTGGATCAGAGAACACTTGCGATTAAATCAAAGGTATTTTAAAATTGTAACTGTAAAATTTGACACCACTCCAACGCTCTGTAACTAAAAGGACTTGGCTTTCTCTAAAAATTGCCCATCCGATATACACTCGTGAACAAACTTAAGGAAGTTGTACCTTTTAGCATGTATATCGCGATTCAAACAATAACTCTGAAAAATATTACAGTGAACTTTATTGAAGACACACGAGATAACCAAGTGTGAACAAAATTACTTGTCTCCTTAAAATATATATATATGACATAATAAAAATCATATTTTTATTATTCATTAATATAATTATAATTTAAATAATCATAGAATTAACACAGAGTTAATTCTTTAAAATCCTTAACAAAAGGAGTACAACGCAATATTGTTTTTTGTTTATACTTAGAATATCATATAGAATTGTATGTATGAAAACTGTTTGTTCTTAAAAATATAATCATTAAAATAAATTTAATTTTGGATATAAAGTTATCATTTTCAATTCAATCCACGACTGCATGAATGAATTGGTAACGTACCTAAAATACATCTTTTTTTACGACATCATTATTAATAGTCGACAGGATGTATTTTAACCCTGTACGAGAAGAATTCCAATATATTTCAAAGCCATATATTGCAACTAAGATATTTGGGAAAAGATATAGATAAAAGAATAGCAATTATGGAAGTCGAAACTTTAATTAAGAAATTAAAAAGGATAAAAAAAAGTATAAAAGGCATTGAAGAAAATATCGAATCCATTGTGTCTATGGTAGATGTAAATGCAACGAAATGCAAACTAGAGTATGCAAATAATGATTTGATGAAAATGAGTGATATTTTCTTGCAGCAACTTGAAGATGATGAATTGAATGACGAAGTGGAAAATTGCATAGATAAGTGTATAAGATTAAAGTGTGAATTGGATTTAAGGCATAATGGGCAAGAAACATCTGAGAAAAAAGTAAATTTACATGTTAAAATGCCTAAACTTGAATTGCCAACTTTCGATGGTAGATTAGAATCATGGCTTTCATTTAAGGATCTATTTTTTTCTGCGGTTGGTTCTAACTCACAAATACCTAATATTGAAAAGTTACAATATTTAAAAGGCCAACTGAGAGGCGAAGCCCTAAGACTGGTAAACGCATTTCCAATTACAGCCGATAATTATGTTGAGGTTTGGCAAACCTTATTAACAAGATATGATAATCCAAAGGATCTGATTTTCACCCAAATAGATAATGCATTAAGATTACCAAAGTTAGCCGATGACAACCATAAGTCAATGTTTAAACTTCTAGATAGTTGCAACGAGATAGTAAGAACAGTGAAGGTATTAGGTTACCAAATCGATAGTTTATCTGATGTGTTTCTCGTCAAGATCATACAAGATAAGCTTGATAAAACCACAAGAAAACAGTGGGAATTGCAGAACAACCCAAGGGTTGTGCCTTCAAGTAAGGATTTAATGGAATTTCTAGAAATTCACGCAAAAAGCTTGCAGAATTTGCCAAATAAAGATGCAAATGTGGAGGAGTCATCTATTAAAAGGGAAACAGTCCCAAGAATGGAAGTACAACAAAAGCAATGGGGACATCCAGGAAGAAGCCCTATGGACTATAGTTCTAAAAGACGCCCCTGCCGAATTTGCCTAAACAGGGGACATGCCGGACGCTTCCATCCTGAGAATAGGTGCTGGTTTCGGGAGAAGGCCGTACAAGCCTCCCCAGCTGCAAGCTTCATGTCCGTGCCGTCTCGATCCATGGATACCTTGACGCAGACAGCAGCCCCTTCGAGCGAATGCCGACCAGCTCCCCTTCAACACTCCTGACGCCAAGGTCTGTATATAAATCTAAATGTGAATAATAACAGTATTGTAGCTCTCATGGATACTGGCTGTACCTTCTCTATAATTCCTCACCATATGATAGATAAGATTCAACCAAACTATGTTGTTTTTAATAATTTACCTCTTATTAAACAGACATCCGGTATGCTAAATATAAATTCAAAAATTAATGTTAATACAACTATAGGATTTATTACTAGAGATATTGATTTTTATTCCTCTGATATTAATTTGCCATATGTATTGCTTTCTTTACACCATATAAGATTATTTAAATTAGACATTGATTTTCAAAGTTTTACAATTACTCAATTTGGTAGAATTCTTAATGTTAATTACCATAACCCTAATAATAATAATTATACACATCATAATGTAATTCCTTTATTTAAATCTATTATTCCTCCTAATGAAAATGATTTTAGAAATTTTAATAGTGTAGAATTTGATGAAAAACTTTCACCATATGAAAAATCTGATTTAATTAAATTAATTAAGGAAAATAAGGAAGCGTTTGCTGCCCATAAAATGGATATAGGACATATTAAAGCAGATCCAATTAGAATTAAACTTACCTCACAAACACCTATTTCATTAAAGCCTTTTAGACCTTCCTTCTCGGACAACATTGAAATTAAAAGACAGATTGAAGAACTTTTAAAATATAATGTCATTAGACCATCTTATTCCTCCTATGCATCCCCTGCTATGTTGGTGAATAAGCGAAATGAAGGTAAAATTCGACTAGTAATAGACTACAGAAAATTAAATGATATAATAAAAAGAGATTCTGAGCCCATACCAAGAATAGATTCTATATTAGATAAGCTTTCAGAAGCTAATATCTTCACTACACTAGATCTTTTATCAGGTTATCACCATTTAGATATACACCCAGATGATAAAGAATACACAGCTTTTACTACCACTCACGGACTTTACGAATTTAATAAATTATCTTTTGGATTAAAAAATAGTCCAAGTCAATTCCAAAGAGTTTTAAGGCAAATTTTAAATAAATATGATGTTGATTTTTGCATGAATTACTTCGATGACTTCATTATATTTTCAAATAATTTTCAGGAACATCTGACCCATTTAAAAGTAATTTTAGATATTTGCATAAAGGAAAATATTAAGCTAAAACTAAGTAAATGTAAATTCGCTACTTATCAGATTTCTTTTCTAGGATATGAAATATCAAACCATCAATTTTCACCCAGCACTAATAATATAGAAACGATTAGAAAATTGAATTCCCCAAGGAATAAAAAGGATTTACAACGAGTTTTAGGATCTATTAACATTTATTCAAAATTTATCCCTAATTATGCTAAACTCAGACTCCCTTTGAATAATTTGTTGAAAAAAGATGTAAAATGGAAATGGGATGAAGAATGCGAAACCGCATTTTCTAAATTAAAAAATATGATAACCTCAAAACCTATATTAGCTATCTATAATCCCAAATATCCTATACACCTTTACACGGATGCTAGCCAAGAACAGATCGGATCTATCCTAAAACAAGAACAACCCGATGGGCTTTTAAAGCCAATAGCGTATAGAAGCCGTAGAATGACATCTTATGAATCAAACTATTGTGTAACTGAGCAAGAATGCCTTGCTATTATTGATGCTGTGGATTTCTTTTTACCCTACTTAGATGGCGTGCATTTCACCATCCATACAGACCATGCTTGTCTAAAGTATTTGAAGAACATAAAGAACCCAAAAGGACGATTATTTAGATGGAGCTTAAAGCTCTCAATGTTTGACTTTGAGATAAAACACATAAGAGGAACTGAAAATAAAGAAGCTGATTTTCTCAGCAGATACCCCACAGCTCATTTTGTTTCTGACCCAGAACTAAAACAAGCTCAATTTGATGATAACATCAATGATAGGAAATATACTAAATTTAATGGACTTTTAACAATAAGGAAAAAAGGATTAATCAAAAGTGTTGTTCCACCATCATTAAGAGAAAAAGTATTAATAAGAGCTCATCAAGATTACGGCCATATAGGAGTATCTAAAATGTTAAATCTAATTTCCCCTATCTATTATTGGCCCTACCTAATTCAAGATATTTCTAATTATGTAAAACACTGTGAGGTGTGTCAACTCAATAAAATATCTCACCAGAAGAAATTTGGTCTGTTGGAAAGTCTCCCCCCAGCTAAGGATCCTTTTGATCTTGTGTCTATAGACACAGTAGGTGGACTAAATCACTATAATTCCACAAAGAAATTCCTTCACATCATCGTAGATCATGCTACTAGATACATTTGGGCTTTCCCCTCAAAAAGTCAAACTACTGACTCATATATAAATTGCCTAAACAAAATTTTTCAAATACAAAAACCCAAACAATTTTTAAGTGACAGGGCACCATCATTTACTTCACCAAGATTTAGAAAATATTTGATTAACAATAACATTAAACAATTATTGACTTCATCATCAAGACCTCAGTGTAATGGGTTAAACGAACGACTTAACCAAACTATAATAACCAGGTTAAGATGTAAATTCAATAACTTGAAAGGAAAATCAATACCATGGACGAAATTATTAGATTCAGTACTAAATGAATATAATAATACTCCCCATTCCATAACAGGCTATACTCCTACTTACCTTTTGTATGGTAAGCTCCCTTATGATCCCCCCTTAAAAGAATCAGAATTTTACCCCCCTATAGACACTGCCAGAACAAATGCCTATAATAATACATTAAAATTTCATCAGATAAATAAAATTAGATATGATCAACATTATCAACCTTCCACCTTTAAACTAGGCGATAAAGTTTGGTTACAAACCTTTTACCATCCAGATAACCGAAAATTAATGCCTCCAATGTCTGGGCCATTTACAATCTTAAAACAGATATCCCCAGTCAATTATGAAATTGATAAACCCCAATCTAATTTAGGAAAAACTACCATGGTAATTCATTCATCCAAATTGAGGCCATACTACCCAAAAGAAGGATTTGAGTTAAAACTGACAAAAAGTAAAATACCCACTTTAGAGAAAAAACCAAGCTAACAAGTGGCACCTAAGGTAGTGAATAGTAGAATCCCTCTTCTTACTAAATAATGGTAGGGAAATCTTAACATAAATAAGACAATACTAAAAATAACTACGCCTAAAAAGTGGGCCTTGAGAATATAATTTTTGTGCACAAATAAGATATACTATTTCAATATAAAACTGAGCTTTTAAAAAACACTCAAGGACTATGGAAGACTATATCTTTTTTCAGTTATAAATTATATATTAGATATAACTTGACACTTTTTCTTTTCAATTGTTGGAAATATTTTACATTTTGATTTTATTTGTTGAGAAATTCACTCATATGATTCTATATATTTTCCCTCACAAATTTTATATGGAACATTTCATATTCGAACATTCTTTTTTTTTAATGTAAATAATAAAACTTCATGTGTAAATATTTTTCATTATGTGGAAATAACCCATTATTTTATGTTTTTATTCTGATCAAACCAAATAAATGTGAAACAAGATGTTGGATACCACTCGTCATTATGAGAAATAAATTTGTGATTTTCAAAGATATATATTTTTTTGGCATGTGGCAAAATACCTTTTGAATCTTGAGAGCCTGAGAAGGCCTACTCAATTCATGAGGTAAATCCCCTTATGAATTATAGGAAGGAGACACCTATAAATTCAAATAAGATTGGATAGTTTTCAGCTACTGTCAAACAAAGGTACAAATAAGAATATGTAGAATGAATAAAGAGAATCATTGATATAGTTTCAATTGGTATCCTCCATCTTAATTGATAATCTATGTAAATAATAATGATACTTTTTTTTTTACTTTGAAAATTACTCCCTAATTTTTATCCTTGGAGGGAAGAAATGACATAATAAAAATCATATTTTTATTATTCATTAATATAATTATAATTTAAATAATCATAGAATTAACACAGAGTTAATTCTTTAAAATCCTTAACAAAAGGAGTACAACGCAATATTGTTTTTTGTTTATACTTAGAATATCATATAGAATTGTATGTATGAAAACTGTTTGTTCTTAAAAATATAATCATTAAAATAAATTTAATTTTGGATATAAAGTTATCATTTTCAATTCAATCCACGACTGCATGAATGAATTGGTAACGTACCTAAAATACATCTTTTTTTACGACATATATATATATATTTAAAAAACGAAAGAAAAAAATAAAAGATAAAAAGATCAGGTGTTGAAATCAATATTAAAATGGCATATCCTGACCAAGAGCACATGTGCATTTTCAGAAGGCAGAGCGCCATCTGGTGGAACAGAAATCAACTATTCATTGATTTAGCCTGTTCCCTGATATTTGGCCAACCCAATTTCTTGATAAATCAAGAAAAGCCATCCACGAACGCGTTTCGCGCTTTTTGGCGCTCGTCAGCGTGGAGTAGGCTGAACCATTGCGACCAAAAAATAATTTTTGATCCCAATGGCTTCCTGAAAAACCAAGAAATGGGTATTTAAGGCCAAACTTGCGTAAATACGCTTAGCACATTAAAAAACGAAAGAAAAAAATAAAAGATAAAAAGATCAGGTGTTGAAATCAATATTAAAAATGGCATATCCTGACCAGGAGCACATGTGCTTTTCAGAAGGCAGAGCGCCATCTGGTGGAACAGAAATCAACTATTCATTGATTTAGCCTGTTCCCTGATATTTGGCCTTAAATACCCATTTCTTGGTTTTTCAGGAAGCCATTGGGATCAAAAATTATTTTTTGGTCGCAATGGTTCAGCCTACTCCACGCTGACGAGCGCCAAAAAGCGCGAAACGCGTTCGTGGATGGCTTTTCTTGATTTATCAAGAAATTGGGTTGGCCAAATATCAGGGAACAGGCTAAATCAATGAATAGTTGATTTCTGTTCCACCAGATGGCGCTCTGCCTTCTGAAAAGCACATGTGCTCCTGGTCAGGATATGCCATTTTTAATATATATATATATACGACCAGTGACATCAAAGACTTTCCATTTCCCTAAGTTTGTCCAAGAGTGTAAATTGGCTTTAAAAACAGTGATTCAGGGGAGCAACTTGGATCGCGTGATTCTGCATTTGGTGAATTTTTATAAATATTTAATAGAGTTATTATTATTTTTTTTTTTTGTGGCTAATCTAAGGACTAACCTTTACTTTTGGATTTATTCCTCCTTTAAGGTAATACAAAAGTGGGTGGACGAGTGGGTAACACCCTCAGTTCCCGACAGTCATGAACCGGGATTGAATCCCGCGTTAAAATTTGTTTAATATGTGAATAACCTTCACATATTATTCATTGTTCAATTATCATGAACTAGGTTGCTCTTGCTGAGCGGTACCTATTAATGTGATTTGAACCAGTTCATGTATAAAAAGACAATTAATATTTAAACACAATAATATTTATATTATAATCCGAAAAATATATATCAAAATATTCCTATTTTTAAATGCAAAATAGTACATATAAAGATTTTATGTATATTGCACTATGCTCTAATTAAAACTTCCTTTTTTAAAAGTGTACATGTCAAACATTAAAAAAAAAAACATTTATATATTTTTGAAAATAGAGCAATCCATAAATAGATATTTAAAATATAGGAAAATTGCGCTTTACTATTATAAAATATATCTTTAATTAAAAAGGCATATATTGGATCAAAATATAATATTGGTAAAATAAATTATATTTTGATCCAATACAGTGGTACCTCGACATACGAGCGCCCCAACATACGAGTTTTTCGAGATACGAGCCGACGAGCAAGTGATTTTTTGCTTTTAGTTACGAGCGAAATTCGAGATACGAGTTCGGTTCGGTAGTAACACGCAGTCGCGCCATCACGATCAGTTAGCAGCGTGCTTTCGCTGTGGTAAGTTGTGTTTTGTGTTCGCGTTTTGTGTTGCGTTTAAATTTACAGTTTTAGTTCATTTATTTTTATAACCATGGATCGGAAGAAAGTTTGTAAAAAGTCAAGTGCTAAGAAAAAGATGATGAGTATTGAATTAAAACGTGAAATTATAGAAAAACATGAGCAAGGTGTTCGAGTTGTTGACTTGTCGAGGCAGTATGGCCGTAGTACGTCCATGATATGTTCTGTGCTTAAACGGAAGGAGTTGATAAAGAGTGTAACGCCGGCTAAGGGCCTTACGATGGTTACATTGGTTTTGAGGAGTCAGAGGAGGAGGTTATTTCTACAAGTGAGATAAAGGAGATCTTAGGAATGTGGGAGAGAGTTTCACAGTTCGTGGAAAAAAAAAACACCCAGAAAAAGTTGCAACAGGTCGTGCATCTGACCTTTTTAATGACACTTGCCTAACTCGTTTCCGGAACATTCTGAGAGGGAGGAAGAAACAAACCTCCTTGGACATGTTTTTTTCTAAACGGCCTACAGGTGAAAGCGAGAAAAATGTAGCGAAAAAGGCAAAGACCAGTGAGGATATCTAATTTATTTCTTTACATTCTCTTTTTTGTTTTTGTGCAATAAATATTTGATGTGAGAAGGGTGTGGGTTCGATTCCCGCCCCTGGACACTTTTTATTTTTCCGTTCGCCATTACTCTTCATGTTTCACCTTTCCATACCTCATCCTCAAAGTTAGAAATGTCGCTATTTCTCTTTGAAAATAAATTTCGATTTTTATAAAAGAAACATTCGCGGTATAATTTCAATTTTCGTTTTACAATCATCAGCCGCGTTATATTGTATTTTAAATGTTACTTTAAGTTTTAGTTACGAACGGAAAAATACGTCCAGGGTAGCCGAGTGGACAAGGCACCTGCCCGGTAAGCAGAAGGGTGTGGGTTCGATTCCCGCCCCTGGACACTTTTTATTTTTCCGTTCGCCATTACTCTTCATGTTTCACCTTTCCATACCTCATCCTCAAAGTTAGAAATGTCGCTATTTCTCTTTGAAAATAAATTTCGATTTTTATAAAAGAAACATTCGCGGTATAATTTCAATTTTCGTTTTACAATCATCAGCCGCGTTATATTGTATTTTAAATATTTGATATTTATAAATACGTTTTTATTATTTAAAACCACGTAACAAAAATAACTGGGGTGACATTTTGGAGGTTGGAACGGATTAATGGTAGTTCAATTGATTTGTATGGGGAAATTTGCTTCGAGATACGAGTAATTCAAGATACGAGCAAGGTTGCGGAACGAATTAAACTTGTATGTCGAGGTACCACTGTATATGCCTTTTTAATTAAACGTTTATATATATATTTAATATGATAGATTTTTTTTTAAATTGCATATCTTCATTTTTTTTTGGTTAAAAGTTATTTTTGCAATAATATGTACTTATTAAAAGCGTTTAACACAATGAGAGAGGACAAAATAATTTTAATTTTCAAAATAGAATATGAATAAAATTGATCGTCTGATAATAAAAAAAATTGTTTTAAATTAAAATGTGTGATATATATTGTTTCTATATATAATACATTCATTTTTTTTTCATTCAAGGCAAACACATTTTTAAATATCAGACGCGAACCACTTTATTCATATTTAATTAAAAACTATTTTTTTTTTTTTTTACAATTTCATCGTGTTCACGTCAAGTGAGAACTAAAAAAGTATATAAATACAAATATTTATAATATTATATATAAATTATATAGTATTAATATTGTATATATTTCCTTTTTCTTTGATATCACATTTAGCAATTTTCCAGGATAATTAATTAATTGGTTTATTATCACAAATTCACAATATATTGGTATGTTTAATGCTCTGATAAAAATAATATACTCACATTAATTTTAATCTGAAGAGAAATAAAATTAATTATAGATCAAAAGAATATTATAGCCGGCTAAGTACGTCCCGATGCATTTGGAAAAGTTGCCCTTTACTTGGGTCAAAATCTAAATATATTTACATATATTTTAATTTATAAAATATTTTATAGCTAAAATTAATTTTATGTGTGAAGCGATTAATATAATAAATTCGCTTTTAATACGATTTTAGAACATTTTTAAAATTTCATTCAATTAAAAAATAAATTATAAAATTTGCTTTCATTCTAATATTTCAAAATATACCTCTTTGATTTCACAATTCGGACATTACGAAGTTCAATATAGATATTTTAAGTTTAAAGCCACATTTAATGTAAAATACCAACTTTTTGTAGTTAAAAAAAGTATTATGATATTAAATAGCTATATTTTGAAATTAAATAATAACATTTTCGATTTAAATTTTCCTATTTAGAGTAACTTTTTTATTCTAGTTTATATCTTAATAAAACCGCTATATTTTATAATTACGTTTTATTTAATATTTTATATTAACATTTTAATAGAATAATATATATATATGTGGCAATATCGTTGCGGGGTTTCTTATTGTTGGATGCGAATGGTGATATTTGATTGAAGCGCAGTCGTTGAGTGGTAAGTGAAGCACACAGTTAGGAATAATCAGGACACATGGTGAGGTTTGAAAATAAAAGGCAACTGGATTGGAGGAAAGAAAGTTTGATAAGAGCTGAGCGATTTGACTTATTAATTAGCTGATCACATGGCGGTGATTGTACTTAGCTGTGGGATGAGCTGAAGGGGAGAGGTCTAGAGCCGATGTCACCTCCTTGGGAGCCAAAGCGTAACTAACTATTCTTGTCTTTCGATTTAACACCACGAGTCAGTTTCTCTCTGATTGGTTGAGAGATCTCACATGATCTTTTCCTATTGGTTGACCTATTTAAGGTGCTGCCTTTTGATTGGCCCGCGGTTTCCTTTGGTGACAGATATGATCTGTTTAATAGGAAGTGCCGAGTGCTATTTTGACTTTATTTACTTCCGTGTTATCAAATACGTCCTATCTTGGGTCGGAAGTATGGGATATCTTTATACTAATATAACTTCTGGTCACTCGACACGTCCTGTTTGTCAGGAAGTATTGAGTGAATCTTGGCTAAAATAACTTCTGCGGTCACTAGAGACGACCGGTCTCTGCCCCTGCAGTATTGACACAGGGGTGCCCAGAATAGTCGTGCTAATCTTAGGTCTACTTCCTATATCTTAATGCTACTTGCTTCCCTCCAGTTACCTTGTTCTTTATTAAGTCTTTGAAAATCATACATGGTACATACATAGTGGGTCGGGGTTGCATTTAATTATATACAAATTATGACAGATGCGCCCCCCTACATGTGAAGAATTCAAGAAGGGGTTAGCCTGAGAGAATTCTGTAAAATGAAAAATAATTTTGTGGGAAAATTAGTTGTAGGTATTGAGGGGCTATATACAAGCATTGCTGGTGACATAAGTAAGATAGAATGGGGTTGATGATATAGGTTGAGTATAATTAATAGAAATCAAAAATTTTTTAATTGTAAGAAATCAATGAATGTTATGGTACATAGTGGGTAAAACAAAGAAAATGCGCCTAAACGAATTCTACCCGAGATAAGAAATGATATCGAGGGAGTTCTATTAAGGCTTTTGAAATCAAATAAAAATAATATAAAAATAGTTGAATGAAATCAAAATTGAATGTGTTTGGTTGAAAAAAGAAAAATATTTTGTTGCATGGTGACAAAGACAAACTGCTTAGTTACTTTTTTGCTCGAATTCTGAGAAAAAGGAATCGAGGAAATTTCATAAGGTGCTTTGAAATCAGAACAAAGTGAAATAAGAATAGTTGAATGAAATCAAAGTGATGGTTTGGTTGCACAAAAAAGGAAAAAGCCTTGTTGTATGAAAAAAAAAAGAGAAAATGCTTTGTTGCGTTGGTGAAAAACAAAAAGAATTGCCTAATTACTATCCTACTTGAGATTGGGAATGAAATCGAAGGGGTTTTCATTAGGTCTTTTGAGAAATCAAAATAAAAATAAAAATAAGAGTTGAACGAAATCAAAGTGAATGCTTGGTGCGTGGTGAGAAAAAAAAAGGAAAATGCCTAATTATTTCTAGCTCGGAATTGGGAATGGGGACCGAGGGAATTCTATTAGGTCTTTTGAGAAATCAAAAATAAAAATAAAATAAAAGTTTTTTGAGCGAAATCAAAGTTGAGTGTTTGAAAAAAGAAAAATGAAAAATAAAAAGGTTTCAACAACAAAGGGTGATTTAATGTTTTTAGTTTAATCGAAAACCAGTGGGTTTTCGTTGGTAATTGAGTTGTGGCAATATCAGTCAAGTGGTAAATAGAATGATAATTGATAAATAAAAATGATAATATAAACTAATTGAAAAAGGTGATAATTGATTATTAAAAGTGCTAATAAGTTGGATAAATTGATAAATTGATTAAATATTTACATTTTTAATTGCGAGAAAATAATGAAAATGATTGATATGAAAAATAAGGTGTATTGGTTGGAACCCTTTGGTATCTACATGCCCTGATCTAAATGTATTGATGTTCCATTTTGCCCTATAAATGTTTTACTTGCTCAATTATGCCCTATAAATTTTTTGTCTCATCTGTAGCGACACTTAGGTGAAAAACGTGATTCTAGCCCTCAAGTGTGTTTATGCTGTGGGTACAGGAGACATGGAAATCTATATAACCTTTATGTGTAATTTTTTTGTCTTTGTGTGTGTGTTGTGAAGAATGTTAGAAGTCGGTTGTGTAAGAAATGTGTGAGCTCGTTCTAGGTGTTGTTTCGTGGATGTGTAATTGGTTGGTAAAGAATCGATATGTAGATTTGAACTGGAATCAAAAATCGGTGGTATAGCGAAATCTGTGGCTGGGGAGAGCGGTGACCTAATTTGGATGAGCGGGGCTTTGTAATGAGACGCCGGAAGCGGGACTCGGGGACACGAGGTCCGGTCTAAATTTATCCACCCCCTGTTTGCGTAATTGGAGTCGGAAACGAGGCGTGTGGGGCTTGTTTTTGGAGCGTGGTTTCTCCGACATTGTTTGGTCATCTTTTCCGGAGTTTATTTAGATTTTCTGCGAAGATGGTTCCTAAAATTATGAGAAGTTTTATAAATACTTGTCCACAATGAAGAATTGCTTGTCCACAATGAAAAATTGCTTGTCCTAAATTAAAAACTACCTCTTGTAGTTCGAAGATTTTCTGAACGGGCATGGCATAGATAAACAAGTAATTAATGAATAATATTGGGATACAGTTGTACGGTAGAATTAATAAACAAAGGATAAAAATCAGATGAAATATAGGATATTGCCCCATGTTCGTCCATATTTTTGTAACTAGGGACTCTGAAATATTCGCTTGAACCTTGTGAGTTGTAGGATTTGAATGATTGGTAGGTTCGCAGTTTTCCTGTTTGATATCTTTAGGGAGTGTTGTGATATGATTGAGCTGGTTGTCAGGTTTACAGTTCTCCTGCTTGATCGTCAATGGTTTTATTAGAGATATGTCGGCGGTAATTGGTTTAGGTTGAGATGTGTGATCTTTTCTCTGACGTGGATGTGGTAATTTTGGCATTGTTTGTGTTGTGTGTACGCTGTGCTTTATGTACGAATTTTGTTTTGTTTGGGTACCTGTGTCGGTATTTTTACGTGCAGGTTGTTTGTATTCATCGATTCTTCTAGCGAATCGACAGGTGGGGCAGGTTTTTACCTGTTTTGCGATGTCTTGTGTCATGTTCTGCCAATAATATTGTGCTGAGATGAGTCTCGTCATCTTGGAGATGTTTGGGTGGTGGTGTTGTGTGTGTACGGACTTAAGAAGTCTGGTTGTAAATGAATTTGGGACTATAGTTTTAAGTACTCCTTTTCGGGAGACGGTGCGCAGCTTATTGGGATCCATAGTCACGCGGGATTTTCCCGGTGGAGAAGATTGTTTGTTCTTTATGAGTGGCGCATCTAGAAAGCCACAAAACGGGATACGAGTTACAACGCCCGTTTCATATTGTTGTACTCCATTTATGCTACGGACCTCATATTCGTATCTTGACAATCTTAACCTCCATCGAAACAATCTGCCTGACGGGGCTTTGATCTCTTTCAACCACTGCAATGCAGGATGGTCAGAAAATATTGTAAACTTTCTGTCCATTAGACAGGTGCGGAAATTATCCACACTTTCCACAATGGCTAGGCATTGTAGTTCCAAGTCTGAATAATTTCGCTCGTGACTACGCAGAGATCGGCTGAAATGTTGAACGGTGTATGTCTTTCCATCAGGGTAGACTTGCTTAAGAACGCCTGTAATACTGAATGTTGAGGTGTTACAGTACACCTGGCATGGCATACCTTCCTGGTAAAGGTGTAATGTGGGGTGTGTTGTAAGGTTTTCTTTCAGGTTAGTGAACGCTTTCTGGCATTCGTCATCCCAGACCCACATGATATCCTTTTTTAGAAGGTTGATAAGTGGCGTCCGCAAGCGGGCGTGGTCCGGAATGAACTCTTTATAGGTGTTCACAGCTTTTAGGAAAGATCGCAAGGTTTTTCGATTGTGTGGTTGTTCGGTGGCGTGAATTTTTTCTATGTTTTGTGTAGACGGGATGATTGTATTATCCTTAACGGTTGTGCATGCGCTTGTTTGTTGTTGTTGTCTTTTGGCGTGCGTGTTGCGTTTGTTGTGCGGGTTGTGCGTGTTTGTTGTGTGGTGGCGTATGGGTGCGTGTATGTTGTGAGGTACATTTGCGTGTTTATGGCGTTGCGAAGTGTGGTCATGTGTGAATTTTGTGTGGTAAGTGGGTGAGCTGTGTCGGTGTACGGACACTTGTTTGGGCATTATTGGAGTTGTAGATTGAAGTCGTGGTGGCTTTATATGTGGTGGGCATAAAGTATTGGCAATTGGGTTGAGTGAAAAGTTGCGTGGTGTGAGATTAGAATGGTGGCATGTAAATATTTGGGGTTTGGGCAATGAATGCAGGCAAGGGTTTCCATGTGTGAAAGCTTTGGGTGCTGTGCGAGTCCTTTGGGACAGGTTTTGGCCTAGCCCGTGCTTGCATTCATTTGACACATGTTTAAAGTGGTAGATGGTATTAGACAATGGGACGCCAAGTTGGAAAATAGTGCCGCGATTATAATTTAGTTTTAATTTATATTGATAAAGGGTTTTTAAGGTAAGAACTCCAAATGGCAAGGATGCATTTACCACGTGGAAGTTCTCTCTACGGGTTATTTGGCCTATTGTCAGAGGGAAAGTTAAATGTCCTATTATTTTCGTAAAGTTATTTAGGGTGGATAGATCAAGGGAAGGTTTTTTAATACTTAAATTGGGGAGTTGTGCTTTTAATCTATTGTATAAATGATACGGCAATATGTTCGAACCTGCGTCTGGTTCAATGAGAAAGGTACATGGTAGGTCCTGGGTCAGATACAAGTCCAAAGTTAATTTGATGGTGTCATTGGGTGGATTGCCTACCTTAGTCTCGAAAAGTCTCCATTGTGGCGTCTTCGGCTTGGTGTGGCTGGCTTGGAATATCTGTTGAACCGGATCGGGACCTTTTGCACTGTCCGCGCGATTGAAAGGGAAATCTAGTCATTTGTACTGCTTCCATTCGAGTGGATCGTGTTGTCGGTACACTGGGTCCGTGTCTCGTGGGTTGCTTCCGTGTGTACTGGTACGGCATGGCGGGTGGCGATTCCTCGGTGGACGTCAGGTTGTTCGGACACGTACCGGCGGTGCGGGCGGCGGTTGTCCCGAGGGTGGTGCTCCGGAAGACCGCTTCCAGTTGCGTGGATCTCGCCCCTTGTAGCGCGGCGGTCAGTTCTAAAATTACCGTCGCCAGGGTGTGTCTTGTCGCCTCGTTCGTTGTCAGCTTCTTTCCGTTCGTTGCCAGTTCCTTCTCTCTTGGGTTGTCATTGCCTTTTGTTGTGCTGGTGCCTGGGTTAATTTCCATCTTTATCCTGATTAAGCTCTATAATCTTTATCCTGTCGACTTAACCGTTCTGTGGCAATATCGTTGCGGGGTTTCTTATTGTTGGATGCGAATGGTGATATTTGATTGAAGCGCAGTCGTTGAGTGGTAAGTGAAGCACACAGTTAGGAATAATCAGGACACATGGTGAGGTTTGAAAATAAAAGGCAACTGGATTGGAGGAAAGAAAGTTTGATAAGAGCTGAGCGATTTGACTTATTAATTAGCTGATCACATGGCGGTGATTGTACTTAGCTGTGGGATGAGCTGAAGGGGAGAGGTCTAGAGCCGATGTCACCTCCTTGGGAGCCAAAGCGTAACTAACTATTCTTGTCTTTCGATTTAACACCACGAGTCAGTTTCTCTCTGATTGGTTGAGAGATCTCACATGATCTTTTCCTATTGGTTGACCTATTTAAGGTGCTGCCTTTTGATTGGCCCGCGGTTTCCTTTGGTGACAGATATGATCTGTTTAATAGGAAGTGCCGAGTGCTATTTTGACTTTATTTACTTCCGTGTTATCAAATACGTCCTATCTTGGGTCGGAAGTATGGGATATCTTTATACTAATATAACTTCTGGTCACTCGACACGTCCTGTTTGTCAGGAAGTATTGAGTGAATCTTGGCTAAAATAACTTCTGCGGTCACTAGAGACGACCGGTCTCTGCCCCTGCAGTATTGACACAGGGGTGCCCAGAATAGTCGTGCTAATCTTAGGTCTACTTCCTATATCTTAATGCTACTTGCTTCCCTCCAGTTACCTTGTTCTTTATTAAGTCTTTGAAAATCATACATGGTACATACATAGTGGGTCGGGGTTGCATTTAATTATATACAAATTATGACATATATAACATTACTAAAGGACATGGGACAATAGACCAACTCTTATTTTTCACACAAAAGGTAAAAGATGCACAAAACAGAAAACCAACTAACCACACAATAGCTGCTTTTTAGACCTTACACAAGCTTTTGATAAGGTATGGAAAAACAAGTTCATTACAAAATTATACAAACATTTCAAAATTGATGGAAAAGCTATCACTTGGATAAATGATTTCCTTAAAAATAGATACATCAGGGTCAAATATAATGGAACTCTATCTAAAACCTTCAAATTGTACCAAGGATTACCACAAGGATCAGTCCTTAGCCCAACTCTCTTCACCCTATTTATTGCAGGCATAGAAGAAAAAATTTCACATAAAACCAATATTGGACTTTTCGCTGATGACATTATTCTATGGAGCAGCAATACTAACTGGAAAAAAGCTGAAAGAGATTTGAACAAGACTCTTTTCCACCTAGAAAAATTTTCTAATAAACATAAATTAGAATTTAACCCCCAAAAATCTGAAACCTGTCTTTTTACTACCGATAAGAAACTATACAAAATAAGACCAAACATTATTCTGAAAGAACAACAATTACAATATAATAAACATCCTAAATATCTTGGCTACACCCTGGATCCAGAAATTAACTCTAGTAAACATATTGAAGAAGTTATATTAGAAAAGGAAGAGACCGACTAAAAATCCTGAAATATATTTCAGGAAGAGAGTGGGGAGCCGATGCAACCACACTAAAATTAACTTACACATCTCTAATTAGACCTATCCTGGAATATGGATATCAAATCTATGGTACAGCATCTGAAACAAATCTAAAATCACTGGAAAGGATACAACTAAGTGCAGCTAGAATTATTACAGGTCTTCGTAATACCTGCCCTAATGATATTGTACTTTACGAGGCAGACATTATGCCTTTAAAGGATAGAAGAAGCTACAATCTGCCAAAATATATAAACAAAATCAAGAGTTATGGAAACAAACACAGAACTTCCAAGTACATACTTAATTGGGAATCCAATTTAAGACTCAAAAAAAGAAGGCCCTCTACACCTGGCCAAAAGAAATGAATTTTTAAAATATAAAGTGGAAAAAAATTATTTAGCAGAAAAAATTTCTCCATGCAAACCACTACAAAATGTTATTTTTAATACCACTTTAAATGAACCCACCAACAAACAATACCAAAATCCAGAATACTTAAAACAATTATCATTAGAAATAATTAATATAACATTACTAAAAATGCAATAACTATCTATACCGATGGTAGCAGAGACGAGCTAGGACACACTGGCAGTGGCTGTCTCATCAAACCACAAATGGCATTGAGAAAATGAACAGAAGAAACCCAGATTTTTGCTCAGTCTTCAGATCAGAACTTATAGCCATCTATGAAGCCTTAAAATCCATCAGAAATACTAATTATCAAGATATCTGGATTCTTACTGATAGTAGAAGTGCCATACAACACTTGAGTCACACAGGGGAACTCAGAGACAAAGTAAGCAGGAACATAATTGGTTATCTCCAAAAACTCTCAAAAACCTCAAAAATTCACCTTCAATGGATACCCTCACACGTTGGCATTGAAGGCAATGAAGCTGCTGATGTGCTAGCGAAAAAAAAGGCACAAAAGAACCCTTGCCACAGAAAAATAAACTTACTTTTAAAGAAATAGAAAGAATAGCCAAAACAAAAATAAACAAGAACTGGAGGATCCCACCTAAGCACAGTTGGTACAGTGGAGGTGAACCCAGGAGGAGCTCTGAACATCAGAAATAGACAGCATCAAACAACACTAACAAGATTTAGAACAGGCCATCTCAAGCCATTGAAGATAGAAAATAATAACAAAATTTATCCAACTTGCCCAAAATGTAGTTTGGTACCTGCAGCTCCAGAACACATTTTGGCTTGTATTAGATGCAATAAACAGGACCTTTGGGAGAGGCCGCTGCTCATCATAAAACAGCTCGAGGAGCATGAACTCATGGAATTAGTGTAATCTTTACACAAGGGGATAAGAAACAAAAACAACACAACAACATTACTAAATTGGAAGGTTTTAATAAGAAAATTTCAAAATAAATCGAAAACTAATCATTCAACTAAAAAAAATTGTTATTTAATTTCGCAATGTTATTTTAAAATGTTGTTTTAAAAGTGTAAAACTTTTATATATGCATACATTTTTGTAAATGACCTTAATAAATCAAAAATATATAGATGATAGCCATTAAATATAGATCTTCTGCAATTATACACAACATAAGGCTACAAAAATAAACATTTATTGTTTTACACTGAATATCTTCATAATAAAAGAATAAAAATAAGGTTTATTCTATTTATTTGCGAATATTTTTTGCACTTTTAAATACTTGAAAAAATTAGACATTTATAAACGAGTAAAAATAAATGCATTATGTCCGAAAGTTATGGATGCTGCAATAAATATTTATCGTCAATTCAAGAAAAAGTATCTGGCTAATTTCCAGAAAAAAAAAAAAAGACGACCGGCGAAATCAAAGACTTTCAACTTCCTTAAGTTTTGTCACCATGAGTGTATATATATATATTATATATATGTATATATATTTGGGAGTAAAAAAGCGCAGTTGAGTAGGTAGGGTGTTCCTATATATATATATATAAAATCACATTTTAAAAACTTTTTTCTAAATATAAAATAGGAGTTATATATGGAGAGTTTTTAAATCATATTTTAATATATTATAAGCATTTAAATCCTTTTTTATATATCCGGGTACGTCAACTTTATTTGTCGCTTGTTTCAAACACACTAGAATTTATATAATTGAAGGGCACACACACATATATATCTGCATATTTTATATAAATAATTACAGTAGCTTCTCTCAGCAACACGTTGAACCGACCGGCCTGGTTCACTAAGTGCCGGCGGGCGAGGTACCTGGAAATATTTACGGTAGTTTACCACTGGATATCTCCATTGTTCCACCCGGGGTACGGGGATTTCTAAACTCCCATCGCCGTCTGTTTCCAAGTTTCAAATCCCAACATTTTCGCCACGACATCGTTCCCACGCCGTACTGCAGTCGAGTGATGCATACAATGTGGTATATAGAGTCGCGGGAGGATGGTATCCATGTTACAACTCTCCCGTTAAAACTGCAGTAA
>CP092863.1:130438088-130454837 GCA_030710605.1 Cordylochernes scorpioides
AACATTTTGGTTATATGGCTCCAGTACAGAACAACACAGTTTTGGTATATTCAGCCAACAGCCTGTACAGGGTCCATAACATCCTGCTAGAGGAGAAGTCACGAATCGGTCGAATTGGCCAAAAAGGTATTTGAGCTGGTGAACTGGACGATTATCAGGCCTGATGGTGTACATGTACCAAGTGTGACACCTCTTCCGGTAAAAAAAAAACATTGTTTTAATACATTTTAACATAAAAGATGCCCTTTTTTGGCAAAGATGTATGGTTTTAATGCAGCCAAGTAAAGGTGCTAACATTTAATGCAAATATCAAAAGGGATAGGTGCCAGCATATGTACACCATCTTCTCCAAACATGTACAAGGTATGCTGGCCCAAGATCAGACCTACACTTCACCACCATGTCAACCATTTGTTGATTTTTCTCGTAGAGGATGTAACCGAATCGCAGCCAGCCCATGGTGAGAGCCATAGCACGAACATGTTGGCTTTGGTTCCAATTTGTCAAACCTGGAGTTATTCATTTACCTGGGTCATTCACCGCATTGGCCTATCTTGGCGTGTTTCGTAACGGAATGAAGGAAGGCTGGAGATCTCCTCTGCCAAGTCACTCGGTGTGGACATCGGGCAATGTTGGAAATAGCAGTAGCGCTTCATTTTGATTAAGCTGCCGATGTAAGGCCCTCAATTCACAACACTACGCCATCTTGGAAACCAATGGAGAGTAGCGCGCCGAGTAGCCGATGCATGGTTTGCACGCTGTGTGAAACCGCCGAGGAAAAATGCCTTTCTACCTGGAAGTCCGAATTAATTCCCCGCCAGGCAATCGATCCAGGTCTAAAGAGGTGTTCTCCCGCCCGGAGATAATTCTTCATAATTTACACAGGCGCCAATTTTCTATTAAGATAAGGAAGCGATCTTCCATTGTCCGTCGACAGCCTTGACCCGGGCGGGGGTCGACGCTCCCCCTCCTCCACTTAATTTATTCAATCGACCGTTGAACCCGCCCAGATTGAACGGCACCACGTTTTAAAACGACCGCCACATGGTATTTCTTGGAATACCAATTTGATGATTCACTTATATTTTATCCACCTTTCGATCAACAAATTGTATGCCACAGAGGATGGAACCATTCAATGCTTTGTTTTACATAAGGGAAGAATTTCTACAATTAGTGAACTGGAGATGAAAAATAAATGAAAAGGCTTGGCTCATCAGTGGTGACCTTTCCCAGCTATTTCACCAATCCACAACTATTGTATTGTACACATTCTGCCTATATAATATCTGTACTTCTTGGTGAAGGTGTTTATAACGTAACTGTGGGAACTTGTGTAATGGTAGAAATTTCACACAAATATTTCAGTTTCGAGCACAGGACTTGAAGGACAACAAATACAATGTTAAATAATCAATACACACACAGCACCCTATTCAACATCATTGCTTGAAAGTTGTTATTTGACCTAAAGTGTGGTGGTCGTGCTTATCTCCAAGTGTGAATATATTTCATCAGCTACACAATCAGATGCCACAGAAGTCGGCTTCCATCACACAACTTCTTGGAACCTTTTGATGTACCAGGCTGTGTCTCGTTCTATGCTCATTGAGGGAATCCAGCTCACAATTATCGAAGTTGATAACAAATGTATTTATTGTGAATTTTCATAGAGCTGCTAAACTGTTAAATATATTCTTATTTTCCTATTTTCATAAGGCACAATTTGGATTATAGACACAAGGTAATAAGACCAAATCCAAATAAATAAATAATGTGCGACGTTTCAGTAACAACGTTGTTACCGAAACGTCACACACTATTTATTTATTTGGTCTTATTACCTTGTGTCTATTTTCAGTCTTTGTTCTGCCCAACCCAACGTGTGGCTCCACAGTGTGGAATTTTCCTGTGGTGATCTGTGATATGAGCCACGGTTTATTGCAGTTTCTTACAGAACTGTAGGATTGATTTGTTTTCTCTCACACAAGGGATTATTGCCAGCTGGAGTAATGAGGTACTTACCCCAAATATGCCATGATAATGATAGTAGGTAGTTAGTAAGTTACTGCTTTTACTGTAAGTACACCACATGTCTACACATGTGGAAAGCGGTTCAACTTTTACACTTACAAATGTGCCGGAGCTCTGATTGGTTACTTGCACTCACTGGTGGGATTGGACTTTTGCAATAATCGAGGGGGCCATTTGTGCAATTTTGTTTAGAGAAAATTGTTACCAATGTGGAATCCCAGGTCGTAGCTATTGACAGTTTAAACCACTCCTCAGTGTAATCCACTATGGGATGGAACAGGGTTATATACCGGAGACACTTGGAAGTCCTGGTATTTAATGAATCTATGGACATAAGCTTTAGAAGGACAACTGCACAAATATAAAACACAAAGGAAGCTGATATTCATTTTCCAACCTCTCCCTTTATTTGTGCATCACCCTAGCAGAAAACTTGACTAGTTTTTTTTTTTGCTTATCCCTAGTATACGTGGTACAGGCCATGATAATCATGGTGGGTAGAAGGCCACTACTTTTACTGTAAGTACACCACATGTTTACACATGTGAAAAGCAGTTCGACTTTGCACTTACAAATAAATATGCCAGAGCCCCGTTTGGTTACTTGCACTCGCTGGTGGGGTTGGACTTTTGCAAGAATAGGGGGACATTGGAGCATTTTTTTAAATCAGAAAAAAGTGCCCAATGCGGGAATCGAACCCAGGTCGTAGTGGTCGAAAACCAAAGGTTTAGACCATCCTTCCACCGACCCCCACTTGACTAGTGATGATACATTGGTGGCAGAAACATTCTCTCTTTGATAGAAATGGGGAAAATATCTGAAGAAGATTAGAGAAAGTGCAAGACGAGAGGTTTGATGTAAAATATCTTGGACCATTTCTACCTGACGTCCAATTTTCCCAACATCACCCAGGGAACCAACATTGATTTTGACTACAAGATATCAATGTGTAGATATTGATGGAGAGAAAACCTACCCTATGGAGATTATCATTCTTGGCACAAAGACTGTTGGATGTAACAAATGGAATGATGCAAAGAGAGTATTGTGATAGCTTGGAGCAACCTAGATTGGACAGCAGGGAGAGGGGATGGGTCAGTAGGGAGAGGGGATAAGTCAGCAGGGAGAGGGGATAAGTCAGCTGGGAGTGAGGCTAAGTCAGCAGGGAGAGTGGATAAGTCAGCAGGGAGTGAGGATAAGTCAGCAGTGAGTGAGGATAAGTCAGCAGGGAGAGGGGATAAGTCAGCAGGGAGAGGGGATAGGTCAGCAGGGAGAGTGGATAAGTCAGCAGGGAGTGAGGATAAGTCAGCAGGGAGAGGGGATAAGTCAGCAGGGAGAGGGGATAGGTCAGCAGGGAGAGTGGATAAGTCAGCAGGGAGTGAGGATAAGTCAGCAGGGAGAGTGGATAAGTCAGCAGGGAGAGGGGATAGGTCAGCAGGGAGTGAGGATAGGTCAGCAGGGAGAGGGGATAAGTCAGCTGGGAGTGAGGCTAAGTCAGCAGGGAGAGTGGATAAGTCAGCTGGGAGTGAGGCTAAGTCAGCAGGGAGTGAGGATAAGTCAGCTGGGAGTGAGGCTAAGTCAGCAGGGAGAGTGGATAAGTCAGCAGGGAGAATGGATAAGTCAGCAGGGAGAGGGGATAAGTCAGCAGGGAGAGGGATTAAGTCAGCAGGGAGAGGGATTAAGTCAGCAGGGAGTGAGGATAAGTCAGCAGGGAGAGGGATTAAGTCAGCAGGGAGAGGGATTAAGTCAGCAGGGAGAGGGGATAAGTCAGCAGGGAGAGGGATTAAGTCAGCAGGGAGTGAGGATAAGTCAGCAGGGAGAGGGGATAAGTCAGCAGGGAGAGGGATTAAGTCAGCAGGGAGTGAGGATAAGTCAGCAGGATGTCCAGGCAGTTTAGGGGAAAATCTCCCACAAGTCCACCAAGAAGTACAAGAGGAAAGTGGTGGCATCAAACCTCTCAAACACAAATGGACTGCAATATAAGAAAGGTGATTTGTACATTTTTATAAATTTAGGTTATGTGTGTGTGTGTGTGCTTTCACAATTATCTTTTGAAACTTGAATCAAACACAAATAAAGTTTATATATACACTCATGGGAAAAAATTAAGGAAGTGGAAAGTCTTTGATGTCACCTATTATTTTCTAAGGAGACAGAGGCTGTTCACACTTGGTTAACTCGTGTCTTCAATAAAGGTCACTGTAATATCTTTCAGAGTTATTGTCTCAATCCCGATATACATGGTAAAAGGTACAACTTCCTTAAGTTTTGTCCATGAGTGTATATTGGTTATCTCGTGTCTTCAATAAAGGTCACTGTAATATCTTTCAGAGTTATTGTCTCAATCCCGATATACATGCTGAAAGGTACAACTTCCTTAAGTTTTGTCCATGAGTGTATATTGGTTATCTCGTGTGTCTTCAATAAAGGTCACTGTAATATCTTTCAGAGTTATTGTCTCAATCCCGATATACATGCTGAAAGGTACAACTTCCTTAAGTTTTGTCCATGAGTGTATATTGGTTATCTCGTGTGTCTTCAATAAAGGTCACTGTAATATCTTTCAGAGTTATTGTCTCAATCCAGATGTTCGTGGCATGAATGTTCAGTAAAAGATACTAAGAAGCACTTTGCCACTTGTCTTGAATTAGTTTTATTATCTTTGGGTTTTAGAGTTATGAGTAGCTACCACATGAATTTAGATTACATGAATTTGACTTTGAATTTTGATACTAGTGGTAGAGAGAGAGAGAAAACAAAAAACTATTAATTAACCAAACTAGAAATTTACATACATGTTGCTTGCTTTAAAATTTACATATTAAAGATTTATATTGTACAATTGAATTTAGAATATTTTGACTTAATTTTCATATATAAAATTGAATTTAAAGAAATTATTAACTATAGGATCCAACATACTCCCCCGGCTGGGAAGAGATGACCAGAAAATAAAAAATAAAAAAAAATAAATAAAAATAAAAAAGAGTTCCAATAGTATAGATGCTGGACTAATTGATTCCGACTATGTAGCCAAGATTACAATTCTCATTGTTTGAAAGGTAATGGAATCAGCTTCCATCTTTGAGTATCCGATTGAGGTGAATCTTGGATGAGATTTTCAGATTCGTTGGCCAGTTCTCTTTCGGGAACTGCTGGATTATCAGACTCTGCGGCTGCTAAGTCGGATTCAATAGGATCTTCCCAAGGTTTTGATTCAGCCTTTATGCATGAGCCTTGTTCGGTCGATTCCTCTAAATGTTCTTTGGAGAGTTGTCGACTTTCTGCCGCCTTCTCAAAATCTTCCAGATTGACTGCCTTTTCTAAAGCTTCGGGTCTTAAGACTTCTTTCTTCAAGATTTCTGGCCATTCTATATATGCCGATGAACTGTAATTTTCATCGTCGTCTTCAGATTCCTTGACGTCTTCTAAGCATAGAGAATCGATGGGCTTCCAGCGGGATAATTTTGCCTTTTCACCGCTCTGTAGATAATCCTTTGTTGATGTATCCACAATTTCAACAGGTACAACTTTCTCTTTGCTTGACGATTCATTAGCTTCTGTATAAACATTGATTATGCCACTGGTAGCCTCTTTAGGTCGATTAAGATCAGCTTCAACTTCATTGAGGTGAGCTGAGTCATCATGGCACAGTTCTTTCTTATCCAGAGCTTCTACACTGACCACTGGTTCTTTCGAATATTTGCCTTCCGATTTATCAATAACCGAAACTTCGGAGATTTCAATCTTTGGAGTCCCGATATCTTTGTTAGACTCTTCGTCTTCAATGACAAAAGTGGTTTCTAAATTGAAGAATCTTCTTGATTCTCATCAATAGCCTCAGGAATGTCGGCATTCTCAGTTAAGAGATTTTTGATAAGTGATTCCTGGCGTGGGGATTTTGGTTGTAAGAGAGGGAATTTTTGATTTTCATTTAAATAGGAATACTTGAGTCTACCTCCAACTCTTAGAAGTCCTTGAGTGTCTAAGAAGGGATTTAGAGAAGTTAGCTTGTTGGAAAGAGGTAGTTGCTTGTTTGACTTCAGTAATTTTATTTCCGTGCAGAATTCAACTTGCTGAATTGATTTGACTAAGACTTGAATTGCCTTTGTTAATTCTCTTGTTGTCAAAGGTCCTTTCTGACGAATTGGATCAAAGAGGAGGCAATTGTAGTAGAATCTCCAACACCAAGCTGTTATTCGGATCAATTTGGTCATTGTGGAATACCTTTCAATGAATTCTAGATTTAACATAGTTTCTGAATTTTGAATTAAGGTTGTTTGATCCAACACTTGACCCTCACCGACTTCTTCTTGAATGATATTGAGATTTACTTGGGTTGGTGAAGAAGGAATATATCGAACATTATTTTCTTGAAGCCAAATAGGACCCCCGCCACCAAATTCTATGATTGACCAAGTCTTGAGGCATGATTCCTCTTGATGCGCAATCAGCTGGATTATCTTGACTGGATACATGGAACCAATCAGTGATTTGAGTCAAATTTTGAATTGACGACACTCTGTTCGAAACAAAGGCCTTCCATCTGCTGGCATCTGATCTTATCCAATCTATGCAGATTTGTGAATCAGTCCACAAAAAGGTTTTGTCAGGTTGAAAAGGAAATGATTCAAGAATGACTTGATTCAGTTGAACCAAAAGCAATGCTGCACTTAGTTCAAGTCTTGGAATTGTAATGGTCTTTAATGGTGCAACCTTAGTTTTTGAGGTTATCAGATTGATTTTGATCTTTTGAATTTTGAATCTAGTTTTCAAGTAAAAAACTGCTGAATAAGCATTAAGGGATGCATCACAAAATCCATGTAGTTGTAATTCTTCTATTTCAGAAGATGAACTGTTCAGGTATCTTGGTATTTTGATTTCCTTTAGGCACGATAGTTGAGTTTGGAATTTATTCCAATTTGACTTTATATCTGATTCAATTGGTTCATCCCATGAAGTTTTCTCAGCAGGAAGTTGACGTTTTCGCCTATAATAGGGTGGTGGCTTTATCTTAGGAATAATCGAAGTTTCTTTCTTAGATGAGAGTGGTTCACTTGACTGAGAAGCGAGAGGTTGTTCTGGAGTGGATGGTTGACCTTGATTCAGAAGGAAGTAATTGGTTTTGTTTAGAAGTAATTTGTGGAGTTAACTTAGAGATACGTGACCTTTTAGATTTACTTGGAATTTCTTCAGATTTACTTGGATTATCTTCGGATCTACTTAGATTTTCTTCAGATTTACTTGAATTATCTTCAGATTCTTCTATAGAGGAGCATGAAAAATTGGAGTTCTGAGACATCTGTGGCTCTGTATAATCCCCAGAACATCGGCAACTCTCTGAACCCCTGGTGGGAGATGTAGGGGACTTGGGCCCACTTTGGGCCTTGAAATCTTCAACAGAAGCCGATGAGAGAGTGTAACTCTGCTCTGGGCTCATCGGGTAGGATGGCAGATTATCAACTCGGTTCTGGCTCTCTGTAGAGTCTTCTTCTATAGGAATTGGAATCTGCTTGGAGCACCCAGGGCTTGATGGCATTTCGACCAAAGGGGACATGGCCTCCTTCAGGCTGTGAACTGATACTTGTAAGGGGGTTGGAGAGTTGTGTTTGGAGCTCTGTAGGCTCAAAGTTAGAGACGGTGACCCTTGAACAGAGTCTGGTAGACTTGGAGAGGTCTGAATGGACCCCGGCAGACTTGGAAAGTTCTGAGTGAACTCCTTTAGACTTGGAGAGTTCTGAATGGACTCTTGTAGACTTGGAGATGGGGCATTCTTTATACCCAACTGGGCCTTAGAAATTGGGACATCTTCAAGTTCCCAGAATTTTCTTATGCTGGAATCAAGTTCAGTGGTACAGTGATTGATTACCGAAGTATTCGACTTAATAGTTGAATGGATTCTCCCAGAAACAAGCCAACCTAACTTGGTATTAAGTGCTATAGGATGGTGCTTTAAATCTGTTTTATGACCTAGAATTATTTCTACAAAGGTATCTGCACCCAAAATTAGGTCTATGGGCTTGGTGACATAGAATTCTGGGTCTGCCAAGAGCAAATTTTCTAAATGAGGAAAGTCTGCTGACTGAATTTGGAAGTTTGGAAGGTCTGCAGTTACCCTTCCAACCACAAATGCTCTGGCAGAAAATAATTGATCATTATGATGTGGGGTGAACTCTATTTCAACCTGCGATGTTGTCCTGTTGACAACAATGTCACCTACACCTTTTAGTGTATAAGAATTTTTCCTTTTTTCAAGTCCCAACTTGTGGCAACATTGTTCTGAAATTAGGCTTATTTGGGACCCATTGTCCACTAATGCTCTACATAGCACAAATGAGCCATCCTTCGCCTTGACTTTAATAAGGGCTGTTGACAGTAGAATGTTTGTTTCCGTTTCCAAAGGCATCGCATTACAGATGGTATTTGTTGAAATCAACATCTCTTGAGAGGTTGTTGGTTGTGGAATGGATGGTTCAGAGTTGTATTCATGCAGAAGAGTATGATGGTTCTGCTTGCAGTTTTTACATCTTGATGTGATGAGACATTTGGATATCTCATGATTTGCTCTAAGGCAATTTTGACAAAGTTTATTTTTTTAACTAATTCCCATTTTTTAGGCAAGGGAAGATTTATGAATCTCTGGCAGTCATTTAGTTTATGAATTTGATGACATAAAATACAATTTTGACCTTTGTTGACATAAAGGGCCGTGAGCCATCATATTTTTGCTAGAGGTTTTTTGTTCCTGGAACAAAGGAATTCTCATACCTTGCAGGCTTCTAGCATGTTTTTCTAAAAAATTCACAAAGTTTTCAAACGTTGGATATTCTTCATTTTGAAGGGTTAATTCCCATTCTTTCCTGAGGGCTTCACCAATTCTTTTTTCAAAAAAAATTGATCAGGATTAGATCTGTTAATGTGTTTTTCTCAAGTCCTAGCACTGAGAGATTTCTAATGCCTTCATTGCAAACATCAAGGATTTCATAGAGAGAACCAGCCGAAATAGATTTTAATGGCCTTATGGAGAATATTTTGTTGATTTGTGAAAAAGCCAATTCTCTTCTGTTATTAAATCTATTGCATAAGGTATCCCATGCTTGCTGGTAGTTTTTGTCAGAAATGGGAAAACCCCGAATCAACTTTTCCGCAGGACCCTTAACAGATGCATTTAGATATTGAAATTTTTGTATTTCAGTTAGTGTTTGATTTGAATTAATGGTGGAGTTAAATATTTCTCTAAAACTAAGCCAATTGGCTGAATCACCATTGAAAATGGGTAAATTTATCTTAGGTAAATTAACATTGGATTCGGGCAGTTGTTTATCACTATGAGTATTTTCTTTGGTTTCAATCAAAGATAAAGCCTCTTCAATAGATACCAACATATTAAAAATATCCTTCTTGGCCTTTGAATAATCGTCATATTGTGTATCATCTAACTCTGATTCTAATAATATGTTGATAACTTGATTTAGGCTAATTTTCCTTTCATTAACTTCTTGTTGGAATAGCTTTAATCTATGTATGTTTTTGGATTCTACAATAGCTTCATTCTCTGATTCCAGATCCTTTATTTCCTGAATAATAAAGTTGAATTTGTGCCGAATTTTAACTTCTGATTTAGGCATGACTTTATTTTAAGAATTTTAAATTTTCAAATGGCTTACCTTAATTTTTTAAAGTATCCGACTCGATGAGGGACCATACTGTTCGTGGCATGAATGTTCAGTAAAAGATACTAAGAAGCACTTTGCCACTTGTCTTGAATTAGTTTTATTATCTTTGGGTTTTAGAGTTATGAGTAGCTACCACATGAATTTAGATTACATGAATTTGACTTTGAATTTTGATACTAGTGGTAGAGAGAGAGAGAAAACAAAAACTATTAATTAACCAAACTAGAAATTTACATACATGTTGCTTGCTTTAAAATTTACATATTAAAGATTTATATTGTACAATTGAATTTAGAATATTTTGACTTAATTTTCATATATAAAATTGAATTTAAAGAAATTATTAACTATAGGATCCAACACCAGATATACATGCTGAAAGGTACAACTTCCTTAAGTGTTGTCCATGAGTGTATATTCTATTTTGAGAATCATAATTATTTTTTAAAATAAAAAACAAAAAATTCAAAATATTTAATAAAGTGTAAAACCTCGGTGAAACAAGCCAGAAATAATCCCCATTTAATAACCCAGTGAACTCCGGCTATAACTGGCCATGGAACCTGAGCTATAGAGAGGTTTTACTGTAAATATATAAAGATGGTGTGTAATATATAAGTATTGCATTGTGTCAATTTTTGTATGAATATTTTAAATATGTAAATTATTATTGGTTTATGTAACTAAAAGAGTATATGGAAAAAAGACAATTCCTGATTGTGCAACTAAAGTTGCTGATGGCTTGCGCTATCTATCAGGATAAATATAAACTAATCATTGATTTTTAATATGTCAGAATTGGACAATTTCTATTTTAATCAACAACATTTGGATTGAGGCCTCCTGATAAACCATGTGTGCAAGGTATGACTGCCGGGCATCTAAAGGGTTTGGTCGGCATATTTCCCAAACACTTAGAAGTCTGAAATTTTGAGCATTTTCATTGAGCAAGTATGCAAATTTTTGGGCTTCTAGGTGGTCACAAAGTATTTTAAAAGAGATAATAAGATTTGTGGATGGCAAGTTGAAAAAGCTTTTTAAAAACATTCTTTATGAGGTGTTTGTGGCACAATGATTGATTGGGAAATATTGGAAATCAGTCAAATCTTCAATATACAGTAAAATCCCGGGATATAGCAAACCTTCCCTTATGTTGAACTCAAGGTAATTCCCAATTCCATTGTTATAACAAACTTTTCTATTTTTAAAATAACAAGCTACCCTATATTGAAACAATTTTGAATCCCAAAATAATAACTTCTATCTAAAATACCAGGCTTAAAATTATATTTTGATAGATTTTCAAAACAACAAAATTTTGAGCATATTTAAGCTCACAGATCACGATTTCAAAACAATAAATTTTGACAAATTATAAATAATAAAGCAAAATTTGGATTATAGCTACAAGGTAATAAGACCAAATCCAAATAAATAAATAGTGTGTGACTTTCGGTAACAGCCTTGTTACCGTATATATATAATTTATACGGTATATTTATTATACCATATATTTATATATATATACAGTTTACAAATTATACGGTGGAAGGCTGGTTAAACCGTTCGGTTTACGACCACTACGACCCGGGTTCGATCCCCGCATTGGACACTTTTTTCTGTTTAAAGAAAAAAAAAATGCTCCAATGGCCCCCCGATTCTTGCAAAAGTCCAACCCCACCAGCGAGTGCAAGTAACCAAACGGGGCTCTGGCACATTTGTAAGTGCAAAGTCGAACTGCTTTCACATGTGTAGACATGTGGTGCGCTTACAGTAAAAAAAGCAGTCGCTAACTACCCACCATGATTATCATGGCCTGTACCACGTGTACTAGGGATAAGCAAAAAAAAAAAAAAACTTTTTATTATATCGAATATCTTTGCTTTCATAAAATTTGAATTATAAAAGATTCAAATGGCTTCCAAAATAAAGAAGAAAAAAATCAAAGAAAGATGTTCTAAAGAAAAAGCTATTACAGTAGAACCTCCCTTTAAAGGACACCTAATTTCAGAGCCAAAGTGTCCTTTAGGGAGAGGTGTTCTCTTACTGGAGAGTTTCTAAATTGTAATTTTGCAAATGAAAACTGTTCTTGTAGAGAAGTGTCCTCTCATGGAGGTTGTTTTACTGTACTAGAAAAAATCCATTATCAAAGCTTTTCAAAATGAAACAACGTAGTCAAAATTTCAGAACATGTTGAAATAATAAAATGTGACACTTATTAACTGACTGCCCGCTGACCTTAGGGAACTAAATCAACTTCCCATAACAAACATGTGGTCTACACTAAGGACATACACCAAAGACTGCAGAATGTACTTAACTAAATAACTGACTACTAATGTAATCAATTTGCATACTGTTATGTAAATATATATATATATATCACTTTAAACTACTTTTTCTTTTTTGTTTTTCATTCAAATGTATATATTTCAGACGCAAATATCCGATTTGTGGATATAGCGTGTACTCTACAATTGTTAAATAAAATGTAACTTTTCTATGATAAGATATGGAAGGTTATTATAAATTGGTACCAGTAGGAATCAACTGATCCTATATCTCTCTCTTACATTGGCTGAAATAAATAAATAAATGGGACAATGATAAAAATTATTTTTTTTTATGCCATGAACTGGTGATTTGCAATGGTTTGCCTGACAGGCTCAAAACAAAATCTAGATTTCAGAATAATATGTGGAAATGGTAGAAAACACTTTATTTTAAAGGTGCAATGCAACAAGATATTAGAGACATTTTTTAAAGTAAACTTTGTATTATATGATAAAGATGTTTAAAAATATAAATTTTATATCTTTGAATATTTAATTATAATAAAGCTTTGCATAGGATTTGACCTTTAAACTAGACATAGAGGTACATGTATGTTAATGATAAGATGAACCTATCATCAAATGACTTATTATTCAGCATTAATGCTGGGAATTGGTCAATTTAGGGAATTAAAATAAAGTGACCATTATAAAGCCTTTTGCTGTGTGTAAGCTGTCCTTTAATTATATGGTCTAAAAACTCTTTGAAAATTAAAAATAAAGTGTGGCTACAGAGAACTTAGTCCCATTGGGGTTTTACTGTGTAAAATAAGTGTTATAGCATTCTATAGATAGCTCCATATGACCCATGTCTACAGTTTCATTGCCTTAAATTGACAATTTAAATGTAACCAGGTCAGAGAGGTACTGTAGCAACTCTCCAGTAAGAGGACACTAAACAACACTTTGGCAAATTGTAATGGCAGACTTGGGTATTTGTTACAAATAGGAATGACATGAGATCTGTGACCAATACTTAAATGAAGCCAACAAAACCTGCCAAGTGTTTTGCACCAAAGAAAGGTTTCCAGGGAACCCACTCCATTGTACCAAGGAAGTGTGGCCTGAGATCACTGGGCCAGGCTGCCAGAGGAGAAGCCGATATTTTGCTGCACCAATGTGACACACCACATCACACTTTGGTCAAACACTTCCTTGACAGACGACATTGTATAGAACTGCACATTAGTGTACACTCATGGACAAAACTTAAGGAAGTTGTACCATATATATCGGGGCAATAACTCTGAAAGATATTACAGTGACCTTTATTGAAGACACATGAGATAACCAAGTGTCCTCTGTCTCCTTAAACAAAATAAGAAACTTCCTCAAGTTTTGTCCGCGATTGCATTTCCCAAGACAACGGCTGCAACAACGGCAGACAGGCAGACAGATAGAAGCTGCAGGTACAAAGAGACAAATTTATTCACAAGTCATGCCAGCTGGATGTTGGCTGCAGCGAGATATTTCTGTAAGTGGGCCGTGGCTTCGGGGGCCAGGCCGGAGGAGATGAGGGGAGCGAGGCGGCCTGGCTGGGCCATTGAGAGCTTGCCGAGGGATTGCGCCAGGTGGAGTCGCGCGTCAGGAACTGCGCCGTTGAAGGGATCCCTGTCCCTGCGGCCGGCAAAGACGAGGTGGGAGTAAGCGGTCTGGTAGCCGCCGGACTCCTCGATCTCCACAAAGTGCTCGTCATCTGGCAGTGACTCGTCCTCCGGCAGCTCAAACAGTCCTATGAGGGACTGCAGCAGCGGAGCCCAGTACTGGGAGTACTCCGCAGAGGTCAGCAGCTCCATCAGCATCTTGGTCAGCCCCACCGCGCACACCTTGCGCTCCACCTGGCCCGACACCTTCTGTATGTCTGGCATCACCAGCCGCTCCAGGATCAGCCCAAACATCCTGCAACACTCCGGTGGTATTATCCACTACACTTGCTGGGGCATCCCTATACACATATTGCCCAGAACAATACCAACATATCTACGCATAAAAGATCAGGTGATGACATTAAAAACAAAAAAGGCAAATCCATTAACAAACTACAGGCTTGATCCTCTGATGTGGAGATAAGAAAGAAGAAAAATATATTTTATAAAATAAAAATATATATAAAAATGAATGTATGTGTGTGTGTCTGTTTGTTTGTCCTTTATGCCTGACCAAACCACTCATTGGAACGCCATGAAACTTTGGGAAGTTATTTAGTATAGTACTGGGAAGGTTTCTAGCAAATAAAATTTTTGAAATAACTTTTCGCCTAAAAGTAATCAAGATAAATATTCTAATTATCTGTTATAATTCAACAATCTGCTCTAAATATTATCATGATGATACGATGATTTTGTAATATATAAAATTAGGAAAGACAAAATTCAGGATGACACGACAATTTATTTGAGACATGAATAATGATACAATTCCAAGGCAAGATACTATTCCTTTAACTTCCAATTACCGAGGGAACCAATTAATGTTGATTTTATTCAACTTATCGAGTATTTTTCAAGGGACCGGGAAAAAATGTTCACTTTATCGAGAGATTCGTTAGACAAACCTTTACTCGGGTAAAACCCGGGCGAAGCCGGGTACATCCATACAAGAATAATGATACAATTCCAAGGCAAGATACTATTCCTTTAACTTCCAATTACCGAGGGAACCAATTAATATTGATTTTATTCAACTTATCGAGTATTTTTCAAGGGACCGGGAAAAAATGTTCACTTTATCGAGAGATTCGTTAGACAAACCTTTACTCGGGTAAAACCCGGGCGAAGCCGGGTACGTCCGCTAGTATTTTATAAAAATATTGATTTTGTAAAAATGAAAATACATTTATCTTAACACAGCTGTTTAAAAAAATTGCAAAAAGGTTTTGAGCAGCTAAAGAATATTTCTATATTCTGCCTTGATCTCAAATAGCTGGCACTATTGGGTGGCAAATGTAGAAATTTGATATTTTCAACTCCAGTGCCTTGATACATTGCCCCAAAATTCCTATTTCATCAATGTTTGTGAATAGACTCAAGTATTGTTCATAAATGTGAAGTCATTTATTCTTTTTTATTGGAAAACTAATTGAAAGAAAACTATCACATACTTTATAATACCCAGCATTTTCCAATAGACCAACAAGGAGTGATGGTTGGTTAGAAAGTGCTAAATGAAGGATGGACAGTACAATGTATTCTTCCAAATAAAAATTTTCTTGAGTGAATAATTCTTGCATGGATCAATTATTTTTCCCCCATTAAATCTTGAGTTATGTTTTTATTTCTTTCTTTTTTTGTCGAAAAGATAGAGGTTGCCTGGCCGGCATTCATATTTATATAAAAAATAGACACTTCGGCCAGTTGGAGTTTTTTATTTTCTCAACGTTTCAACAAAAATCTTTTGTCTTCGTCAGGAGAAGTAAATAAAAATAAAATTTACTTCTCCTGACGAAGACAAAAGATTTTTGTCGAAACGTTGAGAAAATAAAAAACTCCAACTGGCCGAAGTGTCTATTCTTTTTTTGTGTTAAATTATTTTATAAACTTTTCAAATAAAACTATGGAAGCTTTGAATTAGTTTGGCAAAATAATTAAAATATACAAGTAACAGAGTCATCAACAATTCTGTCACCGTTTGCTTTTGGTTCAGTGGTAGAATGCTCGCCTGCCACGCGGGCCCCGAGTTTGATTCCCGGCCGATGCATTTTTTTTAAAACTCATTTATATTATTAAAATATATGTGCTTTTCCTGTCTATGTACAGATTTATGGTCTATGTACACAAGTATACAAGTATGTATACAAGTTATTTGCAAATTGCGTTGCAAATTTGCCCTTTCGCTCGCAAGCAGCGCCTCTAGCGGTGAAGAAGCGAGGTAATATCAGCTGACCCAATGGACATGTAAAACGTGTTTTAACAGGACATAGAGAAAAATCTGGAAAATATATTTTTCGGATTTTTAGTCAAGAAAAATAAATTGACAGGTTCTGGGAAAAAAGTAGTTGTTTTTTATTCCGAAAATGATGATGACAATATTGCTGTATCATATTTGATTATCAGATACAAAATTATATCCGTAAAAATTCCAAAAAGCAGAGACCATGGGTGAAGCCAGTTCATTTTTAGTATGCAGGAACAAAATTCTAACAGAAAAATATTCATTCGAGCAGAAGACACAAAGCCAGATCATCTCTTTATAAAAATATCGCTTCTCAGACACAAAGTTTGGAGAGGGACGTTTCACAAGAATGACATCCACGGCGCCAATTTATAATTGTAATGAATAGTATTTGAATAAAAACATTTAATCGGGTAAAACCCGGGCGTTGCCCGGGTCATTCAGCTAGTTATTACATATCGACAAACCATTTGTACAAAAACATATTTACACTTTAGGAGAGGCTTATCATCAAACAGCTCGATGGGTAATCTTTGGGGAACAACAACATCAGGTTAACATATTAATTTTAGATAAATTATTTTTACTTATTTTTTATCCATTTAAAAAATTCTTGGTTCTTCTTTATTAAACTGGGTTCCAACAGCATCTACTTATTGTGCTGCAAGTTGGCAAGTTTAAAACTAAATGGAAACATTATTGAAACTTTTTTTTTTCTCTCAGAATAAAACCCTTATTTACAATTTAATAATTTTTTGAAAAAAAGATTGCAGTTCAAAATAAACACCAATTATTCAAGAAACAATTAGAAAACA
>CP092863.1:130466861-130525632 GCA_030710605.1 Cordylochernes scorpioides
CCCCGGTCTCTTATCAGAGCCTTGATACATTGCCCAAAATAAAATCTCAGTAGGTGTAGTTTTTTTTTTTTTTAAATGTAGCTAAGTGCAGTAAGTTTTACAAATAGACTTTCATTTCAATAAAATACCAATGTTTAGGTGAAAACATCAATTCCATGGTTTCTTTTTGCATCTCTAGATGTCTGAAAGATTTGAATTGAATTTGAAAAGAAATTAAAATGTTTTAAAAAGAAACTTCACCCTGGAAGTGTGACCTTTATCCAGAGCTTTTTAAACAAAGAACTTTGTCATGTTGAAACATTCCATTTTGTTTTCTAATTGTTTCTTGAATAATTGGTGTTTATTTTGAACTGCAATCTTTTTTCAAAAAATTATTAAATTGTGTTGTTGTTGTTGTTTCTTATCCCCTTGTGTAAAGATTACACGAATTCCATGAGTTCATGCTCCTCGAGCTGTTTTATGATGAGCAGCGGCCTCTCCCAAAGGTCCTGTTTAGTGCATCTAATGCAAGCCAAAATGTGTTCTGGAGCTGCAGGTACCAAACTACATTTTGGGCAAGTGGGATAAATTTTGTTATTATTTTCTATCTTCAATGGCTTGAGATGGCCTGTTCTAAATCTTGTTAGTGTTGTTTGATGCTGTCTATTTCTGATGTTCAGAGCTCCTCCTGGGTTCACTCCACTGTACCAACTGTGCTTAGGTGGGATCCTCCAGTTCTTGTTTATTTTTGTTTTGGGGTTTGATTCTATTTCTTTAAAAGTAAGTTTATTTTTCTGTGGCAAGGGTTCTTTTGTGCCGTTTTTTGCTAGCACATCAGCAGTTTCATTGCCTTCAATGCCAACGTGTGAGGGTATCCATTGAAGGTGAATTTTTGAGGTTTTTGAGAGTTTTTGGAGATAACCAATTATGTTCCTGCTTACTTTGTCTCTGAGTTCCCCTGTGTGACTCAAGTGTTGTATGGCACTTCTACTATCAGTAAGAATCCAGATATCGTGATGTTTAGTGTTTCTGATGGATTTTAAGGCTTCATAGATGGCTATAAGTTCTGATCTGAAGACTGAGCAAAAATCTGGGTTTCTTCTGTTCATTTTCTCAATGCCATTTGTGGTTTTGATGAGACAGCCACTGCCAGTGTGTCCTAGCTCGTCTCTGCTACCATCGGTATAGATAGTTATTGCATTTTTAGGAATGTTATTAATTATTTCTAATGATAATTGTTTTAAGTATTCTGGATTTTGGTATTGTTTGTTGGTGGGTTCATTTAAAGTGGCATTAAAAATAACATTTTGTAGTGGTTTGCATGGAGAAATTTTTTCTGCTAAATAATTTTTTTCCACTTTATATTTTAAAAATTCATTTCTTCTGGCCAGGTGTAGAGGGCCTTCTTTTTTGAGTCTTAAATTGGATTCCCAATTAAGTATGTACTTGGAAGTTCTGTGTTTGTTTCCATAACTCTTGATTTTGTTTATATATTTTGGCAGATTGTAGCTTCTTCTATCCTTTAAGGGCATAATATCTGCCTCGTAAAGTACAATATCATTAGGGCAGGTATTTCGAAGACCTGTAATAATTCTAGCTGCACTTAGTTGTATCCTTTCCAGTGATTTTAGATTTGTTTCAGATGCTGTACCATAGATTTGATATCCATATTCCAGGATAGGTCTAATTAGAGATGTGTAAGTTAATTTTAGTGTGGTTGCATCGGCTCCCCACTCTCTTCCTGAAATATATTTCAGGATTTTTAGTTGGTCTCTTCCTTTTCTAACTTCTTCAATGTGTTTACTGGAGTTAATTTCTGGATCCAGGGTGTAGCCAAGATATTTAGGATGTTTATTATATTGCAATTGTTGTTCTTTCAGAATAATTTTTGGTCTTATTTTGTATAGTTTCTTATCGGTAGTAAAAAGACAGGTTTCAGATTTTTGGGGGTTAAATTCTAATTTATGTTTATTAGCAAATTTTTCTAGGTGGAAAAGAGTCTTGTTCAAATCTCTTTCAGCTTTTTTCCAGTTATTATTGCTGCTCCATAGAATAATGTCATCAGCGAAAAGTCCAATATTGGTTTTATGTGAAATTTTTTTCTTCTATGCCTGCAATAAATAGGGTGAAGAGAGTTGGGCTAAGAACTGATCCTTGTGGTAATCCTTGGTACAATTTGAAGGTTTTAGATAGAGTTCCATTATATTTGACCCTGATGTATCTATTTTTAAGGAAATCATTTATCCAAGTGATAGCTTTTCCATCAATTTTGAAATGTTTGTATAATTTAGTAATTAACTTGTTTTTCCATACCCCTTGTCAAAAGCTTGTGTAAGGTCTAAAAAAGCAGCTATTGTGTGGTTAGTTGGTTTTCTGTTTTGTGCATCTTTTACCTTTTGTGTAAGTCCAACCCCACCAGCGAGTGCAAGTAACCAAACGGGGCTCTGGCACATTTGTAAGTGCAAAGTCGAACTGCTTTCACATGTATAGACATGTGGTGCGCTTACAGTAAAAAGCAGTCGCTAACTACCCACCATGATTATCATGGCCTGTACCACGTGTACTAGGGATAAGCAAAAAAAAAAAACCTTTTGTGTGAAAAATTGTTAAATTATTAAATTGTAAATAAGGGTTTTATTCTGAGAGAAAAAAAAAAGTTTCAATAATGTTTCCATTTAGTTTTAAACTTGCCAACTTGCAGCACAATAAGTAGATGCTGTTGGAACCCAGTTTAATAAAGAAGAACCAAGAATTTTTTAAATGGATAAAAAATAATTTATCTAAAATTAATATGTTAACCTGATGTTGTTGTTCCCCAAAGATTACCCATCGAGCTGTTTGATGATAAGCCTCTCCTAAAGTGTAAATATGTTTTTGTACAAATGGTTTGTCGATATGTAATAACTAGCTGAATGACCCGGGCAACGCCCGGGTTTTACCCGATTAAATGTTTTTATTCAAATACTATTCATTACAATTATAAATTGGCGCCGTGGATGTCATTCTTGTGAAACGTCCCTCTCCAAACTTTGTGTCTGAGAAGCAATATTTTTATAAAGAGATGAACTGGCTTTGTGTCTTCTGCTCGAATGAATATTTTTCTGTTAGAATTTTGTTCCTGCATACTAAAAATGAACTGGCTTCACCCATGGTCTCTGCTTTTTGGAATTTTTCCGGATATAATTTTGTATCTGATAATCAAATATGATACAGCAATATTGTCATCATCATTTTCTGAATAAAAAACAACTACTTTTTTCCCAGAACCTGTCAATTTATTTTTCTTGACTAAAAATCCGAAAAATATATTTTCCTGATTTTTCTCTATGTCCTGTTAAAACACGTTTTACATGTCCATTGGGTCAGCTGATATTACCTCCCTTCTTCACCGCTAGAGGCGCTGCTTGCAAGCGAAAGGGCAAATTTGCAACGCAATTTGCAAATAACTTGTATACATACTTGTATACATAGACTATAAATCTGTACATAGACAGGAAAAGCACATATATTTTAATAATATAAATGAGTTTTAAAAATTGTATTAAAAAAAAAAATGCATCGGCCGGGAATCAAACTCGGGGCCCGCGTGGCAGGCGAGCATTCTACCACTGAACCAAAAGCAAACAGTGACAGAATTGTTGATGACTTTGTTACTTGTATATTTTAATTATTTTGCCAAACTAATTCAAAGCTTCCATAGTTTTATTTGAAAAGTTTATAAAATAATTTAACACAAAAAAAGAATAGACACTTCGGCCAGTTGGAGTTTTTTATTTTCTCAACGTTTCGACAAAAATCTTTTGTCTTCGTCAGGAGAAGTAAATTTTATTTTTATTTACTTCTCCTGACGAAGACAAAAGATTTTTGTTGAAACGTTGAGAAAATAAAAAACTCCAACTGGCCGAAGTGTCTATTTTTTATATAAATATGAATGCCGGCCAGGCAACCTCTATCTTTTCGACAAAAAAAGAAAGAAATAAAAACATAACTGAAGATTTAATGGGGGGAAAATAATTGATCCATGCAAGAATTATTCACTCAAGAAAATTTTTATTTGGAAGAATACATTGTACTGTCCATCCTTCATTTAGCACTTTCTAACCAACCATCACTCCTTGTTGGTCTATTGGAAAATCCTGGGTATTATAAAGTATGTGATAGTTTTCTTTCAATTAGTTTTCCAATAAAAAAGAATAAATGACTTCACATTTATGAACAATACTTGAGTCTATTCACAAACATTGATGAAATAGGAATTTTGGGGGCAATGTATCAAGGCACTGGAGTTTTCAAATTTCTACATTTGCCACCCAATAGTGCCAGCTATTTGAGATCAAGGCAGAATATAGAAATATTCTTTAGCTGCTCAAAACCTTTTTGCAATTTTTTTAAACAGCTGTGTTAAGATAAATGTATTTTCATTTTTACAAAATCAATATTTTTATAAAATACTAGCGGACGTACCCGGCTTCGCCCGGGTTTTACCCGAGTAAAGGTTTGTCTAACGAATCTCTCGATAAAGTGAACATTTTTTCCCGGTCCCTTGAAAAATACTCGATAAGTTGAATAAAATCAATATTAATTGGTTCCCTCGGTAATTGGAAGTTAAAGGAATAGTATCTTGCCTTGGAATTGTATCATTATTCTTGTATGGATGTACCCGGCTTCGCCCGGGTTTTACCCGAGTAAAGGTTTGTCTAACGAATCTCTCGATAAAGTGAACATTTTTTCCCGGTCCCTTGAAAAATACTCGATAAGTTGAATAAAATCAACATTAATTGGTTCCCTCGGTAATTGGAAGTTAAAGGAATAGTATCTTGCCTTGGAATTGTATCATTATTCATGTCTCAAATAAATTGTCGTGTCATCCTGAATTTTGTCTTTCCTAATTTTCTACATTACAAAATCATCGTATCATCATGATAATATTTAGAGCAGATTGTTGAATTATAACAGATAAATTAGAATATTTATCTTGATTACTTTTAGGCGAAAAGTTATTTCAAAAATTTTATTTGCTAGAAACCTTCCCAGTACTATACTAAATAACTTCCCAAAGTTTCATGGCGTTCCAATGAGTGGTTTGGTCAGGCATAAAGGACAAACAAACAGACACACACACATACATTCATTTTTATATATATTTTTATTTTATAAAATATATTTTTCTTCTTTCTTATCTCCACATCAGGAGATCAAGCCTGTAGTTTGTTAATGGATTTGCCTTTTTTGTTTTTAATGTCATCACCTGATCTTTTATGCGTAGATATGTTGGTATTGTTCTGGGCAATATGTGTATAGGGATGCCCCAGCAAGTGTAGTGGATAATACCACCGGAGTGTTGCAGGATGTTTGGGCTGATCCTGGAGCGGCTGGTGATGCCAGACATACAGAAGGTGTCGGGCCAGGTGGAGCGCAAGGTGTGCGCGGTGGGGCTGACCAAGATGCTGATGGAGCTGCTGACCTCCGCGGAGTACTCCCAGTACTGGGCTCCGCTGCTGCAGTCCCTCATAGGACTGTTTGAGCTGCCGGAGGACGAGTCACTGCCAGATGACGAGCACTTTGTGGAGATCGAGGAGTCCGGCGGCTACCAGACCGCTTACTCCCACCTCGTCTTTGCCGGCCGCAGGGACAGGGATCCCTTCAACGGCGCAGTTCCTGACGCGCGACTCCACCTGGCGCAATCCCTCGGCAAGCTCTCAATGGCCCAGCCAGGCCGCCTCGCTCCCCTCATCTCCTCCGGCCTGGCCCCCGAAGCCACGGCCCACTTACAGAAATATCTCGCTGCAGCCAACATCCAGCTGGCATGACTTGTGAATAAATTTGTCTCTTTGTACCTGCAGCTTCTATCTGTCTGTCTGCCGTTGTTGGCAGCCGTTGTCTTGGGAAATGCAATCGCGGACAAAACTTGAGGAAGTTTCATATTTTGTTTAAGGAGACAGAGGACACTTGGTTATCTCGTGTGTCTTCAATAAAGGTCACTGTAATATCTTTCAGAGTTATTGCCCCGATATATATGGTAAAAGGTACAACTTCCTTAAGTTTTGTCCATGAGTGTACACTAATGTGCAGTTCTATACAATGTCGTCTGTCAAGGAAGTGTTTGACCAAAGTGTGATGTGGTTGTCACATTGGTGCAGCAAAATATCGGCTTCTCCTCTGGCAGCCTGGCCCAGTGATCTCAGGCCACACTTCCTTGGTACAATGGAGTGGGTTCCCTGGAAACCTTTCTTTGGTGCAAAACACTTGGCAGGTTTTGTTGGCTTCATTTAAGTATTGGTCACAGATCTCATGTCATTCCTATTTGTAACAAATACCCAAGTCTGCCATTACAATTTGCCAAAGTGTTGTTTAGTGTCCTCTTACTGGAGAGTTGCTACAGTACCTCTCTGACCTGGTTACATTTAAATTGTCAATTTAAGGCAATGAAACTGTAGACATGGGTCATATGGAGCTATCTATAGAATGCTATAACACTTATTTTACACAGTAAAACCCCAATGGGGCTAAGTTCTCTGTAGCCACACTTTATTTTTAATTTTCAAAGAGTTTTTAGACCATATAATTAAAGGACAGCTTACACACAGCAAAAGGCTTTATAATGGTCACTTTATTTTAATTCCCTAAATTGACCAATTCCCAGCATTAATGCTGAATAATAAGTCATTTGATGATAGGTTCATCTTATCATTAACATACATGTACCTCTATGTCTAGTTTAAAGGTCAAATCCTATGCAAAGCTTTATTATAATTAAATATTCAAAGATATAAAATTTATATTTTTAAACATCTTTATCATATAATACAAAGTTTACTTTAAAAAATGTCTCTAATATCTTGTTGCATTGCACCTTTAAAATAAAGTGTTTTCTACCATTTCCACATATTATTCTGAAATCTAGATTTTGTTTTGAGCCTGTCAGGCAAACCATTGCAAATCACCAGTTCATGGCATAAAAAAAAAATAATTTTTATCATTGTCCCATTTATTTATTTATTTCAGCCAATGTAAGAGAGATATAGGATCAGTTGATTCCTACTTGTGGCTATTTATAATAACCTTCCATTTTATATCTTATCATAGGAAAGTTACATTTTATTTATTTATTTAACAATTGTAGAGTACACGCTATATCCACAAATCGGATATTTGCGTGTGAAATATATACATTTGAATGAAAAACAAAAAAGAAAAAGTAGTTTAAAGGGATATATATATATATTTACATAACAGTATGCAAATTGATTACATTAGTAGTCAGTTATTTAGTTAAGTACATTCTGCAGTCTTTGGTGTATGTCCTTAGTGTAGACCACATGTTTGTTATGGGAAGTTGATTTAGTTCCCTAAGGTCAGCGGGCAGTCAGTTAATAAGTGTCACATTTTATTATTTCAACATGTTCTGAAATTTTGACTACGTTGTTTCATTTTGAAAAGCTTTGATAATGGATTTTTTCTAGTACAGTAAAACAACCTCCATGAGAGGACACTTCTCTACAAGGACAGTTTTCATTTGCAAAATTACAATTTAGAAACTCCAGTAAGAGACCACCTCTCCCTAAAGGACACTTTGGCTCTGAAATTAGGTGTCCTTTAAAGGGAGGTAGTTCTACTGTAATAGCTTTTTCTTTAGAACATGTTTCTTTGATTTTTTTTCTTCTTTATTTTGGAAGCCATTTGAATCTTTTATAATTTAAATTTTATGTGAAAGCAAAGATATTCGATATAATAAAAAGTATAATTTGTAAACTGTATACTGAAACGTCACACACTATTTATTTATTTGGATTTGGTCTTATTACCTTGTAGCTATAATCTACTAGCCGAATGACCCGGGCAATGCCTGGGGTTTACCCGATTAAATGCTTTTATTAAAATACTATTTGTTACAATTGTAAATTGGCGCCGTGGATGTCCTTCTTGTATAATATAAAAATGAGTTTTAAAAATTGTAAAAAAAAATGCATCGGCCGGTGATTGGAACCCGGGGCGCCCGCGTGGCAGGCGAGCATTCTACCACTGAACCAAAAGCAAACGGTGACAGAAGTGTCTCGCGCATTGGCGGCACCAAATGATGGGGGGGGGGGGGGGCAAAGGTGGCGTGACCGTAGCCGACCAATAGGAGGGCGCCATTCCAAAAAAAAAGCAAACCGTGACAGAGGCCAGGAATGAAGCTCGTAACTGTATATAGAATAATCCAAATTGTGCTTTATTATTTATAATTTGTCAAAATTTATTGTTTTGAAATCGTGATCTGTGAGCTTAAATATGCTCAAAATTTTGTTGTTTTGAAAATCTATCAAAATATAATTTTAAGCCTGGTATTTTAGATGGAGGTTATTATTTTGGGATTCAAAATTGTTTCAATATAGGGTAGCTTGTTATTTTAAAAATAGCAAAGTTTGTTATAACAATGGAATTGGGAATTACCTTGAGTTCAACATAAGGGAAGGTTTGCTATATCCCGGGATTTTACTGTATATTGAAGATTTGACTGATTTCCAATATTTCCAAATCAATCATTGTGCCACAAACACCTCATAAAGAATGTTTTTAAAAAGCTTTTTGAACTTGCCATCCACAAATCTTATTATCTCTTTTTAAAATACTTTGTGACCACCTAGAAGCCCAAAAATTTGCATACTTACTCAATGAAAATGCTCAAAATTTCAGACTTCTAAGTGTTTGGGAAATATGCCGACCAAACCCTTTAGATGCCCGGCAGTCATACCTTACACACATGGTTTATCAGGAGGCCTCAATCCAAATGTTGTTGATTAAAATAGAAATTGTCCAATTCTGACATATTGAAATGATTAGTTTATATTTATTCTGATAGATAGCGCAAGCCATCAGCAACTTTAGTTGCACAATCAGGAATTGCCTTTTTTCCATATACTCTTTTAGTTACATAAACCCATAATAATTTACATATTTAATATTCATACAAAAATTGACACAATGCAATACTTATATATTATACACACCATCTTTATATATTTACAGGAAAACCTCTCTATAGCTCAGGTTCACTAAGCCATGGCCAGTTATAGCCGGAGTTCACTGGGTTATTAAATGGGGATTATTTCTGGCTTGTTCCACAGAGGTTTTACACTGTATTAAATATTTTGAATTTTTTGTTTTTCATTTTAAAAAATAATTATGATTCTCAAAATAGAATATACACTCATGGACAAAACTTAAGGAAGTTGTACCTTTCAGCATGTATATCTGGATTGAGACAATAACTCTGAAAGATATTACAGTGACCTTTATTGAAGACACGAGTTAACCAAGTGTGAACAGCCTCTGTCTCCTTAGAAAATAATAGGTGACATCAAAGACTTTCCACTTCCCATGAGTGTATATATAAACTTTATTTGTGTTTGATTCAAGTTTCAAAACATAATTGTGAGAGCACACACACACAACCTAAATTTATAAATATTTGTAAATCACCTTTCTTATATTGCAGTCCATTTGTGTTTGAGAGGTTTGATGCCACCACTTTCCTCTTGTACTTCTTGCTGGACTTCTGGGGATTTTCCCCTAAACTGCCTGGACATCCTGCTGACTTATCCTCACTCCCTGCTGACTTAATCCCTCTCCCTGCTGACTTATCCTCACTCCCTGCTGACTTATCCTCACTCCCTGCTGACTTAATCCCTCTCCCTGCTGACTTATCCTCACTCCCTGCTGACTTAATCCCTCTCCCTGCTGACTTAATCCCTCTCCCTGCTGACTTAATCCCCTCCCTGCTAACTTAATCCTTCTCCCTGCTGACTTATCCACTCTCCCTGCTGACCTATCCACTCTCCCTGCTGACTTATCCTCACTCCCTGCTGACCTATCCCCTCTCCCTGCTGACTTATCCCCTCTCCCTGCGACTTATCCACTCTCCCTGCTGACTTATCCTCATTCCCTGCTGACTTATCCACTCTCCCTGCTGACTTAGCCTCACTCCCAGCTGACTTATCCCCTCTCCCTGCTGACTTATCCCCTCTCCCTGCTGACTTATCCACTCTCCCTGCTGACTTATCCTCACTCCCTGCTGACTTAATCCCTCTCCCTGCTGACTTAATCCCCTCCCTGCTAACTTAATCCCTCTCCCTGCTGACTTAATCCCTCTCCCTGCTGACTTAATCCTTCTCCCTGCTGACTTATCCACTCTCCCTGCTGACCTATCCACTCTCCCTGCTGACTTATCCTCACTCCCTGCTGACCTATCCCCTCTCCCTGCTGACTTATCCCCTCTCCCTGCGACTTATCCACTCTCCCTGCTGACTTATCCTCATTCCCTGCTGACTTATCCACTCTCCCTGCTGACTTAGCCTCACTCCCAGCTGACTTATCCCCTCTCCCTGCTGACCTATCCCCTCTCCCTGCTGACCTATCCTCACTCCCTGCTGACCTATCCCCTCTCCCTGCTGACTTATCCCCTCTCCCTGCTGACTTATCCACTCTCCCTGCTGACTTATCCTCATTCCCTGCTGACTTATCCACTCTCCCTGCTGACTTAGCCTCACTCCCAGCTGACTTATCCCCTCTCCCTGCTGACCTATCCCCTCTCCCTGCTGACTTATCCACTCTCTCTGCTGACCTATCCCCTCTCCCTGCTGACTTATCCTCACTCCCTGCTGACTTATCCTCACTCCCTGCTGACAGTGTTGGGCAAATATTAATTAAAATGATTTATTAAAGATTTACAATTGATTAATTGTTAATTGTAATTTTCACAATTAACAATTAATCAATTGTTAATTGCACTTTTCTAATTAACAATTAATTAATTGTTAATTGCACTTTTCAAATTAATTATTAGCAATTAATTTCTTAGTCAATTAACAATTTAATTGAAAAATAATTTTTTAATGCCCAACACTGCCTGCTGACTTATCCCCTCTCCCTGCTGACTTAGCCTCACTCCCAGCTGACTTATCCCCTCTCCCTGCTGACTTATCCCCTCTCCCTACTGACCCTATCCCCTCTCCCTGCTGTCCAATCTAGGTTGCTCCAAGCTATCACAATACTCTCTTTGCAACATTCCATTTGTTACATCCAACAGTCATCCAACAGTCTTTGTGCCAAGAATGATAATCTCCATAGGGTAGGTTTTCTCTCCATCAATATCTACACATTGATATCTTGTAGTCAAAATCAATGTTGGTTCCTTGGGTGATGTTGGGAAAATTGGACGTCAAGTAGAAATGGTCCAAGATATTTCACATCAAACCTCTCGTCTTGCACTTTCTCTAATCTTCTTCAGATATTTTCCCCATTTCTATCAAAGAGAGAATGTTTCTGCCACCAATGTATCATCACTAGTCAAGTGGGGGTCGGTGGAAAGATGGTCTAAACCGTTGGTTTTTGACCGCTACGACCTGGGTTCGATTCCCGCATTGGGCACTTTTTTCTGATTTAAAAAAATGCTCCAATGGCCCCCTATTCTTGCAAAAGTCCAACCCCACCAGCGAGTGCAAGTAACCAAACGGGGCTCTGGCATATTTATTTGTAAGTGCAAAGTCGAACTGCTTTTCACGTGTAGACATGTGGTGCGCTTACAGTAAAAGTAGTCGCCTTCTACCCACCATGATTATCATGGCCTGTACCACGTGTACTAGGGATAAGCAAAAAAAAAAACTAGTCAAGTTTTTTTCTAGGGTGATGTACAAATAAAGGGAGAGGTTGGTAAATGAATATCAGCTTCCTTTGTGTTTTATATTTGTGCAGTTGTCCTTCTAAAGCTTATGTCCATAGATTCATTAAATACCAGGACTTCCAAGTGTCTCCGGTATATAACCCTGTTCCATCCCATAGTGGATTACACTGAGGAGTGGTTTAAACTGTCAATAGCTACGACCTGGGATTCCACATTGGTAACAATTTTCTCTAAACAAAATTGCACAAATGGCCTCCTCGATTATTGCAAAAGTCCAATCCCACCAGTAAGTGCAAGTAACCAATCAGAGCTCCGGCACATTTGTAAGTGTAAAAGTTGAACCGCTTTCCCACATGTGTAGACATGTGGTGTACTTACAGTAAAGCAGTAACTTACTAACTACCTACCATGATTATCATGGCTTATTTGGGGTAAGTACCTCATTACTCCAGCTGGCAATAATCCCTTGTGTGAGAGAAAACAAATCAATCCTACAGTTCTGTAAGAAACTGCAATAAACCGTGGCTCAGATCACCACAGGAAAATTCCACACTGTGGAGCCACACGTTGGTTTACTTGGGTTGGGCAGAACAAAGACTGAAAATAGACACAAGGTAATAAGACCAAATCCAAATAAATAAATAGTGTGTGACGTTTCGGTAACAACGCTGTTACTGAAACGTCGCACATTATTTATTTATTTGGATTTGGTCTTATTACCTTGTGTCTATAATCCAAATTGTGCCTTATGAAAATAGGAAAATAGAGAATATATTTAACAGTTTAGCAGCTCTATGAAAATTCACAATAAATACATTTGTTATCAACTTCGATAATTGTGAGCTGGATTCCCTCAATGAGCATAGAACGAGGCACACAGCCTGGTACATCAAAAGTTCCAAGAAGTTGTGAGATGGAAGCCGACTTCTGTGGCATCTGATTGTGTAGCTGATGTGGGGTAAATATATTCACACTTGGAGATAAGCGCGCACAACCACCACACTTTAGGTCAAATAACAACTTTCAAGCAATGATGTTGAATAGGGTGCTGTGTGTGTATTGATTATTTAACATTGTATTTGTTGTCCTTCAAGTCCTGTGCTCGAAACTGAAATATTTGTGTGAAATTTCTACCATTACACAAGTTCCCACAGTTACGTTATAAACACCTTCACCAAGAGTACAGATATTGTATAAGCAGAATGTGTACAATAAAATAGTTGTGGATTGGTGAAATAGCTGGGAAAGGTCACCACTGATGAGCCAAGCCTTTTCATTTATTTTTCATCTCCAGTTCACTAATTGTAGAAATTCTTCCCTTATGTAAAACAAAGCATTGAATGGTTCCATCCTCTGTGGCATACAATTTGTTGATCGAAAGGTGGATAAAATATAAGTGAATCATCAAATTGGTATTCCAAGAAATACCATGTGGCGGTCGTTTTAAAACGTGGTGCCGTTCAATCTGGGCGGGTTCAACGGTCGATTGAATAAATTAAGTGGAGGAGGGGGAGCGTCGACCCCCGCCCGGGTCAAGGCTGTCGACGGACAATGGAAGATCGCTTCCTTATCTTAATAGAAAATTGGCGCCTGTGTAAATTATGAAGAATTATCTCCGGGCGGGAGAACACCTCTTTAGACCTGGATCGATTGCCTGGCGGGGAATTAATTCGGACTTCCAGGTAGAAAGGCATTTTTCCTCGGCGGTTTCACACAGCGTGCAAACCATGCATCGGCTACTCGGCGCGCTACTCTCCATTGGTTTCCAAGATGGCATAGTGTTGTGAATTGAGGGCCTTACATCGGCAGCTTAATCAAAATGAAGCGCTACTGCTATTTCCAACATTGCCCGATGTCCACACCGAGTGACTTGGCAGAGGAGATCTCCAGCCTTCCTTCATTCCGTTACGAAACACGCCAAGATAGGCCAATGCGGTGAATGACCCAGGTAAATGAATAACTCCAGGTTTGACAAATTGGAACCAAAGCCAACATGTTCGTGCTATGGCTCTCACCATGGGCTGGCTGCGATTCGGTTACATCCTCTACGAGAAAAATCAACAAATGGTTGACATGGTGGTGAAGTGTAGGTCTGATCTTGGGCCAGCATACCTTGTACATGTTTGGGGAAGATGGTGTACATATGCTGGCACCTATCCCTTTTGATATTTGCATTAAATGTTAGCACCTTTACTTGGCTGCATTAAAACCATACATCTTTGCCAAAAAAGGGCATCTTTTATGTTAAAATGTATTAAAACAATGTTTTTTTTTTTACCGGAAGAGGTGTCACACTTGGTACATGTACACCATCAGGCCTGATAATCGTCCAGTTCACCAGCTCAAACACCTTTTTGGCCAATTCGACCGATTCATGACTTCTCCTCTAGCAGGATGTTATGGACCCTGTACAGGCTGTTGGCTGAATATACCAAAACGTTCTGTACTGGGGGCGATGACCAAAATGTTTTATGCGGTTTTAACGGGAGAGGTGCCTCTTGGATACCATCCTCCCGCGACTCTTTATACCACATTGTATGCATCACTCGACTGCAGTACGGCGTGGGAACGATGTCGTGGCGAAAATGTTGGGATTTGAAACTTGGAAACAGACGGCGATGGGAGTTTAGAAATCCCCGTACCCCGGGTGACTTTGTGGAACAAAGGAGATATCCAGTGGTAAACTACCGTAAATATTTACTGTACAATATTTCCAGGTACCTCGCCCGCCGGCACTTAGTGAACCAGGCCGGTCGGTTCAACGTGCTGCTGAGAGAAGCTACTGTAATTATTTATATAAAAATATTCAGATATATATGTGTGTGTGCCCTTCAATTATATAAATTCTAGTGTGTTTGAAACAAGCGACAAATAAAGTTGACGTACCCAGCTATATAAAAAAGGATTGAAATGTTTATAATATATTAAAATATGATTTTAAAAAACTCTCCATATACAACTCCTATTTTATATTTAGAAAACAGCTTTAATATGTGATTTTATATATATATATAGGAACTACCTATTCAACTGCGCTTTTTTACTCCCAAATATATATACACTCATGGGGACACAACTTAAGGAAGTTGAAAGTCTTTGATTTCGCCGGTCTTTTTTGTAATTATTTTTTTTGAAGGAGATAGGCAATTTTGTTTTTACTTGATTATTTCGCGTGTCTTCAATAAATGTCACTGTATATCAAATAACGTTCATAATTATTGTATGTATCCCGATATACATACTGGAACTTCCTTAAGTTTTGTCTATGGGTGTATATACATAGTGTTTGATTTGTTAGCGTCTTGTACAAAACAACGAATCACTAACCTATCATGAAGACGTAACTTTATTGACTGGCCTCTGTTGTGATATGTTATTTTACATATCCTTGTTGAACCAAAACATTAACTTGTGATGATGATATATTCAATCACTGAATAACCTAACATCTTCCCTTTTTTCACTAGTCTTTAAATCTACTTGGTTTTTTCACCAGTCGACCTGATCTGGTTCTAGTCTCTGATGCAGCATTCTCAGGTTCACTTACCGTGGGGCTGTCACTCTTTGATTGGATTCTGCATTCGGTAGTTTCAATTCGGGTTCTTTTCACAATGTTGTCTCCTCCTGCTGATGAAGTAGATGGTAAGCAATTTAATACAGTTTGTTCTTGATCAATGCTTTCTTTTCTTCCTTCTTCTTGATTGTTTGTAGATTTTTGATTTGCTGAAGCCTGTTGTGGTTTAATCCAGGTTCTATTTCTTCTGTAGGTTCTACCATGAATATTCACATCATAGGATCTTGTGTTGTGTTCATTTGTGATGTTAGCTTTGGACCATGATGGGGTGGTATTGGGTGTTCTGATATACACTTCTTGTCCTATGTCTAAGTCTGGTAAATTTTTAGATTTTCTATCATAGTAGTATTTTGCCTGTTGTCTTTTGATGGATATTTTATCTGGAATATTTTCTGGAATTGATGGTTTAAGTAAATTTGGATGAATTGGCAGTATAGCTCTCGTTCTTCTAGACATGATTCTTTGTACTGGGCTTGAATCTATGTCTATAGTGGGTGTATTTCTCCAATTTAACAAATTTTGCCAAAAATCACTATTTTCGTGTTTAGATTTCTTCAGTAAGTTTTTGGCTATTTTAACTGCCGCTTCAGCTTTTCCATTTCCCTGACTGTGAAGTGGTGATGATGTAGAATGTTGAAATTGCCATTCTTTGCTGAATTTTTGGAATTCAGTCGATGTAAATTGCCTTCCATTGTCTGAGACTATAATTTGAGGAATTCCATATCTGCTGAATTGTCTTTTGCAGCATTCAATTATGTATTCAGATGTTGTATTTTCTAGGCATTCAACTTCAAAAAAATCTGAGTAATGATCCACTATTATCAAGTAATTCTGTTTGAAGATTTCGAATATATCAAGAGATATTCTTTCCCAGGGATAATTTGGAATTTTGTGAGATTTCATTGGTTCTCTCACTTGATTCTGTGAATTTGATAGACAAATAGAACAATTTTCAATTTCTTGCCCTATTTGTGCATTCATTCCTGGCCAAAAGATATTGTCTCTTGCTCTTCGCATACTTGAATTAATTCCAATATGTCCTTGATGGGTTTTCATTATCATCTCTGCTCTTAATTTATTTGGAATTACAATTCTATCATTCTTTAGTATGATTCCATCTTGAACTGTTAATTCTTCTCTAAAATTCCAATATTCTCTGGTTAGCATTGAAGTTTGATTTTTATTTGGTGGCCATCCATTTAGAATAAGTTTCTTCACTTCACACAGAATAGAATCAGATGATGTTTCTTCTCTAATTCTCAGGACAGTGTCACTGCATACACTTAATGTTTCCATAACATTGACTGTGGCAATTTCTTTGTAAATGATGTCAATGGGATACACATCATATTTCAGATTTTCATTCCTTACATCTTTGATGCAAGCTCTTGAAAAGATGTCCGCCAAGTGCATTTGTGATCCTTGGACATGTTCTAGTTCTAAGTTATATCTTTGCAGTCTCAAAAGCATTCTTTGGAGTCTTTGTGGCGCTTTTAGAATAGATTTCTTAAATATTGACAAAAGAGGCTTGTGATCAGTTTGCACAATCACTTGACATTTGCCCAAAATGTACTGATGAAATCTTTCGCATGCAAAAACAATTGCAAGACATTCTTTTTCTATCTGAGCATAGTTTTGCTCAGTCTTGCTTAGACTTCTAGATGCAAAAATTATTGGCTGGCTTTCTTGTAGTAGGGTAGCTCCAAGTCCATGTTTACTTGCATCGCATTGTATAGCTATAGATTTGTCCGCATCAAAATATCTTAAAATTGGTGCTTTTGAGGCTAGATCTTTGATTTTTTCAAATGCAGCTTGATGATTCTTGCTCCATGACCATGTTGAATTTTTCATTGTCAATTTTCTCAAAGGTTCACTAATCATTGAAATATTTGGCATGAATTTACATAGGTATGTTGCAAAAGGAAACTTTTGAGTTCTGTTATACTTTCTGGATGAGGCATTTCTTTTAAGGCTTTAACTTTTTCTGGATCTGGCTTTAATCCGTGTGGAGTTATTATATGTCCTAGATATTTTACTTCTTTTAGTCTGAGCTTGACTTTATTGATGTTGAATTTCAAATTAGCTTGTCTGGCTGTCTTGAAAAGATTTTCAAGATTTCTATCATGATCCTTCAGTGCTTCTTCATATGAGTCACCTTTTCCCAAAATCAGAATGTCATCAGCTATTATTTCAATTCCTTCAAGACCTTGGAAGATTTCATAGAGTCTTCTTTGGTATTCTTCAGAAGCAGTCTTTAATCCAAATGGCATTCGAAGAAATTTGTATCTTCCAAAGGGAGTCCAGAATGTTGTAAGGTTCGATGATTCATCAGAGAGCTTCACATTCCAAAAACCATCTTTAGTGTCCACTACTGTGAATATTTTGGCATTTTGAAGATTTGGTATTATTTCCTCAATTGTCGGTATTGGGTATTCAGCTCTTTTCAAGGCGACATTTAATTCTCGAGGATCAATGCATATTCTTAACTTCTTAGTTGACTTTACTAGTACTAGATTGCTAATCCAGTCTGTTGGATAATCAACTTTGGCAATAATATTTTTCTTTTCCATGTCAATCAATTTTTATTTTAATTCTTTTCTTAAGGTAATAGGTACTCTTCTAGGTGCTTGCTTGATGGGTTTGATTGTAGGATCTGTTTCTAGTTTGTATTCCCCTTGTAAGCATCCAATGCCTTCAAATATGTCTTTATATTTATCTAGAAGGTTATTTTGTTTTGTCCATGTGGATTCAATTTTGCATAAGTCAGCTTTAATTTCTATTAAATTCAATTTCTGGCAAGTTTCAGCACTTAGAATAGGTTTTTCCCAATGATCTATCACTATCTTCTATCCAGTACAAGTGAGATGGCGCCTGGTTTCCTCAACAGCATCTTACATTTCAACAGCCCATCACACAAGAAACAAATTGTAATAATATTTTTTACAATGTTTTTCTTATGATAAATATTGTCAAATATCTCTAAAGACCTTACTGCAATGATGAAAGTTATTAAATGAGAGGGCCTGGCTCATCAGTGTGAGAGATCACATTGACAAAAAATAAAATTATTACAAATTTGACCGATAGATGGAATTTGAATTTATGAAAAGATAGAGAAAGTTGAGAATACTTTATGCCAACCAGATCTGTAAATAATTGTATATAGATTCCCTATTTTGTACGGATTTGTAAAATGGTGATTGAAAATAAATAGAATTTACTGTAAATATATATTTATTATATATAAATATTCAAAAATTCCCTTTTTTTTTTGTATCTTGCTTTTTGTTTTGTACCTTGAAATAAGCCGAGGGCAATTATTATTTTTATTTTTTTGTTTCAAACAAACTCAAACTTGAATCAAACGCTTAGACATTACCACGAAAGGTAAAATGACCTTTTGTTTTAACAAAGATGGCGCGTGGTCTCCAAATTGTATTAAACCCATATAATTCTAATCCCCATAGCATTTTATATAATAATGCGGCCAATATTTTGGAAGGCATTGGAAATGCCTTTGAAATGCATAGAAGAAATAAATAGGATAAATATTTTGGTATATATAAAACGTTATGAAAATAGAGCAATCCATAAATTAATCTTTAATTAAAAGGGCATATATTGGATCAAAATATCATTAATTAAATAAAACGTTATATAAAAATTTGTGTGTGTGTGTGAAATATTTTTATTTTTAAAAATATATTTAATTATTATATGTTTTTATAAAAGAGGTCAAAGCTGTAAAAATTAATATCTACTGAGGTTTTTTTTTTTTTTTTTTTCATTTCGGGAAATTAGCCAGATACTTTTTTTTTGAATATAACATGAATCATGAAAATTTCTCTTATAGAATTGTAAATAGTTATAAAACGAAGAGAAAATTTTTTTATTTTTACTATACATGGGCTACAAGCTTTCGGGCTTCACGCCCTTCGACGGGTACCCGTCGAAGGGCGTGAAGCCCGAAAGCTTGTAGCCCATGTATAGTAAAAATAAAAAAAATTTTCTCTTCGTTTTATAACTATTTACTTTTTTTTTTAATTGACGATAAATGTTTATTGCAGCATCCATAACTTTCGGACATAATGCATTTAGCATATTTTTGCTCGTTTATAAATGTCTAATTTTTTTAAGTATTTAAAAGTGAAAAAAAATATTCGCAAATGTTGTAAGATTTAAGTACTTACAGCTTGTAGGAAGGCATGAGGACGTTGAGGATTATATGATAATAATCTTTATTATCCATTTAGCAAGAAAAGACAAAGTTATGGTAGCGAACAGTTATTGAAGTATAGAGAAGAAAGGTAAACAAACAGTTGTGATGATGATAGGTCCAGTGTGGCGCTAGCTGTCGTAGCATTCAGTTATCCAACAAATCCCCGGCATGAATGTGGAGACATCACGAGGTTGTAGCGTAACTTCTCAAATGTCGGCCTTGGTAGCGGCTTGGTCAGAATGTCCGCCTTCATGTCGCCAGTTGGGCAGTGGACCATTTTTATCACTGTCTTCTTCAGAAGATCCTTCAGGTGATGGATCTTGGTTGCGATGTGCTTGGTTCTAGAAGACACTTTTTCGGATGAACATATCTTGAGACATGATTGATTGTCTTGGTGGAAGTAGATTGGAGCTTTCTGTTCCAGTTCGAGATCCTTTAGCAAGTCGAGAAGCCATAACAGTTCTTGTGAGGCTTCAGCTGCGGAGATAAGTTCCGCTTCGGTGGATGAGAGAGATACGCAACCTTGTTTCCCAGTCATCCATGAGATGGGGTTTGATCCCAGTAGGAACAAGTTTCCGCTTAGTGATTTTCTGTCGGTGTTGTCGCTTGCCCATGTGGCATCGCTGTATGCTTCCAGCGTGGGAGGTTTTTGGTTAGATATGCGTAGCTCGAGTTCTTTAGTAGTTTTTAGATATCTTACGATTCTTTTTGCTGCATTCCAGTCACAATTTCTAGGATTCTGGTTTCTGCTGCTAAGTATGCAGATTAGAGCTGCGATATCTGGTCTGGATACTACGCTTAGGTACAATAGTGAGCCTATCAGTTGTTGGTATTGGACGTTGTTTGGTAGAAGTTTTTCATCAGATATACCCGGATATCCGCTTTCCATGGGAGTGAAAGTAGGTTTCGCTTCTTGGAGGTTGTACCTTTCAACTAATTCTTGGATTTTATTCTTTTGGCTCAGAAGGAGTTCACCTTCTCTGTTCCTTGAGATTTCTATACCAATGAATTGAGTAGGGTCTCCAAGGTTCTTTATTTCGAATTCTTTTTCGAGAGTTTTTACAGAGTTTTGGATGATTATCTCGGAATCGCTTGCGAGGAGCATGTCATCCACATATAGAATCAAGTAGATGGAATGGTTTTCTTCATTCTTGGTGAAAAGGCATGGGTCTACATTGCTCTGTTTGAAGTTATTTTTAATTAGAGTGCTTGCGATTTTTGTGTTCCAAGATCTTCCAGCTTGTTTTAGACCGTAAATAGCCTTCTTTAGTTTGCAGACTTCGTTTGTTTGTTTTGTATGGAGTCCTTCTGGGAGTTCCATGTAGAGTTCTTTATCTAGGTCGCCGTGTAGGAACGCTGTCTTGACATCGAGGTGGTTCACTTTCATCCCTTTGTAGACTGATGCAGCTAGGAAGGCTCTAATTGTAGAATGCTTCACAATTGGTGCAAAGGTTTCTTCGTAGTCTCGGCCAAATTTCTGATTGAACCCTTTTGCTACGAGTCTGGCTTTGTACCGCTCTATTTCACCTTTGGAATTGAGTTTCTGTTTATAGGTCCATTTACATCCTATGATCTTTTTGTCCTTAGGTAGAGGGGTTAGTTCCCAGACATTGTTCTTCTCAAGAGAATTTAGTTCTTCGTTCATTGCTTGTAGCCATTTTTCTCTTTCTATTTTTGGTAATTGTAGGACTTCCGAGTAGTTGGTGGGTGTCTGAATGTCTTGAGCTTCAGTTTTGTACAGCATGTAGTCATTTCTTATGGGAGGTATTCCCTTTGTTGGTCTCGTGGATCTTCTTTGTGTGACCACTTGTGTTCCTGTGCTTGTACCGGGTTGAATGTAATCCTCGGTTTCTGAGTCCTCAAGGTTTTCGGGTTGTGTTCCTGGTTCCTGACTTTCCTCTGCATTTCCAATATAATTAGAGGAAGTTAGATCTGTACTTAGTACTTGTGGTGAAGTTGTTTTTGTGGAAGCGAGGTGAAACCCATTTTCTTTTTCTATAAATTTTACGGATCTGCTGATTGTGATGTTGTCTGTATCGTGCAGGATTCTGTATCCTTTGCTTCGATCATCGTATCCAAGAAAGATCCCTTCGATAACTTTGCTATCCAACTTGTTTCTTTTTATCTTGGGAATATAGGCGAAGGCTTTACATCCGAATCTTTTTAGATGCTTCAGACTGGGCTTCCTGTTGGTCCATAGTTCAAAAGGAGTCTTGTCTGTAGCTTTCGAGGGTATTCGGTTGTGTAGGTAATTAGCTGTGGTAACCGCTTCCGCCCATAGAGACTGTGGGAGTCCTGAGTCAAACAGCATGCATCTTGTCATCTCCATTAGTGATAGATTTTTCCTTTCGGCTACTCCGTTCTGGGCTGGTGAGTAGGGGACTGTTAGCTGATGTTTGATTCCGCTTTGGTTCAGGAAATCTTCGACTTGTCGGTTTACGTACTCACGACCGTTGTCTGTCCGTATGGTTTGGATATTTTTTCCAAATTCCGTGTGTGCTGAGATGACGTAGTCTTTTATTTTTTCATAGACTTCGTCTTTTCCTTTCAGGAGGTAGATCTTCGTGTATCTGCTGTAATCATCAGTGAAGGTGATGAAGTATCTCTTACCGCTGAGAGAGTTAGTTGGTAATGGACCGCAGATATCACTGTGGACAAGTTGAAGCGTTTCAGTTGCTCTGTACTCTGTCTTCTTTGGAAATGGGGTTTCGGTGAGTTTTCCTTGAATGCACTGAACGCAGTCTGTGCTGTGCGAACAGTTATTTAGACTTAGTCCTCTTGCTAGGTTCTCATTTCGAATCTTCTTAATTGATTCTATATTTCTGTGTCCTAGTCTGTCGTGCCAGAGCATGAGGCAATTTTTGTTCTTGCAGTGGTTTTGTTTTGCAACATTTGCTTTGAATGTGCGAGTTTGGGGGTTGTCATCCAGGTGGAGTCGGTACATTCCATTGTCAAGTATACCGTTCGCGAGGGCTGTGTTGTCTCTTTCGATGGTACACCAATCTCTGTTGAACGTCACTTTACATCCGTTGGAGGTGGCCGCACTCACTGACAGAAGGTTGTCTGTTAGTTCCGGGATGTAGAGAACTTTTGTGAGAAGTAAGGTGTCAGTCTTTCCTTGGGGTGTGATGACTTTGATTTCTCCTTGTCCTATCCCTTTGACCTGCAGCTTATTGCCATTAGCAACCACAACATTTTGTGTTTGTTCTCTGTTAAGTTCAGTGAAGAAGCTTTCATCGTACGCCATATGAGATGTGGCTCCAGAGTCGACGAACCAGTTGTGTACACTTGCTTCTCGTTGAGTGCAATTGAGAGCTTTTGGGTTAGGTCCTTTTGTTGTTCTCTGATTTGTTGATTGTTCTTGGGTGACACTCGACTGATTTGTGTACTTTGGTACGTTTCCTCTTCTGAAGTTTTCATATTTGTACTCTTTGTTGCTGTTGTTTCGCTTTTGATAGTGCCAACATTCTTCTTTGGAGTGGTTTGGTTTGTGGCAGAAAGAACAGAATTTCTTCTCTTTTTCTCTTCTTTGGCTTGAAGCTCTGTGGAGGCTTTTTAAGGCTTTTGATGCGGTGCTTTCGTCTTTCGAGCTTTCTACTCTGCGTGTGTGTTCATCAAGGAGTTTGTTCTTGGTGAATTCAAGCGTTAGCTCGTCATCAGGCCTTGATTCCAACATCGTGATGAGATTGGAGTAGCTCTTTGGAAGCGAGCAAAGCAGTATAGCCGTGATGTGAGAGTCCTTTAGTGTTTCGCCAATGGTTCGCAGTTTGTCAATTAGTTCCATCATGGTAGTGATGTGCTGCTGCATGTCTTTGTCTTCTTCGAGTTTTAAGCTGTATAGTTTCCTTAGCAAATAAATTTTTCCTGAGAGTGTTTTTCTTTCATAGATATTTTTAAGAGTGTCCCAGGTAGCTTTGGCTGTTAGTAGGTTTTTAACGTGCACTATTTGTGAGTCGGCGATGCTTAGATTAATGATAGCTCTAGCTTTTGAGTCTTTCTTTTTCCATTCGATTTTAGGTTCATCTGGAATATTTTCGGTGACAACTTCCCAAAGATCTTCCTTTTGCAAGAGCATTTCAATTTTGAAAGACCATAGTGAGTAGTTATAGCCGTCGAGCTTATTTAGGGTTACATCGTGGCTCGGGAGTGACGCCATTTTTGCTAAGCCTTTTTTCTTTGTCTTAACTCGTTAGTTGAATTTCATGCAATATTCAGTCTCATAATCTAATTGTTGTAAGATTTAAGTACTTACAGCTTGTAGGAAGGCATGAGGACGTTGAGGATTATATGATAATAATCTTTATTATCCATTTAGCAAGAAAAGACAAAGTTATGGTAGCGAACAGTTATTGAAGTATAGAGAAGAAAGGTAAACAAACAGTTGTGATGATGATAGGTCCAGTGTGGCGCTAGCTGTCGTAGCATTCAGTTATCCAACAGCAAATAAATAGAATAAACCTTATTTTTAGTTGAATGATTAGTTTTCGATATATTTTGAAATTTTCTTATTAAAAACCTTCCAATTTAGTAATTTTATATCTATTTTATTCTATAAAAATGTTATTATAAAATATTAAATAAAACGTAATTATAAAATATAGCGGTTTTATTAAGATATAAACTAGAATTAAAAGTTACTCTAAATAGGAAAATTTAAATCGAAAATGTTATTATTTAATTTCAAAATATAGCTATTTAATATCATAATACTTTTTTAACTACAAAAAGTTGGTATTTTACATTAAATGTGGCTTTGAACTTAAAATATCTATATTGAACTTCGTAATGTCCGAATTGTGAAATCAAAGAGGTATATTTTGAAATATTAGAATGAAAGCAAATTTTATAATTTATTTTTTAATGTGAATGAAATTTTAAAAATGTTCTAAAATTGTTTTATAAGCGAATTTATTATATCAATCGCCTACACATAAAATTAATTTTAGCTATAAAATATTTTATAAATTAAAATATATGTAAATATATTTAGATTTTGACCCAAGTAAAGGGCAACTTTTCCAAATGCATCGGGACGTACTTAGTCTGCTATAATATTCTTTTGATCTATAATTAATTTTATTTCTCTTCAGATTAAAATTAATGTGAGTATATTATTTTTATCAGAGCATTAAACATACCAATATATTGTGAATTTGTGATAATAAACCAATTAATTAATTATCCTGGAAAATTGCTAAATGTGATATCAAAGAAAAAGGAAATATATACAATATTAATACTATATAATTTATATATAATATTATAAATATATTTGTATTTATATACTTTTTTAGTTCTCACTTGACGTGAACACGATGAAATTGTAAAAATATAGTTTTTAATTAAATATGAATAAAGTGGTTCGTCTGATATTTAAAAATGTGTTTGCCTTGAATGAAAAAAAAAAATGAATGTATTATATATAGAAACAATATATATCACACATATTTTAATTTAAAACATTTTTTTTATTATCAGACGATCAATTTTATTCATATTCTATTTTGAAAATTAAAATTATTTTTGTCCTCTCTCATTGTGTTAAACGCTTTTAATAAGTACATATTATTGCAAAAATAACTTTTAACAAAAAAAAAATGAAGATATGCAATTTAAAAAAAATCTATCATATTAAATATATATATAAACGTTTAATTAAAAAGGCATATATTGGATCAAAATATAATTTATTTTACCAATATTATATTTTGACCCAATATATGCCTTTTTAATTAAAGATATATTTTATAATAGTAAAGCGCAATTTTCCTATATTTTAAATATCTATTTATGGATTGCTCTATTTTCAAAAATATATAAATGTTTTTGTTTTTTTTTTTATGTTTGACATGTACACTTTTAAAAAAGGAAGTTTTAATTAGAGCATAGTGCAATATACATAAAATCTTTATGTACTATTTTGCATTTAAAAATAGGAATATTTTGATATATATATATTTTTCGGATTATAATATAAATATTATTGTGTTTAAATATTAATTGTCTTTTTATACATGAATAGCATCTCAGTCGCTGATCCACAATTTTACATATGAACTCATTTACACTTGATTTTTTAGGCGATTGTTTATGACCTTAAAGGACCTGGTTCAAATCACATTAATAGGTACCCCTCAGCAAGAGCAACCTAGTTCATGATAATTGAACAATGAATAATATGTGAAGGTTATTCACATATTAAACAAATTTTAACGCGGGATTCAATCCCGGTTCATGACTGTCGGGAACTGAGGGTGTTACCCACTCGTCCACAGACTTTTGTATTACCTTAAAGGAGGAATAAATCCAAAAGTAAAGGTTAGTCCTTAGATTAGCCACAAAAATAATAATAATAATAACTCTATTAAATATTTATAAAAATTCACCAAATGCAGAATCACGCGATCCAAGTTGCTCCCCTGAATCACTGTTTTTAAAGCCAATTTACACTCTTGGACAAACTTAGGGAAATTGAAAGTCTTTGATGTCACTGGTCGTATATATATATATATTTTAAGGAGACAGGTAATTTTGTTCACACTTGGTTATCTCGTGTGTCTTCAATAAAGTTAACTGTAATATTTTTCAGAGTTATTGTTTGAATCGCGATATACATGCTAAAAGGTATAACTTCCTTAAGTTTGTTCACGAGTGTATATCGGATGGGCAATTTTTAGAGAAACCCAAGTCCTTTTAGTTACAGAGCGTTGGAGTGGTGTCAAATTTTACAGTTACAATTTTAAAATACCTTTGATTTATTCGCAAGTGTTCTCTGATCCACAAAGTAATTATACAAATTTTCCATAGAATAAGCCATCGTTTCATTATTTGAAACGACCTCATTTAAAAAAAAAATCGAAATAATTGACTTGTCTCAGGAAGTGAGCAAGTGGATCATGTGACCAAAAACATGTTAAATGTGTTAATGGAAACTTTTATATGACAAAAAAAAAGTAGGGCGTATTGATATAAGAGATGAAGAATTTAGTGAGAGAAACATAACTTTACAAAGAACACAGTCGCGCTATAAATAATTTTCCAAAACAGATGGCGCATCATGTTTGTAACAACTTGCTATCAGTTTCTTCGTATTGATTTTATACATTATGTAGAGTTAAAATATGCGTGAGAAAGACGTACAATTCGGTACTTTATCATTTATCTTTGGTAACTTTAATACTACTCTAATAACGTGTTTAAGACTGACTGTCGTTCTAAACTCGTTCGTTGAACAAGCTAATGTAACTTTTTATAAATAAATTTAAAAAAGTCATATCCTGACCGCTCACATTAGCTTTTTTAGATGGCAGAGCGCCATCTAGTGGAGCAGAAATCAACTAAACATTGATTTAGCCTGTTTCCTGATATTTGGGGGGAGTTAGGATTAAATCAATGTTTAGTTGATTTCTGTTCCACTAGATGGCGCTCTGCCATTTAAAAAAGTTCATGTGAGCGGTCGGGATATGCCTTTTTTGTTTTTTAATATCAACACTTGACCTTTTTTCTATTTTATTTTAGTTTTTCACATTTTTTATAAATATAAGAGCTGGGGAGAGTACACAATTTACCTTAATTTCAGTTTATGTTTGTGGGACTATTTAAGCTGGCACATATGGGAACGTTATTTGTATCTCCAATAATCCCGGATTATATCGAGAGAGAGTTATTGTGTTACCTCCGTCGAAGGGCTGATGGGCACGAAAGCTTGTGTCAATAAAAACTTATCCCCGGATGGATCTTCGATTTGTTTAAGAGAGAGCGAACATTTTATCCAGACGATATAAATTTAGAAACTCAACGAGGGTTACTTCCATACAATCAACTTTTATTTTGTCGTGTAAATTCACTTCATTAAAACGTGAGATTGTTATTTTTACATTCGTGTTTGGTTGGTGGACGAGTGGCCGTCGATAGCCACGACCCGGTATCGAAACCCGTATTGGGCACTTTTTTCGGAAGAAAAAAATTGCTTCAATGGCCCCCGATTCTTGCAACCAACAGGGCACATTTGTAAGTGTAAAAGTTGAACTGCTTTCTATTTGTGTAGACATGTGGTGCACTTGGAGTAAAAGCATCGCTAACTATCCACCATGATTATCATGGCTGCTGTACCATGTGTAGACATGTGGTGCACTTGGAGTAAAAGCATCGCTAACTATCCACCATGATTATCATGGCTGCTGTACCATGTGTAGACATGTGGTGCACTTGGAGTAAAAGCATCGCTAACTATCCACCATGATTATCATGGCTGCTGTACCATGTGTAGACATGTGGTGCACTTGGAGTAAAAGCATCGCTAACTATCCACTATGATTATCATGGCCTGTACCATGTGTAGACATGTGGTGCACTTGGAGTAAAAGCATCGCTAACTATCCACCATGATTATCATGGCCTGTACCATGTGTAGACATGTGGTGCACTTGGAGTAAAAGCATCGCTAACTATCCACCATGATTATCATTGCATCTACCACACAAACATATGTACTAGGGATAATAATAATATTTTTGAAATGTGATTAATTATGTTGAATTTAAGACACATGCGGTTTAAGAAAATACCGTTCTCAGAATATGTACTCGTATGTAGCGAAAGTGAATTCATAAATGTCATTTGTGTGCTTAAACAATTCTTTCCTTCGTTTTAATGGTAATACATATAATACTCACAAATAAAACGACTTGATAATTTTGGAAGTATTTTAACATGAGATAACGTTATAAGTTTTTGTTGAGTTCGGCTGATACACGACAGAGAAATGAAAAGCTTTACGAACAACCGGATGTGTGTTAAGCAAAGGAATTCCTAATTTATTTGAAAGTTTTATAGGCGCATCTCAACGCAAGAGAATCGACGCGAGTTAACCACTCCTTAAAAATAATTAATAAATAAAAAATTTTAAAAAGGCTTTTATTTAAATGCACTAAAAAGGAAAACAATAAAATATTTAATCTTCTGTCATTGAGCAATTAGATGTATGCGAGTGAAAATAAAAGCGGCGGGGGACGATCATCATGAATTTCGAACTTAATGTGATTTAATATGTAGCAACTGATTTTTATAAGTGTTTGCTATATTTTTACCTCTTCTCTAAATAGGATTATTCCCCGCCGCTCTTTTATTTTCACTCAGATATATCTAATTGCTCAATGACGTATGATAAAATATTTTATTTTTTCTTTTAAGTGCATTTAAATAAAAGCTTTTTTTTTTTAAATGTATTTAGTTAGTTTTTATAGTCATGAATTTACAAAACTTATAATCAAAAGTTCACTGGGGATTAGGCCTTAAATAGACGGAAGCCTGCTCGCGGCGGATTGGTCAATTCCTTGTAAGGGGCGTAACACAAGACTTAAAAAGAAATATAGAAATGTGTTCATTCCTGGCACTCCGACCACCCAGAAGTCTGAAAATTTGTAAACTTGCATTGTTCATTGGACTGAGTGAGTGTTAAAAGTTTCATACTTCTATGTGATCTGGAATCATTAAAATTAAATTTCTTAATGCAATATTTGAATATATTCCTACTGTCCTTAAATGTTTCCTTAAATACCTCCATAAAGTGCCGGATATAAAAGCAAAACAGCTCAATACAATATTGGTGCGGTCGGGTAGATTAAACTGGCGAAACCGCTGGGAGGGCACACTACTGGTGAGCCAGGCACTCCCAATAGTTTTATCGTTGCAGTAAGAGCAAACACGAAGTAAGAAAAAAAAATATTTGCAAAAGGAACATTTGCGCCTAAATAGCTTCTATTTCTAAACACAATATTTAGCGGAGTCTGGAACTTTTTTTTTTTCAATTGGAAGCACGTCATCCGAATAAATTGACTAAGCTTCAAACAGCATTTATGAACTTGCGCAGAATGAAATTGTGAACAGTTAGATTCTGTCTAAAAATTATTGTTGACTCCCGAGGAAGACTTTATTGAAGACAAATTATGTAAAAAAATGTATAGACACTGTGCTCACATATAAGCTAGGAGCTTTTATTGAGCGTCTCGCCAAGGAAACCAATAGCTGAAGAATGCAGATAAAAGGGAGGGGGGTCATCGAGATAAATGTATATTCGGAAGACACGTTTATCTTGATGACATTTAATCTCGTCCCCACATCGCGAAGGGTTGCCGGAATGCGGTCACCGGTTCTTCACCCCTCCTCCATAAATCTGATTGTCTTCGCGCGGAAGGGCCGGCCGGCCATAAAGTTGTTCCTGGAAGAACGGCCGCTAATTGCAGCCCGGCCTTTGTCTTCCCCCTCATTACCCGCAGCCTCGAGGAAAGTCGAACCCGATTAAATCCTGGTCGTTCGAGGGGAATGATTGAACTTTTTTCTGGCCCTTTGACCCACTCCTGCCGCCCGTTTACAGGAAATTATCCCTCCTCCAGTCCTATCATTGCCGCGACATGAATAAAAGATCCGCGCACTTCCTCTGAACGCGGCGGTAAAACATTTTCCATAAATTTGGAGATAGATCGAGTGCCAACTTTGTTCTTCAAGTCGGTCAAACTCTCTCTAATTTTTGGCTTCTATTTTTTTTTTTGTACCTTTTAAAAATGTATATATACTGATAGTGTTTTGACTGTGAAAGTATGACTCTTGGCCAAATTTTTGGTGAACAGATGATTATTGAAAAAAAAAAAAATTCTTCAAAATTAAAATATATTGAGAAATGTTCAGTCATGTTGCCCTCACAAAGCTAGGCTCACCGAAGGTTTTATACTGAGTGCAGGTTTCCTTGACAGCCTTGTGGGATGGGATACTTGGTTTTGTATATTTTCCTTGAGAAACCTATTGAATCAAGTATACCCTAGAATACGACTCACTTTCGTATCTGTGAAACCGGGAAGTTTATAAAAAAAAAAGGAATGCTATCCCGTATTGAAGGCTTTCTCAAATTGGCTCTCATTTCCACCACGCTATTGAAGGCAGTCAGTTTAGATTTTGGCTAAGAAATTAAAACTACCATCTAAATAAATAGTAAAAATAACGCAGAGGGGCGACATTTTAGATCTTAAATTTCATTGAACTCTTTCCAATGGTGTGTGGGCACAATACATGCTGTTGTCGTGTCCAATGAAGAGCCTCAGATGTCCCCATGCATCTCTATCACAGCAGCAGCAATGTCCACTATCTTGGCACAATACATCTACACCATAAAACACCTTAGCAACCCTTGTTCTCTTGCCTTATCTCAATAAACTGTATCCAATGGTGGGCATAAATGGTTGAATATGTTAGGTATATTTGCCAGAAATGGCGATAGATATTTTGATGATAAACCAACTTTTGGGATGTAAGCAAGCCTCCACGATCTAAAGATCAATTACCGAATCATCATCAGTGATAATTTGCCAGCACGAGGATTCCGTGTGTATATAAAGAATCTCATTCTGTCAGCTCCGTACACGCTCTATGTAGAAAGTACAGATTCCATCTTGATAAGCGAGGTTGATCCACCTGGTATAACGCAGCTAAGCAACCAGAGAGAGGCATGGTTGCTATTTTAACCGTGGAAGTCGATTGTGTGAAGGGAAGAATTCAAATATCGTTAAAATTACTTGGCTAATAGGATGAAGCATTTACTCAACATGACCGTTGCGCGGGCCTTTCCCAAATTCCTACTATTTTACCAGGCGTCTGAGCCACAGGGGGCGAACATGTGTAAGAATGGTCCTCACGACATGCAAATTGTAATTATATTTATAATGATCATTTTTATTTCTAATAAAACGTTTATAACGAAAAGTTTATATTTCGGTTCATTTTTAACATGTCATATCTACGAGAAAATAGCACCTCTGAGATAATCTGTAAATATGGACATATAATATGGGTCCCGAGCCAGATGGCGACATGGAAATTCAATTCTAGAATTTGTGACTTCTTGAATGTCTCAACACGCCGCTTTTACACAAACAGCTTCATCTTGTTTGATCCTCTCAGGCAGCGTGGGTCTCTCAGCCATATTCGGAGGGTGTCTGTTAGACTACAGCGAAAACTTTTTCAAGAAATTACTCTAAAGCTAAGTGATTTTTTGTTCAACTATACTTCTTAACTAGATGAGAGCTTTGGGATGTCTATTATCACAGAACCCCTCACGTTTTACATTTGCCATCCTAAAAGTAGTTGTAAAGTAAAATAATATGGAGATATTGACGGTGAAGGGGAGTGACTGCACGACGCCAGGAATATTTGACTCCTCCCAGTGAGAGCACCCACGCCGAAGTGGGCGACTCCCTCACTTTCGTTTGTGGGCGTCATCTGCCTTACTTCTCACCTAACAGTTTGTTGGGAGTGTGCTTCAATTGGGGAAACATCCGCAAACATGGGATATTAAAAACGTTTTTATTAATCCTAAGAAAGACTCAGAATTTCAAGCATATGAGAAATGTAAACATTTTTGACGTATGTTTCTTTTTAAAATAGTTTTTTTTAGGTTTTTTAAGAAAAAAATCGGAAAAAGTCAAGGAAAGGTAACGGCCAGGACGCGGTAAGAAGAACGCGGGATATCCTTTTATTTGAAAGATTCCCGGCAAAATCCCCACCCTTTGGAAACGTCACGTTCAAGGTTAGGCAACGAGCAGTGACCCCAATTCCACGGCCCGGCGGAGAAACTGGTTTGGCAATGTCAAGGTAATTGCCAGCTGCACCTCCTCCTCCCGGCTTGTTAATTGGATAGTGGCGTCGAACATCCTTTGGCATTCATTACTTTTAACGGAGAAAAATGTGCCTGCGTTAATAGCGATGTGTCCAAAAGGAGACTCGACCTTTCTCTTTCTTTCTTTTTTTATTGCAAATAATGTATCGGCCATTTTATCTGCCTCTTCAGATAGGCGATTTGGAGAGGCGGAGAGATAGGGCGGCGATGGCGAGTCGATTGACGCAAAATATATTTTATTGGATGACTTGGGAAAACCCTCGTTCCTTGTCAAACTGAAATATTTCTTAGTCTTTTTTTTTTAAATTAATTTAATCTTTTATTCTATTCTATATATGTTTGCGAAATACCAACCGTTGGAATATTTGACAGATGTTGAGCAACGACATCTCTCAACATTCAACTTGATAACCAGCAGATGCGAGCTTGTTGCGCGGGAACTCACAGATTTAAATATTTCCCGTTGAGGCTCTTGGCCGGCGATAACCGTTTGTTATTTATGCCGTTCAAACCACGTGGACTTTTTTTTTCTTCTTCTTCAGGGATAGCGGGTGAAAGTTGTGTGAACGAAATCTTCCGTTTTAACTATAGAGTATCTCTGAGCATATTAGTGAATACAAAGCTGGAAGAACCATTACATGGGTGCAGTTTGTGATGATGCATTTGCTTTATTGGAGCCTACCTGGCCCTCACCAAGTATCTTTTGCAAAGTGAGTGATTGGATTCAACATTTGTGGTCCAGGGAGAAAACCGTGCTACTTGCCCAATGTGGATTAGTAAGGACCATTTCTACTTAATAATTTGACTAGTCCCTCCTAAGGACCAAGGGATTGGTCAATGAATTAGTCATTTATTAATTCATTATCTTCATTAAAAACTATTCCTAGAAAACTAAATCACCTAACTAGGACAACTAGAAATTTAAGATATCTTGAGATTAGAACTAAATGTAAAAAAAAAAGTTGAGATTTTTGTGATCATTGATGTTTGAGGAAGATTAGGGACTGACAAGTTACGTGTAAATTGCTGATATCCATCTCGTTTTATATTGCCCCAGCATTAATACAACTAATGTCTCACTTTTAAGCAGACTGAGAACTATTTATAATTTTCTTTTGAAACTTTCTTTTATTACAAAATTAAAGTTATTATTATTTTTTTTTAAAGGTACAATTAAATTTTTAAAAAATCACATAACCAAATACACCTTGTTCAGTTAAGATTTTGCAAATTAAAATTTTGAAGTAACAACACTCTTACTGTAAAGATAGAGGCTGCCTGGCCGGCATTCATAGTTCTTGAAAATAAAGATACTTCGGCCAGTAATTTTTTTTTTATTTTAAAGAACACTCTTACTGACACATCACACACAATTTATTAATTTACTGTTGTTCCCCATGTTTCCAATGTTTAACCAAAATTGTACCTTGAGAACAACTATTTTCTTCAATTATCTTTTGCCAAAGTCCACTCCAGGAAAGCTCCATATCTTGGTATTATTTCTATTTGAGTCCAATCTTTAAAGTCAATTTTCTCATTGCTAGAGCTAACTAACTAAGAACAAACAGGGGTGTGAATTTTTTTTATTTATTTGGTTAATTCTGGACCAAACAATGGGAGTGAAGTCATGGATAACTTGCCTTTTTAATATAGATAAGAATTTTAAAATATATTCAATATGAAAAAATATATTTGTGTTAAATTATTATTGTTAAAATAAATTATTGAGTTTTAAGAGGATTAAGAAAGCTGTTTGAAATAATGGCAACATGGAAAATTAGAATGATACATGGCTGGGACCTATAAAAATGTCAACTACAGTAGTCAGTGTATAGTGGAATAAATGTGGTGTCGGGGGAATAAAGAGAGAACGGATTCCTTCACCAATTTATTGAAGGGGGGGATGTTAAAATACAACACTGTTGTAAGGAAATAATTAAAAAAAATTCAAAATCCTTAATTTTCATATTAATTAATAAAATGATAATATATAAACAAAGTGCAATGGTAAAAATTGGCAGAATTTTTTTATATTCCCGAAAAATATGGGATTAGATTATAGGAAAATGCATTTTTTTTTTGTAGATTTATCAAAAATTATTATTTAAAAAAATAAGAGTACTTAAAAATGTTCAATATTTTCTATAAAAAAAAAAAAAAAACCTAGCATTCACCGCAGTTTCAAACGCTATAAATAGTGTTTAAACAAAAAAGGTTTGAGAGAAGGAAAATATTGTATTTGCGTGCATTGGTAGAATTTGTAATAAGGCACACAATGTAGAGGTAGAAATGTTTGTCCAACATTGAAGTTGGATGAGAGTTGATAGAACATTTGGTCACAAAAGTGAAACATGGGTCAAGAGACCAAGGTCATTCACGGCACAAACTGATCCTATGGAGTAAGGAAGAAAAACTAGGAACTGCAGGATTGCACAACTCTCCAATATTTGGCAAACTCTTGAGGAACATATTGCATGGCGGAATTCTAGGAACATTTAGTGCGGGGAGAATGAATGACACAAATGTAAATATAAATCAAAAATATATAAAGTTGACTTTGAAAAAATGTAAACTTAATACACATATGGAACATATAAAATTTCAAAAAATATATGGAATTTTTAATAAACAAGAAGAGCTATATGCTTTTGTCTTTTTTTTTTCCAATCTGAGAGAAATAAAAACAAAAATATACACAAGCAATATAATCTGTTAATGTTAATACAAAAGACACAAAATTTTTATACAAAATAATAATAAAAGAGTTTATAAAAGTTTGTAGAAAACAAAGTATTCAAAAGACATGTTTTTCTCAAGCCTTCTTTGTCGCAATCAAATTGTAAACATTTTATTACAGGAAAATGGAAAAGGTTAGAATTCATATATAATAATAATAAAAAAATAATAATATATAAAAAAAATCAACTTCAAAAACACCTTATAAGATATAACAAGTTTGTAACATTTTTTTACAAGGGTTCAATTATTTTATACAAAAGTCCAAAGGATGGATGAGAGACAGCAAGTGCTGCTTTAATTAAAAAATAGCCAATCAATACAAGGCCAGCAGCAGGGATATGCTGCTGCGACAATTTTGACAAAATTTCCCGTAAATTTTGGGGAGCACCAATCAAGCCAATCAAAAAGGGCGGCAAACAACCACCAAGATCCAACCAAATCATCAATTTTTACAACCCAATTTCCCTCTTATAAGTTTATTTTCTATTTTAAATTCCTAGTAAGGCTAAAGATCCCAATTGAAAAAAAAAATCTCTCACAAAGTAAAATGAAAACTGCAAGAAACAAACAAAAAAAAAAAGCTGCATGGCAAACACCAAAAGAGTGCATATCAAAACGTGTAAAGATACTTCTTGGAGCAAGAAAAATGAAGTTTTAAATGCTGTAGAGAAAGTCTAGCACAACTAGGCTAAAGATGTCATGTGAACGGTGGAAAAAGTAGAAGTTGATAAAAAAAAAACTTAACAATGGATGTATGTGAAAATAAACAAAATAACTATTTAAAAAATAAACAAATGAGAGATATATATATATAAAAAAAAAGGAACACATTGATATGACTAGGATTACTGTACACAAAAATAAAAAAAAAGGGGTGGGGGTGGAGGAAATATTTAAGTAAAATATAATCCGTATAAATACATGTTGTAAACTAGGCACGTGGTGGTGTACGAAGAGTATATCACATTTGTAGAGGTGAGCTACAATTGGCACAGTGGGCGGGCAGTTGGAATCACAATCTGGTCTGGGTTGGGAAATTAACAAAATAATAAAAGCTTTCAAATTTTAACAATGCTTACATCTGGCACAAATAAGCAGTTTGGTAACTCAAAATATAGGAGGGACACTCACTAGGGTCCAGGTACAAAAAATATATAAATTTCAATATATATATATATATAAACTTGAGGAACTTTCTACATGCCTTTATAGGCATGATTTTTTCATGATAAATAGTATAAACACGCATACAAATCATAAATGAATGAGCAACTCTTGTAAGATGTGAGCTGTTGGGGAATTCACCCCCAACATTTTCTCAAGGAACATGGGTTGTGTCGTAGGCAGCCCCCTCATTGGACCATTGACTCGAGGGAGGGGGACTACCGTACACTTTAAAATTACTTCTAGGGAACAACTAGGATAAATCTCTGCTAAATACAACATGAGATATGGCACTCTTCATGGGAGGGAAAGTTCAGTGGGAGGGGAAGATTATATATATACGTTTGCCTAAAGATATATCACAGTATGTATGGAAATGAAACAATCCTGGCATCCGGCTCTACAAATGGACCCGTGTAGTATATAACTCATTTGTAGATCCGCGATGCACAGATAACTAACTATAAATGAACACATTGTGGTTGAGATAGTGCTGAGAGGCTACTGGAAGGCTTGGCTGAAGTGTGGGAGGGCAGGATTGGTCATGTCCAGGTAGCTGTGAGGGGGGCCAGTGGGGAGGAGGGCCCCCGTCTCGATGGTCAGAGCCCCTGACATGGGGCTCAGGTAGCAGTTACCTTGGATGATGTGAGGCAAGGTGGGACTGAAGGTGGTGATGGGGTAGGCTGAGGTGGAAGGCTGGATTGCTGGAATGATGTCTGGCAACCGGAGATAGGCTTCATGAGCCTCCCCATTCATGAGAGTAGGTCCCGTGGCAGAGGTGACGATGGGCGCTGTGTCCTGGGAGTAGCAGTTTTCCTGCTTGATGGTCACCAGCTGGGAGTCTTCTTGTTTGATCCCCAACATGGACTGCTCGTGGTGAAGGGATGTCAAGCTAGAGCAGGGCTGTTGGGGCACGAGGTGGCTCGGACCTTGGGAAAGGGAAGTCATGTGAGGGTGAAGGAGAGACTGCCCATTTTTGACCAAGTCTGGGATGGGAACTTGGATGTCTGAACCAGTGCCCTCACCATTTGAAAAATGGGATGAATTTGCATGACTTTTCTTTAAATGACGCACTAAATGGTCCTTTCTGCCAAATCTTTGGGGGCAGAGTTCGCAAATAAAATTTCTCACCCCCGTATGAACAACGAGGTGTCTCTTAACATCTTTCCTAGTAAAAAATGCTCTCTCACATTGATTACAATTAAATTTTCTTTCATTGGGGCTTTTAAAGGCTCTCGATCCGGAATGGATTTTAAGGTGATGCATGATTTGTTCTTTTGAGCTGCACATCTTGCTACAAAGTTTGCACACAAGATCACCTGCCTCTGCAGCATGGAGTGCTAAGTGCTTTTTGAAAGAAAGGCTCGACGTATACTGCTTGCTGCATTTATCGCAGGAATGTTGGGTTTTGTTTGGATTATGCACTTGGAGGTGGTTCTTCAAATGATCTTTCCTATGGAAACATCTACCACAAATGTTGCATTTAAATTGTCTTTCTCCAGAATGAATTAAAGCATGTCTCATCAATTTGAATTTGGAAGAAAAACTTCTGCCACATCCTGGCTCGCTACAGCGGAATTGTTTGGAATCTAAATGTGGATCGTAGCCCTCTTCCAGGAGGTCTTCAGTGGGCTTTCTGTGATAATCATACGATGGTATTCCAAGCGGGTACTTGCTGCAGTGAGCGCCATTATGTCTTTCGACAGTGCCACTGATTAGACATTCCTCATCAGACTCTCTCATCCCAACTACACTTTAGACTTGCCCTGCTGAGCTTGAACATCCCCTTCCAGAGCAGATCATACATTTGCCATCCGAGTGAACCTTCCTTCAACCCTTAGCTCCACTGCAAACACAACACACACACACTATTAATTGGGTCTTATTTTCTTGTAGCTATTAGGTAAATTTGTTCAATAGAAATTAATAAGTATGTGTATATCATTATTTTATTGAGACAAATAGTGAGTCTATAAGCAAAGAAAGTCTTCAATGAGATGAAATGTTTGGTCTCTGATAATGTCTAAAAATCATCTAAAATAAAAATATGATAGAGGGGCCAAGTTCTTCGATATTTCATTGAATTTAAATATCTTCATTATTTGTCAAAATGAAATAGTCTAATTCAACAATTCCCTTTATTAAAAATCCTGCGACCAATTCCAAGAAGTTAATTTGAAAGGAATGTTGATAAAGACAGCTATAGATTGGGGCAGTTGGCATGACTTTCAACAGCCCCAGGATTGAATCCTACTTTTGTTTTTGTTTTTTTCTGAAGAAAAAAGTAACAAAGCAAAATTCTGGTACACTTGCAATGGTAAAGTGATAAGGCACAATAATCCAAATAAATAAATAGTGCGTGACATTTCAGTAACAGTGTTGTTACCATCTTCAGTACTTGATTGAATCAGTAATTTTGTCTGATGATGGTAACAACACTGTTACCGAAATGTCACACACTATTTATTTAATTGGATTTGATCTTATCAACTTGTGTTTGCAATGGTAAAAATCAAAATGCTTTCTACATGTATAAACATGTGGTGTACTTACAGTAAACGCAGTCACTAACCACCCACCATGATTATCATGTCTGCTGTACCATGTGTAGACATGTGGTGTACTTACAGTAAAAGCAGTCACTAACCACCCACCATGATTGTCATGGCTGATGTACCATGTGTAGACATGTGGTGTACTTACAGTAAAAGCAGTCACTAACCACCCACCATGATTGTCATGTCTGCTGTACCATGTGTAGACATGTGGTGTACTTACAGTAAAAGCAGTCACTAACCACCCACCATGATTGTCATGGCTGCCACATGTACTAGGGATATGTACCACCACCAGGCAAAAGTGATTCATCCAGTGTGGAATTGGTGTGATGCTCACATCAGATATCTGGTCCACCTTTGTCAACCACATGTGACCTCAGATTGAAGGCACAGAGTTCACAGTAAATTTACCAAAATCTAGAGCATCTCTGTGACACCCATAATACACAAAGTTTCAAGAAGGGGGCTGTTTAAAACAATAATTATGTTTTAACATTAAATTGTACATAGCATCACAGTATAATAAAAATAACAAGATGAAATGAATATGCGTGACGTTTCAATAGCAGCATTGTTAGCAACTTCAGACAAAAGTATAACAAGGTTTACATAATTTATATATTTGGATGTGTGGTCTTGTTGTTCCAAATTGTGTCTATGATATTACTTGTGAGAGAGGAGGTCAGAGATCTCTACAATAGAAATTCATGGGATCCATAAATATAGCCCTGAAAAATGATTCATTTTTAAAAAGTGACAGGATTTTAGTGTGTATAAATTTTTTCTTAAATTCAAGATTTGAAGCCAAATCTAGTGCTGTAACACCCACTGGCTGTGTGACAGGAATACAAACCTATTTTGTGATATTTTAACATCTTAATTTTGTGATATTTTAACATCTTAATTTTGTGATATTTTAAAATCCTAATTCAATATATTGCCCCTCATTTGAAACACTAAGTAATAAGACCAAACAAATGAATATTACGTGATGTTGTTGGACTTACACTACCGTGTTTCTAATCTATAATCCAAGTTGTACCATATTTCCTCATTTGTTAAAGTCAACCTTTAATTCAATATTTGAAGAGATAAGAATTTTCAGTTGAAGTCTGTGTTGTGAATTAGTTGGATAAATGTAAGAGTGTTCATTTATGCAACAGTTCTATTTTAGACATATAATTGAAACGTGATGATGGTGTTGTTGATTTTTTGAGAAGATAGACACAGATGATATAAATCCAGGTCACACTGCTGTGTTGTGGCTTTATTTGACCCCTTCTATCATTAGAGATGCTTTGTTTAAACTTCCTGCTGGAACAACTACTTTAATTCAGCAGAATTCGCTTGGGGTGTTGAATTAAATAAGTTGGTCAAAATTTAAGATATCCTTAATTCACATCTAGGTGTGTACAAATGGTTGTTATTAAAAAATAACATTTTAAAATGATGTATTTTAACCTGCCAACCAAATTAGGCGTTTTCAATATTTATGAAGCTTTTAGACAGAAACATAAAAAAAAAAAGTTGTCCCCATTATCAATAAAACGAGTGTGTTGCCTCCAAAAATAAACTAAGGAGAGAGTCCGGCGGCGGCGGCAGGGTGGAGCGGCTTCCGCCCTGGAGAAGATTCCGAGAAAGCCCCGGGCGAGGCCCCATAATTTCCTGCCTGTCCACTACGCCAATTAACCCTCGCTGGCCCCGCCGCGGCCAACGGCCAAATTAAAACGCTCTTCGATCTCTTCTCCCTTTTTTTAGGCCGTGTGTGGGGGTTGGTGGTTTCTTTCTAAACTCGTGATATTACGTGCAACTGTTACGAACGCGTTCCCCCCACAGTGTTTATTTTTTTGCCGTAAGAACGGAAGTAGTGCGCTCTAATCATTGGGGGGGAAATCTCTCTCATAGTTATCCTTTCTATAAATATAGTTTCCCTTCCTTACGCCCTTTTTCGTTCAATCCCTAAGCAACAATTTACCTAGAACACTCTTAGTATTTCACAGTACCGTGTCAATAAATTGACCCTACACAAGAATCCGTCATAAAAGTTACAGGAAGCAATCTCAAGTCAACTTCTGGGCGAAACAACTCCGAGAGAGTTGACTGTGTGGACACCAATATCCAATCTGTACCAAACAATATTTGATGGGGAAATCTGGGCGAGATGAGAAAATTGCGTTTTGTAAAGATTGGGACCATTTACATGATGTTTTACCAGCAAGTCCAAATAATTTGGTAAATTTATTTAGAGCACAATCGTTCGGGGAAGAAAAGAAGATAATTTCGACCATAAAATTTGGACGGCAATTCGACTAAAATATGACCCGGGTCACAAAACGAACCAGTTTCCCAGAAAGTTGCCAATCGGGTGAGAAACGAAGTTCCCACAATTTATGGGCGGGTATTGGCCGAGCAAACGGTCGCCCGCCATTCAACAACGACCTTCACCACGGCATGTGTTTCGTCAGACCTCCCCCCCGCGGGCACAAGGTCGCCCGCCCTCCCTCCACACGTGGTCGCTTGCCGGCCGGTGGGTCCCAAGTGGCCAGTACTTGTGGATGGAAACCTCGCCATGTAATGAATCCAGCTTCTATCATCCATCACGGGGGGGGAGATATCTCCTAACCAGAGGAATCAGATCGTTATCTGCCAGCATTTATTATCTTTACCGGTTTTTTTACCCCGCGAGTTGTTACACTGGCTCTCAGCTAGCTCGTTCTCTCTTTCGTGTAGTAGCGGAAATTATTTTAGAAGGAACAGATGGCGGTCTAACCAACCCCGAATACAACATCTCACCTTCAACAAAACCTGCTGCCCTCCTCCGATAAATGCCATTATTTGACAATTAATACATGGACTAACTAGCAAGGCGTTTCTTTTATTAAGATCTAAGCTTTCGGACAAAAAAGGTGTTATTCTCGACTGGCTTTTAACACTTTTTAAAGGAAACAAGTAAAAGATTATTTATTGTATTATTTTAAAACAAAATCCCATTATGTAGCTAGCTCCTAGACAGAATCCGTGTCCATCCTCGGTGATCCAAACAAAGAGACTCGTGAGCTAGACGCCGTAGTAAAACCTGGGAAAATTCTCTCTTACATCCTTCTTTGATCGAAAGTTGGCTTCTCAACAAACGCCTGGTATTGTAGAGAATACTTAGGATTAATTTATAGAGTCGAGGGGGATTCATCAACCTTTAAAACCGTGTACAGTTTGGCGATGCCATGTCGCCAGGGTGGAAAATTTTAAACGAACTTATGTCTAGTAAGTAACAGACATCAATAAAACTGCGTCTTAGTCACTGGAGATTGTCCTTTAGAAGGCGGCACAACTAAACGTCGACTGGATACACTTTCAAAACGGATGATATTTTTTTCATAAAATTTCTTCGGGAAAATTAAAAGCAATCTGGGAACATCCGATTTAATGGGCCATCAATTCCAGAATTTCAGGAAGAAAGTTATTTCTAGTTTTAAAAATAGCCGCTCTCGCCGTAAGCCGTTGATCAAGTAATGTTTGAGAATCTATCTTGGAGAGAATTGTGCCGTCGGTATAGCATTTGGGGCAGGATGGAATTGATGCACACGTGACACGCTTGTTTTTATTCAATTAGTGTCGTGTCGAGAAACCCACCTTACCGTCCTGGTGTAAGTTCATCAACAACACCGTGGTAGCAGACTGTTACATGGAGTTCAGGAATATCCATCTATTTGTTCCTTTTGGAGCTCAAGGTTACAGAGTAATATAACAGAGAGGTTATAAGTTCCCCAAAGCCGAGATAGAGATCCCGCGAACAGCAGCAAGAACTTGTTTCAAAACTTGCTCGTCAGCACGTGACGAAAGTGTAAGCCCTGCTTGCTCCTTGAAGGTCAAAGTTTGCCTTCTTCCCCTGGCACATCGTCTCAAACTGGGAAAGCCTCACCGAATGGTTGGCGACGTCAACTGCTAGTCGTTCATCAAAGTTGGACAATATGACAGGGAAGCTGAGGAGAAATATCTTTAAAGCTTTGTAGAAATACTTTATAAATGACCAATAAACGAGGCGTATTTTGGATTTCATCGCAAACCTCTTTATGTACAATAATAATAATAAAGGTAACATCTCAAAAGGCTGAACGTTTCTCTTTTTCATACAGGTTTACGATTAAATCCTAAAAATGCGCCTCTTTATTGGTCATGTGTTTTAACCTATGTATAAGAAATACCTATATAATCTATCTATAACCTTAAATTTGGCCTTAACAACTAATTTCTTCATTTTTCAAGAAGCTCTTTTTGGTCATTGAGGTACAGCCTGCACCACGCTGACGAGGGCCAACAGCCCCCTAAACGTGTATGTGGTTGGCTTCTCAAGAATTATAATCGTTTTTATCAACGTTTTTTTAAAATTGATATTTATTCCGCTATGTGGCGTTCCAAATTGCTGGTTTGCGCGGTCAGGATATGCTTTGTTGAGCAACGCACACACACACATATATATATATAGCGAAACAATAAAACGGACTATGTAAATAGGGAGGCCCCCAACTGATAATAACAATGATTTTAAAAAGTGGGGGGTTGAAGCGTGTCGAGAAAAAATCCCGGAGGAAGGGGACCTCCGCGGTGACAAATCTAACGATACTTTAACAACGTACGCAATAACTCGGCGGCATTTTTTTTTTCTGAAAAATGATCGCCGATAACAAAAATATAAAAAGATCCATCGCGCACTATTTCGGGTGTTAGACCCGCTGTTGTTCCCATTGAACTTACAAAGAAAACTCAAGTTCAAATAGCCTTCCTTCTCTCTTTATAAAAGTCGTACGATATAGCAAAATTACATTGGAAAAAAAATCGCGGAATCAAATTTAGCATCACCCCCCCCCGTACTGCGGACAGAATCATCAATAGGATCACCTTTCATTTTTTTCCCGTAATAAAAGAATATAATGCAATAACTGTAAATGCCCCATATGTTGGTAAACTGGTAACTTCATCTCTCCCGAACACCATAGAAGTATCAACAATAAAGACACACCAACATATCCCCATTACGGGCCATTCAACTTACACCAAGCACATTGTACCAAGGAACAAACACAGTGTCTCTTCTTAGAAGCCTCAATCCAACTCAACCACAAAACTGACTTCACAGCATCTTCAATCCGAAACCCCCATAGACGTCTAATCCCTGAACTTCCTTTCTTCTGGGTTTAAAAAACTCATTTAATTCCTGCCTTCCTAGATTCCTTTCATTTATCTTTCTTTTCAGCCTACAACAAATGTGTATGCAACATTTTTTTACCAAAAAATTAAATAATAATCTTGTAAAATATTTCTACTTATATAACAAAGTACAACATGTAAATCATTTCTTTCTCCTCCAGTTTCTTGTATTTGTGTTAGAGCCTGGATGTTGTTTCCTGAAAACTCACCTATATTCTTTTGTAAAAATAATATTTTAAGCCTTTTTAAAAATTTTAAACTATTAATTTTTATATTTAAATAGTGTTTCAATATAATTCACTTTTAAAATGGATTTATTCACTGGCAGACTCTCAGGCTTCAACACCGTAAGAGATGTATTTCAATAATTTTAAAATATTCCAAGCAACATTAACATGAAATTTTTTAGCATTTGTATTTACAAAGTATAAAATAATTTGATATTTTCAATGAAAGGGTACAATTTGGATTATAGATAGGTAATTATATATAGGTAATAAATATTGACATTTTCCACTCAAGGCTGTGATGACCTTGCCCACAGATCTTTGTGCATTCAGAGATTTCTTGGGCAATTTTGACCATTGTGTGTGAGTGTGGTTGAGCATTATCTTGATGGAAAAGAACTTTTTGTTTTTGGGACAGACGAACCTTCAATACCCCAAGAGATCAGAGCTTTCGGTTGAATTAAAGTCAGTTAGATGATTTCATCACAACATTCACTGCTAGTGGACATTTTTCTCCCTATAGGATAACCAAATATAGAATTAAAAAATAATATTTTTTTGGTAAAAACTTTGTTTTGCGTGTTGACATTAATAAAATGTGAATTGATAACATTAGGATGATGATAAGGCACAATTTGGATTATAGATTACAAGGTAACAAGACCAAATGTATACACACTGTACACAACATTTATTTGTATTTGGTGTTGTTAGGGACTATTATTTAAACTTCCAATGTTAGCTACACAAGTTGATAAGACCAAATCCAAATAAATAAATAGTTTTGATAATAAACACAAGGTAATAATTAGATTTGGTCTTATTACCTTGTGTTTATTATCTATAATCCAAATTGTGCCTTATTAGTTTTGATAATGTTTCTTGATTAATTTTAGCGATGGATAAAATTGCATTTTAATACATTTTTGAACAAAGGAAAAATTACAAATACTTTTTCAATTTAAGTAAATAGATGAAATGGGAAGAAAGTGAATAAATTTAGAAAGTAAACACATTATTGACTGTGTTGCCTCATCCATTGATGAGCTCTACTCTTCCCCGGCAGATACCATCAAAAGTCTCAAGCTTTACAAGCTTGATACCTTAATATGATTGAGTGGAGATAAGAAAGAAGAAGAAGAAGAAGAAGAAAGTAAAGACAAGAATTTAATCTAAAAAAAATCATTAAAAGAAATATTTTATGGCTGTTTGCATTCTAGCTGATCAAACTTCAAAAGGCATGCATTCTTTCCTCTTCTGTTGTTTCAAATAGCAGAATGTTACTCTCCAAGACATCTCATTGTTTAGACTGGTTGACTAGCAGCCACGTAACTTAGGCCTAAATTCTCCAGTAGGAAAAACAAGTCGCTGCAAATATCGGTGCCACATTGTAATACTTTAAGAACGGTACGCCTACACTGACTACAGCCGCTGTTGTCCTCTGTGTTCCAATATTTTGTATTTTTAGCAATAAATTGGTATTTTAGCAAGAAATATTTACTATTGTCAAAATTTTAAAATAGGTGTAATTATCGGGTGTTGAATTATCGTTAGGTCAAATTAACGTTTGCTATTTGATAGGCTGGAGGTTGACGAGGCATGAAAATTTTGTTTAATTAAGGCAAGGGTGGAATTAATTAACGAGGTTACACTGTAGTTAATGACTGCTTTTACTGCAAATACATGTCTACAAATGTAGAGAGCAGTTGGACAGTTACTCTTACAAGTGTCCCAGAGCCCTGTTTGGCTACTTGCACTTATCGGTAGGCTTGGCTTTTTCAAGAATCGGGGGCCATTGAAGTAATTGTTTCTTCAGAAAAAAGTGCCCAATGCGGAATTTGATCCTGAGTCGTAGCTGTCAACAGTTTACACCATTCCTTCATTCTTCCAGACTGGACCTGCTGCCCATGTTGCTGCAGCCATCATGAACAAAGCTTGATCAACTATCTGTGAATGATATTGGGAGAGGTTAATAGACAAGCTTTCTAATCTGCAATCATTTGGTGGATTGTGGTTTTCGCAGTTGATTGTTTCTGCTTCAATGATTGCAGCTTGTTTGTCCCAATTAAAGCAGCCAGTTTTTAAGTGTTTAAAAAGAAGGAAAAGACAGCATCCAACTCTTCAATTTATTTGGGTCAACTTTCAAAACAAAGAATTTCATTTAACACCCAGAGTTTCCATTTTTAAAGGAACAAAGAAACGCCACCTAGCATGCTTGCTGATATCAATGGTTTTGATAGAATGTTAAACTTAACACATCTTTCTGTCTTTCTTATCTCACCCTTCAGACTTTACCCTATAAGACTGACAAGTTAACCATGTTTAAAAAGGCCTTTAAAAAAACTTGCAGAAAAATGACTCAAACCCCAACATTACGACTTGGCCCAACATGTGGGTGCCATCTATATTCCCATCACTTGGGGGAAGTTGGATTCAACTGAATTTTTTAAATTTTATTCATCAACTTTTTTAAAATATGAAACAAAAGGTAATAAGATCAATTCCAAATAAAGAAATAGTGTGTGACATTTTGGTAACTGCGTTGTTACTATCTTGTATTATTTTTAATATATGTATAATCATATTTTGAAAAAAAAAAGAAAGCATTTCCTGACCACAAACACATGTGCTTTTTAGATGGCAGAGCGCCATCATTTCTAATCTATAATCCAAATTGTGCCTTATCATAAACCTAAAAATGTATGATGTGATAAAATTTGAATTATAAAAGATTCAAATGGCTTCCAAAATAAAGGGGAAGAAAAAGCTATTACTGAAAAAAAGCCATTATCAAAGCTTTTCAAAATGAAGCAACACAGTCAAAATTTCAGAACATGTTAAAATGATAAACTTTTCTATGATAAGAGATGGAAGGTTATTATAAATAGCCACAAGTAGGAATCAACTGTTGCCGTCCTATATCTCTCTTACATTGGCTGAAAAATAAAGTTCAAATAAATGGGCCAATGATGGAAATTATTTTTTTTTTATGCCATGAACTGGTGATTTGCAATGGTTTGTCTGACAGGCTCAAAACAAAATCTAGATTTCAGAAGAATATGTGGGAAAGGTAGAAAATATTTTTAAACTTTATTTGAAAGGTGCAATGCTAGAAGAGTTGCTTCAAGCAACAAGGTATTGGAGACATTTTTAAAAGTAAACTCTTTGTATTTTATAATATGATGAAGATGTTTACAAATAAATCTTTAAATAAACACAAGGTAATAAGACCAAATAAATAAATAGTGTGTGACGTTTCGGTAACAGCGTTGTTACTGAAACATCACACACAATTTATTTATTTATTTGGTCTTATTACCTTGTGTTTATAATCTATAATGCAAATTGTGCTTTATCATCTTTAAATATTTAATTAATAAAGCTTTGCATAGGATTTGACCTGTATTTTTAAATTAGACATATAAGTACATGTATGCTAATGATAAGAAAAACCTATCATCAAATGACATTATTCAGCATTAATGCTGGGAATTGGGGAATTAAAATAAAGATACCATTATAGAGAGGCTGTGTGTAAGCTGTCCTTTAATTATATGGTCTCAAAACTTTGAAAATTAAAAATAAAAGTGTGGCTACAGAGAACCAAATGTTCAGTCCCATTGGGGTTTTACTGTGTATACATGGAATTTTTTAAAATATGAATCTTGGTTGGGCTATAATTTTTTTTTATCCTGGAAAAAAGTTTTTAAATTCCAGTTCAATGTCAATTTTTCTTAACTTGTCAGGCTTGAAAGTCACAGTTCCAACAACTTCTAATGACGATGAAAAGTGTTTTCCTTTTAACCCCATTTTTTAAGCTTTGAAAATACAAAGAAATGGCTTGGGTCAATATCAGGGGAGTAAGGAGGATGTGGTACAGAATTTCCACTGATTTGAAGGTCGGTTTCTTCACATCACAAGTTTCCTTTGCAAGTCTCTTTCACTGATAGCAACATCTTCTTTGAAAAGTCATGGTGGTACAATGTCCTTTGTAATGAACTAGGGCATTTAGGAAATTAACTTTCTTCTTCCTCGGCCTGCAACTGAATAGTGCTCCCAGTCTTAATGACAAAGGCAGACGCATTCTACTCCACCCAGTGTGGAGATAAGAAAGAAGACTTTCTTCTTCCTTGAGGAGAACTTGGCTTGTGGATTAACATCTTCATTTTTTTTAGTTTTATTTGAAAAGTAACCCTTTAAACTGTGAACATTGCGAATCTATTTTCTTTTTTTGTCTATCCATTGTATAAATGGCATAGACAAGGTAATCAAGAGTTGTTTTTTTAATGTTTAAATGAAGACAGTTTTGTCAATCACCTTACGTCCGGCCATTTATTTGCTAACAACCAGGAATCTCTCCAATAATTCTCCCACCTGTCGCAAGCCGTCGATGGGAATTGTTGGCAGCAACTTTCTTTCCTCCATAAACTTCCTTTCTTTTAATGTCTCTCCTTGGAAGATTCACAAATTGTGCCTTATGGAAGATTTATTTTACACTAAATTTAATGTTTTATATCTTGGCAGTGTTGACATTGCAACAAAACTGACAGTACACAATTACTACAGTAAGTACACGTGCTGTTTAGGTTTAGTTCCTAACATTTGATTTTTTCATTCATAGAACAGTATTTTGATATTTTATTTTTGAAAGTTTGGATACCTTTTGAGATGCTCCACAACCCCAATGTTCGACCTATCTAAATGAAACAGGAGTTTAGGCTTGGGACAGTCACTTGTTTCAACCTTGGGATATGAAAAGCTACGTCAAATTTGCATAAGTTGATATTAAAGAATCATACTACTGCTATAATACAACAGTGAAATATTACTTCCTTATATAGAAGCAAACACTTACTAGAGGAGTTTTTTATCACTATCTATAAAAAAAAATGTTTTTATCTTAATTTAGTTGTCATTTTATTTGTTCTTTTTAATTTTTTTTCATGGAATTACATTTATAAATCATATAAATATACAGTAAAACCTGCTAAAATGAACCCTGCAATAACAAACCTAAGTCTAATTCCTTTCCATTGAAAATACCTTTGTTATATAATGAACTTAGAGATTTTTAAACCTAACAAACTACACCCCTATAACAAATCAAATATCTAAGGCACCAAAATAATAAATTACAGTAAAACCCCTCTATGGGGACTGAACTTTTGGTTCACTATATATAGCCCAAGGTTTGGCTTTTTTTTTTTTTTTTGAGAAACTAATTAAAGGACATTTGCGCAACCTGAAAAAAAAAAAAAAAAAAAAGGGGGGGGGGGGGGGGGGGCAACTCCTAATAAAGGTTGCTTTTCTTTCCCTAAATTGACCTATTTCCAATCATTAAAGCTTTATGTTAAAATCATGTGAAAATATTTCTCTTTTTTTTTTATGGATTCCTCTGATAATTTAATTAGTATAAAGGCAACAACCTCTGTCTAATACAAAATCAAGATAGTATAGTGCTAGGAAAAGCTTTTTTAAAAGGTATAAAAATCAATTTTAAAACATATATAGGATGCAAAGGCTTACTTGAAGTCTTATTTTCCTGCTTTAAACATTCTTCCAACGTTTGCCTTCAAATACAGCTAGGAATTTTTAATTTGTTAAAATTTGTTCTGCAGAAAAATCACAAATTTGATAATATAATCTATAATCCAAATTGTGCTTTATCATCACAAATTTGAGAATATGGCTTCAAGCCTAACTTGTACTGTCACATATACAGGGCTTCTTTTAAAAGAGGATGTTGACACGTCAATAGTTGGAGTTGATTTTTCTTTGTAGCTTTTTTTGTCTTCTTTTTTTTTTATTGCCCCAAATCTTAGAAATGCTACTTTTGTTCATTTTGTGTTTTCATGTTCTTTCAAGTTCTGCTTGTGATGTACCACTCTCTATAGCTTTTTTAAGCTAATTAAATTTCTAGTAACTTTTTCTTTGGCACTTCCATTATATAAAAAAAAGTTTTTAAAAATTTGTCCATTTTTAAAGGAATTTGATGAATGTAAAGTTTAGTTATCAAGACTTTTGAGAGTGAGGCAATATGAAAAAAAAAACAAAAAAAACTTTCAAACAAGATGTTAAGAACAGAACACTTCTATTATAAACAGAAGGTTATAAAAAGTAGCTACAAAGAGGAATTGACTTTTGCAGCGATCTTCCATATTAGCATCCCATTCAATGCTATGCAATGCTAAGCTTGAAAATGTGAAATAAATGGGCCCATGAAGCAACAAATGGCTTTGTTTATACCATTAACTATAGTGATTTTATAGCCAGCTATAGTTTGCATGACGGGGTCAAAACAAAATGTTGTCTTAGGAAGAATATGTCGAAACTGTAAAAATGGAAGAAAAATACTTATTAACTTCATTTGAAAGGAAATGCTTGAAGAGTGTTTTCAAGCAACAAATAATTACAGAAATTTTCAAGTAATGAGTCTAATATGATTTCTGAATCATACATAGGGCGGCACACATATATGCTAATGACAGGAACCTATCATCATAGAACTTCTTTTCACATTAAAACACAAGGTAATAAGACCAAATCCAAATAAATAGTGTGTGACGTTTCTGTAACAATGCTGTTACCGAAACGTCACACACTATTTATTTATACTACATACTATTATCATTCTTTTCACATTATTTTTTTTGTCCTTTATTTGATACTAGCGGACGTACCCGGCTTCGCCCGGGTTTTACCCGAGTAAAAGTTTGTCTAACGAATCTCTCGATAAAGTGAACATTTTTTTCCCGGTCCCTTGAAAAATACTCGATAAGTTGAATAAAATCAATATTAATTGGTTCCCTCGGTAATTGGAAGTTAAAGGAATAGTATCTTCCTTGGAATTGTATCATTATTCTTGTATGGATGTACCCGGCTTCGCCCGGGTTTTACCCGAGTAAAGGTTTGTTTAACGAATCTCTCGATAAAGTGAACATTTTTTCCCGGTCCCTTGAAAAATACTCGATAAGTTGAATAAAATCAATATTAATTGGTTCCCTCGGTAATTGGAAGTTAAAGGAATAGTATCTTGCCTTTGAATTGTATCATTATTCTTGTCTCAAATAAATTGCCGTGTCATCCTGAATTTTGTCTTTCCTAATTTTCTACATTACAAAATCATCGTATCATCATGATAATATTTAGAGCAGATTGTTGAATTATAACAGATAAATTAGAATATTTATCTTGATTATTTCTAGGCGAAAAGTTATTTCAAAAATTTTATTTTCTAGAAACCTTCCCAGTACTATACTAAATAACTTCCCAAAGTTTCATGGCGATCCAATGAGTGGTTTGGTCAGGCATAAAGGACAAACAAACAAACAGACACACATACATTCATTTATATATATATAGATTAAAATTATGGTAGAGAAATATGTCAATTTTGGGAATTAAAACTTTTTTTCCTTCTGTGTGTCCTATATGTTCAAAAAATTTTGCAAAGTAGAGCGAACGAAGTGTTTGGTCCCATTGGGTTTCACTATAAAAGGGTTTTACTGAATTTATATATCTCCTTTTTCTGTAATGGCAAAGATAAGGTACAATTTGGATTATAGACACAGGTACAAGGTAATGTGTTATGTTCCGTAACAATGTTGTTACATCACAACTATTTATTTATATGGAGTTGGTCTTAATACCATTTGTTTCTGTAATGGCAAGTTTTAGAGGTTTAAGAGCAGACATATTACACTGACACTATAAGTTAATGTTGAAGTATAATGTCCACACATATAACCCAACCCATGTGACCACAAGTATTTCTTCCACATGGATCCAATAATGCCACACCATGTATACCACCACCTGCCATGGGAAGGCAGTGAGTTGTTGACTGAAAGAAAGATGGAAAATTGAAGAGCAACTTATAAAATTTTGCATTTGTGGCATGAAAGTTTTTTTTGCATTAAATTGTTACTGGATATTTTGAGAATTCAAAAAGCCAAAAATATTGGCTTTCACTTTTAAAAAGCATCATCATTGGCAGTATCATTTCATTAAAAAGATAAAGCTCTGTGTATGGGGGAAACAGATGGGATTTGTGTATAAAGAGCTGCTGCTGATAATTTGTAATATATGTTAGAAACATGAGGTGTCAAATGTTTGTGACATTTCAGGAACATCATTGTTACCATCACCAGATAAAAGTACTGAATGTCAGGACCAATGCTGTTACAGTCTTAAAAGAAAATAAGACCTAATCCAAATAATTTATTAATATATACTAATAATAATAAATTATTTGGATTAGGTCTTATTTTATTTTATAATAATCTATAATCCAAATTGTGCTTTATCATTTTACAGTCTTGTTACCTTAGGTTGCTATGAGCTGCTGTTACTTGCATTGCTGGACAAACTGCCGTACACTGATCATCATGTACAGTAATCATCAGCCCTTTTGGATCATTACTTGCCAGTGGCTTGACTGAATGGTCTCAGTTCAAAGACGTCAAGATGGTTGTCAAGCTGTACAAGCTTGATACCCTAATATGATTGAGTGGAGATAAGAAAGAAGAAGAAGTCCAAAGACGAGGTGCAGTTTTAACACTGCAGTATTCATATATTGCCAGAACCATGTGTGACAAACGAGGGACCATACTTTGAATATACATTCCTTTTTTTCCTATTGAAATTCTCCCAATTTCCATTGATAAAAAAAAAAAACTTGTTGCCCACCTGTGGTTGACAAGTTAGATAAAGTGACTGCATGAGCCTCGCCATGTAACCTGGTGTTTGGTGGTAAATACCATCACCTCATGGGACACTTTTGTTCTGGAAAAAAATTGCTTAAATGGTCCCCGATTCTTGCAAAAGTCAAACCCAACTAGTGAGTGCAAGTAACCAAACAGGAGTCTGGCACACTTGTAAGTTTAAGAAAAAGGCATCTCCTTATCGTGCAACTGAAAGTTGCTGATGGCTTGCGCCATCTATCGGAATAAATATCAACTATTCTCGTTTATTTTTAATTATTCCAGAATTGGCCAAATACCCATTCTTGATTAATCAAGAAAAGCTAACCACAGACGCGTTTCAGGCTGTTGGCCCTCATCAGCGTGGTGCAAGCTGTACCTCGACGACCAAAAAATTGGTCATTAAGGCATCCTGAAAAATCATGAAACGGGTAGTTAAGGCCAGAATTGCGTGAGAACGCAACGCTTATTATGCACCTTATCCCAGTACAATATCACATTTGTACTATATTTTCACTTGTAAGTTTGTGCATGCACACCATTGCTAAAAGTTGTTGGTGCAAATTTCAGACTGACACCGGCTGTATGTTGCGTGCAAATTTTTTTTTTTTCTTGTGGACAATTTAGGAGGTTTGATAACCTGAGTGGCTGCTGTTGTAAACAAGACGGTGTTTTGGAGAGTTAGCAATTTGAAGGAACTTACAGAGGACGTGCATGTAGGATTGAGTAGATAGAATGCAAACTCTAGCAAACAACTATAGAGGATTTGTTAAAAATAAAATGTTGAGCTTTTTATGTATTTTCCTAATGTATCAACTTTTTTAGTTATAGTATTTATAGTTTTCCTATGTTCAAAAATGTATTGATGCAATTTGATACAGAGCTAAAAGTTAATCACAAAGCATTCTGAAAAAATTAATTAAAAAAAAAAGCCTAATGGTATCAATTCATGTTATCAAATAGAATATATCACAAGAGTATTTATTTAAAAAATTGTGTTAATTTTTATAAAAATGCCGTCCCATAGCAGTGGTGAAATCATCTAACAGAAGACATTGGTTCAAGCTCAGATCCCTCGGGGGTAGAGGAAGAAATTCAACACTGTATGTTGTAACACTACATTATTGCTGACTTCATTGTTGGGTATGCTTCATTCCAAACACAACCTGTGCAAGTATTGCTGAATGTTGTCAGCACATGTTCCAATGGAACATTTCCAACCTGGGTGATGTGACATTGGACACAATGTCCACCTCTGAACATTACTTCCAAGACACTGACTGCTCCATCAAACCTTGTGTGGCAACTTTTGATGCTTGAGAACATCCAGTTGCTATTTTGTCAACTGTCAATATCATTGTTTAGTATGCAAATCTCTCCACACAAAAAGTTGAATAGAAGTCTCTATTTACACTTTCCCCTCACTGAACTGAATGAAGCTGCTCTGTGGTGTCAAAGCAGCAGCAGTCTAGCTATTCATTAACTTGGGGTATGTAAATATATTTTCTTTTCAATCTATCAAACTTTGTATTTTTGTTAATATGACACACCATTTTTTTTTTTATATAAGAAAATAAAAAATTCAAAACATGTTTTAAAGAATTATTTTAAAATATTAAGTGTAAATAATAAATTTAAAATTATGCCAATTTTCGTTTTTTCAATAGGTAAATATAACGTGGGAAAATATAGATTCTATATAATAAATTGGTGTGGACAATTCCTACCTTGTTCACACCAACTTGTTGTTGCGCAACCCTCCAACAAGATTGGCAGAAGCGATTACACACACAAAACATGAAAAAATAAAAAGCCTCGCACCGTTGACTTATGTAGCGAGACACGTCTGCCATTTTATAATTTCACCACCAAAGTCCCGAGTTTGTATACAATCAACTTTGACGGCAAGTGACTCACGAATTGCCACATTTTGATATATCGCTTGGGGGGGAGAGGGTGTTTAATATATTTATATTTAAAAATTACAATAATGTTCAGTGTGGAATATAAATAAAAAACAAATTAAAAGAAAGAAAGAAAAAAGGAAAGAAAGCAAATGAAGCCTTACCTTTGGAGAAGGCCTACCGCCCATCCAACCGAGTGGCACAAGACAAACTGCCAAACTGGGGGACGCTGGGATATACCTCAGTAGCCAATGGCTCGCCACCTTCTCCCTCCCCGACCCATTAATTAATTCTTCATTTACTAGGAGACGTCGTTCTTGATTTTTATATCATTCAACTTTTTAAAATTATATTTCTAATTCAAAATTAATATTTATTTTTAAAATAATTTTTATTTAAAATTTTACTATTTCGATTGGCAACACTGCCATTCTATTTGTAAATAATGTGTTCTTTTAAAAAATGTATAATGTTAAGTTTGAGTTGAAAAATGAATTCTTCAAGCAAATCCCGAGCTGAGGTATTGGAGGAGAAGAAAAAAAAACAGACGGCCGAGGTCTTGAGACAAAGGCAGAGACAAGGCGACTTGAATCGATTAAAATCAGAGACTACAAATCCTTGTTTAAAGGTAAGGTTCAAAGGTCGACTTTTATAATCTACTGACTCTAATAAAAGAAAATAAGACCTAATCCAAATAATTTATTAGTGTGTGACGGTACTAGTTGTTGCCGTATCTGGTCTTATTTTATTTCATTATAATCTATAATCCAAATTGTGCTTTAACAATTTACTGAGTGTTGTAAATAAAACTTGTGTTAGAGGAATAAGTGAAGAATATCTGTACTTTACTGAAAATTACCCATTTTGGATCAAATATCATTTTTGTCTCCAATATTTGATCCAAAATTATTCAATAAATAAAATATGGATTGCTCAAACCTGGGGACCTATCTAAATATAAAACACATTTTTGGGAAGTTGTCTGTTGTTTCTTATCCCCTTGTGTAAAGATTAAATGAATTCCATGAGTTCATGCTCCTCTAGCTGTTTTATGATAAGCAGCAGCCTCTCCCAAAGGTCGTGTTTAGTACATCTAATACAAGCCGTGTTCTGGAGCTATATTTTAGACAAGTGGGGTAGTTGTTATTTTCTATCTTGGGGAGTTCTCTGGACACTGTCCTGAGACCTCCTGAATTTATATTATTTTTAGAAACTGTTACATAGAACAGAACTTCTAAAGTGTTCTCACAGCTATTTTAATTGATGCAATGTACAGTTTGAAGGAACTGTGCTTGTCAACTGAGCTGTCAAGACACACTCGAGCCAGGATGGGCTGGTCCAAGAGAGGACACTCTTTCTAGAAGGCACAACTTTCAACAAATGATAGTTTTCATCTCCAAATTAACCTTTTTTTTTTTTTTTTTTTCACAAATTAGCAACTCTCCAGTAAGAGGACACTGCTCCCAAAAGGACAATCTGTAACTAGGTGTTGTCAGAGAGGTACTACTAGCTCATTTATCTTGTGGCATGATTGGTTCACCGTAGCGTCTATAGCATCTTCTTTGAGGGAAATGTGGACAAACCCTACACAGGCCTCATCTACCTCAGTTATGTAGACCAAGTTATTTTGATCAAATTCCACCAAATATTGATTTTAAATTTTTTATCGATAGAAGGCAATTGAATTTATAAAAGACACAAGGTGGTAATAAGACCAAATCCAAATAAATAAATAGTGTGTGACGTTTGGGTAACAGCATTGTTACCATCTTCAGACAAAGGTACTGTTTCAGTACTAGTTTAGTAAAGTAAAGTTTCAGTACTTTTGTCTGAAGATGGTAACAATGCTGTTACCGAAACATCACACACTATTTATTTATTTGGATTTGGTCTTATTGCCTTGTGTTTATAATCTATAATCCAAATTGTGCCTTATCAATCTAAAAGAAAGTAAAGAAGAGAAATTTGCTGAGTAACCAAATTTCAAAAAATGGATTTTTAAAACATAAAAACTCTAAAATATGTTTTACCCCACAAGCTCAGTCCACTTTTTAATAATAGTATACATGCATATATGAAGCAGTGTGTTATATATATATATTTTTTTGCTTATCCCTAGTACACTTGGTACAGGCCATGATAATCATGGTGGGTAGAAGTAAGTGACTGCTTTTACTGTAAGTACACCACATGTCTACACATGTGCAGTTCAACATTGCACTTACAAATGTGCCAGAGCCCTGTTTGGTTACTTGCACTCACTGGTGTTATATTTTACAGCGTGCCAATACGCACAAGACTTCTGTACTTCACTGAATCCTGTTGCCAATAAATAGATCTTATTAATTAAAACACACAAAATCAATATTGTTATATAAATGTTTGAATACAAAGTCATCAAATTATTTATTAAGATTTCAAATAGAATGATCACTTGTGTTGTTGAAATCTTTATATACATATGTAGTATGTGGGCCGCTCTCTGTCCTTCATTCATTTCTTATCCAGTCTGTGTGGGTCGAAAACACTTTTAATTACATATTCTCAAACAGATGTTGAGAATATTTATGGTTTTTAAGATAGGTTGTGTTAATATTTTGTTGACTTAATCAAAACTACAGCAGAACAACCTCCATGAGAGGACACTCCTGCTAGGGAACATTTCTCTACAAAGGACAGTTTTCATCAGCAAAATTACCTTTTTTTTTTCATTTAGCAACTCTCTGTAAGAGGACACCTCTCCCTAAAGGACACACTGTAACTAGGTGTTGTCAGAGAGGTAGTTCTACTGTAGCAACTCTCCAGTAAGAGGACACATCTCCCTAAAGGACACTCTGTAACTAGGTGTTGTCAGAGAGGTAGTTCTACTGTAGCAACTCTCCAGTAAGAGGACACATCTCCCTAAAGGACACTCTGTAACTAGCTGTTGTCAGAGTTTCTGCAAGAATCATTCTGAACAATTGCTATCAAGCATTACACTGGAAGTCCTCCAATCTGATCTCTGACTGTGCAGGAGATGGAGCTCTCCATGAAATGCCTCAACAAAAACGACAATAAGGTGAGCACAAACGACAAGATGGTGGAATGCAGAATCTACTTTAACAACTACAACAGATGCAATACTTTCTGGGTAAGTAGAATATTCCAGTCTTTGTATGGAGGTTGAGTCTTTTAGGAGAGATTTAAGCCAATACAACAGAAGCCATTATCACACCTCACATTGGATATTCCTGACTTAATATTAATATATTACATTTGTGTACACTACAATCTTGTGGTGCAATTCTAACTGATTTGAAAGTTTTATAGAAGTTATCTGACCTTAGTTAATTCATCTATCACAGAATGTATTGACAACTTGGTGCCGATTCTTGAGTGAAAATCTTCTCTTTGTTCCTGTCTACAAGTCATCATATACTGTTCATTCATGATATTCACTTTACACAAAGCTTTACAAGCTTGATACCCTAATATGATTGAGTGGAGATAGGAAAGAAGACTTCACACAAAACACATGGCAAGTTGTCTTCTAAGCTTCTGACATGATTTCTTGTTAAAAAGTAAAGAATATTCTCAAATGGAACTATAAATGACATATGACCTTGATGACACATCTAGGTGTTTATAACGGGGACAAATTATCCTAATTGCAGAGATATTGATGTTTTAATAATTGAAGTGATTTAACGTTGCAGCATCCGTGCAATATTTCAACCAATCCTGTAGAACCTATTATATTTGAGTCAGTAAGGATTGTTTGGTTGTGTGTGAGGTCTTGTGCATCTAGTTGTATCCATAATGCACAATTTGGATTATAGATTACTAGACGAATGGCCCGGGCAACGCCCGGGGTTTACCCGAGTGCGAATATAATTTAAAAACGTTGTCTTGGGTGGTCGCTATTGACAGGGTGGTCTGTATAGACAGGTGGATGTATCACACAGCTGATAACAGGGTTGTCTAGAGTGGTCGCTATAGACAGGGTGGTCTGTATAGACAGGTGGATGTATCACACTGCTGATAACAGGGTTGCCTAAGGTGACCGCTATAGACAGGGTGGTCTGTATAGACAGGTGAATGTAACACACTAATGATAACAGGGTTGCCTAAGGTGACCGTTATAGACAGGGTGGTCTGTATAGACAGGTGGATGTATCACACAGCTGATAAC
>CP092863.1:130525732-130561236 GCA_030710605.1 Cordylochernes scorpioides
GGTTTGGCTTTTTTTTTTCTGGGAAAATAATTAAAGGACAGTTGCGCAAGCTGAAAAAAAAAGCCAACTTCTAATAATAGTTGTTTTTCTTTCCCTAAATTGACCTATATCCAATTATTAAAGTTGTATGTTAAAATCATGTGAAAATATTGCTCTTTTTTTAAGGGTTCCTCTGATAATTTAATTAGTATAAAGGCAACAACCCCTGTCTAATACAAAATCAAGATAGTACAGTGCTAGGAAAAGCTTTTTTAAAAGGTATAAAAATCAATTTTAAAGGCTTACTTGAAGAAGTCTTATTTTCCTGGTTTAAAACATTCTTCCAACATTTGCCTTCAAATACAGCCAGGAATTTTTCATTTGTTAAAATTTGTTCTGCAGAAAAGTCACAAATTTGAGAATATGGCTTCAAGCTTGTGATGTCTGTTCATTGGGCTATTTTTTAGCCTAACTTGTACTGTCACATATACAGGGCTTCTTCTAAAAGAGGATGTTGACATGGATCTTTGCCAGCAATAGTTGGAGTTGATTTTTTTTTTTGTAGCTTTTTTTGTCTTATATTTTTTTTTGCCCCAAATCTTAGAAATGCTACTTTTGTTCATTTTGTGTTTTCATGTTCTTCCAAAGTTCTGCTTGCGATGTACCACTCTCTATAGCTTTTATGATGGCTAATTTATTTTATAGTAACCTCTTCTTTGCCACTTCCATTATATAAAAAGTTTTTAAAAATTTGTCCATTTTTAAAGGAATTTGATGAATGTAAATTTTAGTTATCAAGACTTTTGAGGGTGAATCAATGCAGGGGGGAAACTTTCAAACAAGATGTTATGAACACTTCTATTATAAGAGAAATAAAGGCATAAAAAGTTTCTACAAAGAGGAATTGACTTTTGCAGCGATCTTCCATATTAACATCCCATTCAAAGTGTTCTATCTATCTAGTTTATTCTAAGCTTAAAAATGTCAAATAAATGAAGCAACAAATGGTTTTTGTTTATACCATTAACTATAGTGATTTTATAGCCAGCTATAGTTTGCATGACAGGGTCAAAACAAAACAAAATGTTGTCTTAGGAAGAATATGTGGAAAATGGAAATGGAAGAAAAATGCTTATTAACTTCATTTGAAAGGAAATGCTTAAAGAGTGTTTTCAAGCAACAAATAATTACAGAAATTTTCAAGTAATTTTATACCTTTTAATAAATAAAGCTTTGTCTTTATTTCTAAATCATACATAGGGCCCACATATATGTTAATGATAAGAACCTATCATAAAAGAACTTCTTTTACATTATTTTTGTCCTTTATTTGATATTACCATTAATGTATAGAAATATGTCAATTTAGGGAATTTAAACTTTTTTTCTTCTGTGTTTTATATTATATGTTCTAAAAATTTTGCAAAGTAAAAGAAAAAATCCAAACTGGCTATAGTGAATGTGGCTAGAGTGAAGGAAATGGTTTCACTATAGGGGTTTTACTGAATTTATATATCTCCTTTTTCTGTAATGGCAATGATAAGGTACAATTTGGATTATAGACACAGGTACAAGGTAATGTGTTATGTTCTGTAACAATGTTGTTACATCACAACTATTTATGGAGTTGGTCTTAATACCATTTGTTTCTGTAATGGCAAATTTTAGAGGTTTAAGAACAAACATATTACACTGACACTATAAGTTTTAATGTTGTGTGAAATATAATGTCCAAATCCATATAACCCAACCCATGTGACCACAAGTATTTCTTCCACATGGATCCAATAATGCCACACCATGTATACCACCACCTGCCATGGGGAAGGCATTGAGTTGACTGAAAGAAAGATGGAAAATTGAAGAGAAACTTCTAAAATTTAGCATTTGTGGCATGAAAGTTTTTTTTTTTTTTTTTGCATTAAATTGTTACTGGATATTTTGAGAATTCAAAAAGCCAAAAATATTGGCTTTCACTTTTAAAAAGCATCATCATTGGCAGTATCGCTGGCCCCCGATTCTTGCAAAAGTCAAACCCCACTAGTGAGTGCAAGTAACCAAACAGGAGTCTGGCACACTTGTAAGTTTGTGCATGCACACCATTGCTAAAAGTTGTCGGTGCAAATTTCAGACTGACACCGGCTGTATGTTGCGTGCAAATTTTTTTTTCTTGTGGACAATTTAGGAGGTTTGATAACCTGAGTGGCTGCTGTTGTATGTTTTGGAGAGTCGGCAATTTGAAGGAACTTACAGAGGACGTGCATGTAGGATTGAGCAGGCATACTCTAGCAAACAACTATAGAGGATTTGTTAAAAATAAAATGTTGAGCTTTTTATGTATTTTCCAAATGTATCAACTTTTTTAGTTAGAGTATTTATAGTTTTCCTATGTTCAAAAATGTATTGATGCAATTTGATCCAGAGCTAAAAGTTAATCACAAAGCATTCTGAAAAAATTAATTAAAAAAAAAGGCTAATGGTATCAATTCATGTTATCAAATAGAATATATCACAAGAGTATTTTTTTTTTAATTGTGTTAATTTTTATAAAAATGCCGTTCCGTAGCAGTGATGAAATCATCTAACAGAAGACATTGGTTCAAGCTCTGATACCTCGGGGGGTAGAAGAAGTTCAACACTGTATGTTGTAACACTACATTATTGCTGACTTCATTGTTGGGTATGCTTCATTCCAAACACAACCTGTGCAAGTATTGCTGAATGTTGTCAGCACATGTTCCAATGGAACATTTCCAACCTGGGTGATGTGACATTGGACACAATGTCCACCTCTGAACATTACCTCCAAGACACTGACTGCTCCATCAAACCTTGTGTAGCAACTTTTGATGCTTGAGAACCTCCAGTTGCTATTTTGTCAACTGTCAATATCATTGTTTAGTATGCAAATCTCTCCACACAAAAAGTTGAATAGAAGTCTCTATTTACACATTCCCCTCACTGAACTGAATGAAGCTGCTCTGTGGTGTCAAAGCAGCAGCAGTCTAGCTATTCATTAACTTGGGGTATGTAAATATATTTTCTTTTCAATCTATCAAACTTTGTATTTTTGTTAATATGACACACCATTTTTTTTTATATAAGAAAATAAAAAATTCAAAACATGTTTTAAAGAATTATTTTAAAATATTAGGTGTAAATAATAATTTTAAAATTATGCCAATTTTCGTTTTTTCAATAGGTAAATATAACGTGGGGAAAATATAGATTCTATATAATAAATTGGTGTGGACAATTCCTACCTTGTTCACACCAACTTGTTGTTGCGCAACCCTCCAACAAGATTGGCAGAAGCGATTACACACACAAAACATGAAAAAATAAAAGCCTCGCACCGTTGACTTATGTAGCTCGGTGTCTGCCATTTTACAATTTCACCACCAAAGTCCCGACTGGAGTTTGTATACAATCAACTTTGACGGCAAGTGACTCACGAATTGCCACATTTTGATATATCGCTTGGGGGGGAGAGGGTGTTTAATATATTATATTTAAAAAATTACAATAATGTTCAGTGTGGAATATAAATAAAAAACAAAATAAAAAGAAAGAAAGAAAGAAGGAAAGAAAGCAAATGAAGCCTTACCTTTGGAGAAGGCCTACCGCCCATCCAACCGAGTGGCACAAGACAAACTGCCAAACTGGGGGACGCTGGGATATACCTCAGTAGCCAATGGCCTTCTCCCTCCCCGACCCATTAATTAATTCTTCATTTACTAGGAGACGTCGTTCTTGATTTTTATATCATTCAACTTTTTAAAATTATATTTCTAATTCAAAATTAATATTTATTTTTAAAATAATTTTTATTTAAAATTTTACTATTTCGATTGGCAACACTGCCATTCTATTTGTAAATAATGTGTTCTTTTAAAAAATATATAATGTTAAGTTTGAGTTGAAAAATGAATTCTTCAAGCAAATCCCGAGCTGAGGTATTGGAGGAGAAGAAAAAAAAACAGACGGCCGAGGTCTTGAGACAAAGGCAGAGACAAGGCGACTTGAATCGATTAAAATCAGAGACTACAAATCCTTGTTTAAAGGTAAGGTTCAAAGGTCGACTTATATAATCTACTGACTCTAATAAAGAAAATAAGACCTAATCCAAATAATTTATTAGTGTGTGACGGTACTAGTTGTTGCCGTATTTGGTCTTATTTTATTTCATTATAATCTATAATCCAAATTGAGCTTTAACAATTTACTGAGTGTTGTAAATAAAACTTGTGTTAGAGGAATAAGTGAAGAATATCTGTACTTTACTGAAAATTACCCATTTTGGATCAAATATCATTTTTGTCTCCAATATTTGATCCAAAATTATTCAATAAATAAAATATGGATTGCTCAAACCTGGGGACCTATCTAAATATAAAACACATTTTTGGGGAGTTGTCTGTTGTTTCTTATCCCCTTGTGTAAAGATTAAATGAATTCCATGAGTTCATGCTCCTCTAGCTGTTTTATGATAAGCAGCAGCCTCTCCCAAAGGTCCTGTTTAGTACATCTAATACAAGCCGTGTTCTGGAGCTATATTTTAGACAAGTGGGGTAGTTGTTATTTTCTATCTTGGGGAGTTCTCTGGACACTGTCCTGAGACCTCCTGAATTTATATATTTTTAGAAACTGTTACATAGAACAGAACTTCTAAAGTGTTCTCACAGCTATTTTAATTGATGCAATGTACAGTTTGAAGGAACTGTGCTTGTCAACTGAGCTGTCAAGACACACTCGAGCCAGGATGGGCTGGTCCAAGAGAGGACACTCTTTCTAGAAGGCACAACTTTCAACAAATGATAGTTTTCATCTCCAAATTAACCTTTTTTTTTTTTTTTTTCACAAATTAGCAACTCTCCAGTAAGAGGACACTGCTCCCAAAAGGACAATCTGTAACTAGGTGTTGTCAGAGAGGTACTACTAGCTCATTTATCTTGTGGCATGATTGGTTCACCGTAGCGTCTATAGCATCTTCTTTGAGGGAAATGTGGACAAACCCTACACAGGCCTCATCTACCTCAGTTATGTAGACCAAGTTATTTTGATCAAATTCCACCAAATATTGATTTTAAATTTTTTATCGATAGAAGGCAATTGAATTTATAAAAGACACAAGGTGGTAATAAGACCAAATCCAAATAAATAAATAGTGTGTGACGTTTGGGTAACAGCATTGTTACCATCTTCAGACAAAGGTACTGTTTCAGTACTAGTTTAGTAAAGTAAAGTTTCAGTACTTTTGTCTGAAGATGGTAACAATGCTGTTACCGAAACATCACACACTATTTATTTATTTGGATTTGGTCTTATTGCCTTGTGTTTATAATCTATAATCCAAATTGTGCCTTATCAATCTAAAAGAAAGTAAAGAAGAGAAATTTGCTGAGTAACCAAATTTCAAAAATGGATTTTTAAAACATAAAAACTCTAAAATATGTTTTTACCCCACAAGCTCAGTCCACTTTTTAATAATAGTATACATGCATATATGAAGCAGTGTGTTATATATATATATATTTTTGCTTATCCCTAGTACACTTGGTACAGGCCATGATAATCATGGTGGGTAGAAGTAAGTGACTGCTTTTACTGTAAGTACACCACATGTCTACACATGTGCAGTTCAACATTGCACTTACAAATGTGCCAGAGCCCTGTTTGGTTACTTGCACTCACTGGTGTTATATTTTACAGCGTGCCAATACGCACAAGACTTCTGTACTTCACTGAATCCTGTTGCCAATAAATAGATCTTATTAATTAAAACACACAAAATCAATATTGTTATATAAATGTTTGAATACAAAGTCATCAAATTATTTATTAAGATTTCAAATAGAATGATCACTTGTGTTGTTGAAATCTTTATATACATATGTAGTATGTGGGCCGCTCTCTGTCCTTCATTCATTTCTTATCCAGTCTGTGTGGGTCGAAAACACTTTTAATTACATATTCTCAAACAGATGTTGAGAATATTTATGGTTTTTAAGATAGGTTGTGTTAATATTTTGTTGACTTAATCAAAACTACAGCAGAACAACCTCCATGAGAGGACACTCCTGCTAGGGAACATTTCTCTACAAAGGACAGTTTTCATCAGCAAAATTACCTTTTTTTTTTTCATTTAGCAACTCTCTGTAAGAGGACACCTCTCCCTAAAGGACACACTGTAACTAGGTGTTGTCAGAGAGGTAGTTCTACTGTAGCAACTCTCCAGTAAGAGGACACATCTCCCTAAAGGACACTCTGTAACTAGGTGTTGTCAGAGAGGTAGTTCTACTGTAGCAACTCTCCAGTAAGAGGACACATCTCCCTAAAGGACACTCTGTAACTAGCTGTTGTCAGAGTTTCTGCAAGAATCATTCTGAAACAATTGCTATCAAGCATTACACTGGAAGTCCTCCAATCTGATCTCTGACTGTGCAGGAGATGGAGCTCTCCATGAAATGCCTCAACAAAAACGACAATAAGGTGAGCACAAACGACAAGATGGTGGAATGCAGAATCTACTTTAACAACTACAACAGATGCAATACTTTCTGGGTAAGTAGAATATTCCAGTCTTTGTATGGAGGTTGAGTCTTTTAGGAGAGATTTTAAGCCAATACAACAGAAGCCATTATCACACCTCACATTGGATATTCCTGACTTAATATTAATATATTACATTTGTGTACACTACAATCTTGTGGTGCAATTCTAACTGATTTGAAAGTTTTATAGAAGTTATCTGACCTTAGTTAATTCATCTATCACAGAATGTATTGACAACTTGGTGCCGATTCTTGAGTGAAAATCTTCTCTTTGTTCCTGTCTACAAGTCATCATATAGTGTTCATTCATGATATTCACTTTACACAAAGCTTTACAAGCTTGATACCCTAATATGATTGAGTGGAGATAGGAAAGAAGACTTCACACAAAACACATGGCAAGTTGTCTTCTAAGCTTCTGACATGATTTCTTGTTAAAAAGTAAAGAATATTCTCAAATGGAACTATAAATGACATATGACCTTGATGACACATCTAGGTGTTTATAACGGGGACAAATTATCCTAATTGCAGAGATATTGATGTTTTAATAATTGAAGTGATTTAACGTTGCAGCATCCGTGCAATATTTCAACCAATCCTGTAGAACCTATTATATTTGAGTCAGTAAGGATTGTTTGGTTGTGTGTGAGGTCTTGTGCATCTAGTTGTATCCATAATGCACAATTTGGATTATAGATTACTAGACGAATGGCCCGGGCAACGCCCGGGGTTTACCCGAGTGCGAATATAATTTAAAAACGTTGTCTTGGGTGGTCGCTATTGACAGGGTGGTCTGTATAGACAGGTGGATGTATCACACAGCTGATAACAGGGTTGTCTAGAGTGGCCGCTATAGACAGGTGTATGTATCACACAGCTGATAACAGGGTTATCTGGAATGGCCGCTATATACAGGGTGGTCTGTATAGACAGGTGTATGTATCACACAGCCGATAACAGGGTTGTCTAGAGTGGCCGCTATAGACAGGGTGGTCTGTATAGACAGGTGTATGTATCACACTGCTGATAACAGGGTTGCCTAAGGTGACCGCTATAGACAGGGTGGTCTGTATAGACAGGTGAATGTAACACACTGATGATAACAGGGTTGCCTAAGGTGACCGCTATAGACAGGGTGGTCTGTATAGACAGGCAGCTGATAACAGGGTTGTCTAGAGTGGTCGCTATGGTCAGGGTGGTCTGTATAGACAGGTGTATGTATCACACTGCTGATAACAGGGTTGCCTAGAGTGACCGCTATAGACAGGGTGGTCTATATAGACAGGTGAATGTAACACACTGATGATAACAGGGTTGTCTAGGGTGGCCGCTATAGACAGGTGTAGGGTTGTCTAGAGTGGCCGCTATAGACAGGTGTATGTATCACACAGCAGATAACAGGGTTGTCTAGATGGCCGCTATATACAGGGTGGTCTGTATAGACAGGTGGATGTATCACACAGCTGATAACAGGGTTGCCTAGAGTGACCGTTATAGACAGGGTGGTCTGTATAGACAGGTGGATGTAGCACACTGCTGATAACAGGGTTGTCTAGAGTGGCCGCTATAGACAGGTGTATGTATCGCACAGCTGATAACAGGGTTGTCTAGAGGGGGGCAGGGAGGCCACGTGTTCGTGGCAGCCAATGGGCGCGCATTCTATCCGTGAGCTTCAGACATACAGACAGACAGAATAAGGCAATTATATAAGTAGATAATAAAATAAGACCTAATCCAAATAATTTATTAGTGTGTGACGTTTCTGCAACAACATTGTCACCATCATCAGAGAAAAGAATTTGTCATGTTTGCATTCTTTGGTCTGATGATGGTGACAATGTTGTTGCCGAAACGTCACACACTAATAAATTATTTGTATTAGGTCTTATTTTCTTTTATTCTATTGTCATGTAACATTATAATTTGCTGTAAAAAGAAAAAAAAAATCCTCCCAGATGTCTTTGGAGCAGTTCTTGTTACTGCTGCCATTCCTTAAATGTGCGCGTGCAAAATTTCACTCTCATCCATGTGATTTTTTGACATTTCTGGGAGTTTCCCACATTGGTCAGGCTAAGAGAGTGCAGGGATTTGGAAGAGAAAAGCCAAGCAGCATGTTGTTTATTAAACAATCCATATTCAACAAAAGGTCAAACATCTGTTTATTTGAGCCGCCCCCCCAGCAGATGTGGTTACCAAGCATCTGATTCAGTCGTCAGGAACACAAGGAGATTTGTTGGGTCCAATGGTGAACAAATGGGACTTTCAACTTCAAAGCTGCCGCTGTGTTTAGAACAATTTAAGTAAGATCAAAGGGATTGAGTTGAGTAGTGATCCTACACTTGGTAAATAACAATTGCTTCCACAGCCAAAGGTTGTTCCATCAGCTGTAGGATATTAGAGGGCCATGTGACTCCTTGGAAAGTTAAACCTATCTATCACCAGACAGTGAGCTATTGTAACTCTTCAATAAGAAATGGAGGAGTCCCATTGGGTGAAGAAAAAAGTGCATTTTCACCATGACACTGCACATAGTGGTTGCCACCAAACTGTAGGAATCACTGCTGTGCCCACCCTGGGATTCCCAGACAGAAGTCATGGTCCACAATTCCTGGAACACTGGCACTTGATAGCTCTAAAAGAGAGCTAGGTGGGAAAGCATTTTTTTAAAAAGTGTTTTCATTCTGAACACAGGTACCTATTGAACGGCCCTTGGTTGTTTACAAAATACTCATGTTAAAATGATCTTCAATCTTTAAAAACCTCTGTGTCCATGTAGAACCTAATGTTAAACAAATGTGCCGGCCATGTACAAGGAACTCAGCTCACAATGTTTCTTTCCCAAATAAAATAAACTTTCTACCATCCTTGTGTTTACCTGGAACTCTACGGTCCTTATGTCCATAGTTTGCTTTAACACCATAATCCCCCCATTAGTGTAACTTATATAAGCAGAATCATCCAATACAGTATCTAATAGCACCCTGTTGGATGAAATTGGCCTAACCACTGGGAGGGTTCCCTACTGAAGAGCCAGGCCCCCCTTCCACAATATTTTTTCATCGCAGTAAGGGCAGTATTTTTGTTTATTTTATTTGGAAAATAAAAATTCATGCTTAGCGATTTGTTTATCATACATATAGTATACTTTACTGAGAGGAAGGTATGACAAAGCACAATTTGGATTATCTCTATATATATAAAAATGAATGTTTGTATGTTTGTCTGTCTGTATGTCCTGTATACAAATTCGCAGTAGTTCACTAATTCAAACCAAAATTTCCATACATAGGTAAAAGAATACGGGGAAGACGATAGGCTATTTTAAAAATATATATAAATCAATTATTAAAACTATATATTTTTAGTCAGAAAATGATGATGACGATATTGCTGTATCATGTTTGATTATCAGATACAAAATTATATCGGGAGAAAAATTCCAAAAAGCAGAGACCACGGGTGAAACCAGTTCATTATTTTGTATGCAGGAACAAAATTCTAACAGAAAAACATTCATTCGAGCAGAAAACAAAAGCCAGATCATCTTTCTATAAAAATATCGCTTCTCAGACACAAAGTTTTGGAGCGGGACGTTTCACAAGAGTGACATCCACGGCGCCAATTTATAATTGTAACGAATAGTATTTGAATAGGGTACATTTAATAGGGTAAAACCCGGGCGTTGCCCGGGTCATTCGGCTAGTAGATTATAATAAAAGAAAATAAGACCTAATCCAAATAATTTATTAGTGTGTGACGTTTCGGGCAACAACATTATTTATTTATTTCTTTATTCTTTTGTCTGATGATGGTAACAATGTTGTTGCCGAAATGTCACACACTAATAAATTATTTGGATTAGGTCTCATTTTCTTTTACTGAGAGGAAGGTGTTTAATTATCAAAATGTAGTTTCTCTTGACCAGAGGAGGCAGGAAGTGTCAGTCAATGTGTAGATATGTAAAGCTGAAGAATTACTTTTCTGCACTAAGAGGTCACCATGTAAACTGTGAAGTTGGAATTAAAACTTGAAGGTACCAAATATTTATTTGTACCTTGTAGCTCAACTCTAGCAGTGATGAGAAACATTCCAGATGTGGTAGCTTTGTGTTTCTAAAAGATAGAATTGTCCGGTGTGTAGGAAGGTATGTCCAGTATGTAGGAAGGTATGTCCAGTGTGTAGGAAGGTATGTCCAGTATGTAGGAAGGTATGTCCAGTGTGTAGGAAGGTATGTCCAGTGTGTAGGAAGGTATGTCCAGTATGTAGGAAGGTATGTACAGTGTGTAGGAAGGTATGTCCAGTATGTAGGAAGGTATGTCCAGTATGTAGGAAGGTATGTCCAGTATGTAGGAAGGTATGTCCAGTATGTAGGAAGGTATGTCCAGTATGTAGGAAGGTATGTACAGTGTGTAGGAAGGTATGTCCAGTATGTAGGAAGGTATGTACAGTGTGTAGGAAGGTATGTCCAGTATGTAGGAAGGTATGTCCAGTATGTAGGAAGGTATGTCCAGTTTGTAGGAAGGTATGTTCAGTATGTAGGAAGGTATGTTCAGTATGTAGGAAGGTATGTCCAGTATGTAGGAAGGTATGTCCAGTTGGTAGGAAGGTATGTTCAGTATGTAGGAAGGTATGTCCAGTATGTAGGAAGGTATGTCCAGTTTGTAGGAAGGTATGTCCAGTTTGTAGGAAGGTATGTCCAGTGTGTAGGAAGGTATGTCCAGTATGTAGGAAGGTATGTCCAGTTTGTAAGAAGGTATGTCCAGTGTGTAGGAAGGTCTGTCCAGTATGTAGGAAGGTATGTCCAGTGTGTAGGAAGGTATGTCCAATGTGTATGTAGGAAGGTATGTCCAGTATGTAGGAAGGTATGTCCAGTATGTAGGAAGGTATGTCCAGTATGTAGGAAGGTATGTCCAGTATGTAGGAAGGTATGTCCAGTGTGTAAGAAGGTATGTCCAGTGTGTAGGAAGGTATGTCCAGAGTGGCAAGATGTGTGCAGAACAATGTGATGTGGAAACGGAGGCGGAACGGTGTCTACCCCCTCCCTGCCGCCCCCCTGAGAAGCGAGAAGCCATCAAGAAGCACTATTTGGAAACCAATGAGTTGAAATGTTTAGATTGACATCCTAAATAAATTATATTTATTTATTTCCTTACCATGTGTCTTTCAGAACAATCTTGGAAATAATCCTACCTCTTGCTGCTACCTTTGGTCTCTCATTAATTTTGGATCAATTTTCTCCTATGGAGAGGTGCTCCAGTGATGCATGCCAGTGGTCAACTCCATGCTAGATACCTGAGGGGTCAGTGGTGTAAGCCATCCACAGCCATGGATCAAACCCCACACTTTATTCTAAAGAAAAATTGCTTCAATGGCCCCCAAATATTGCTAACCTCACCTGTGAGTACAAAGTAACCATATTGTGCTCTGACACACTTCAAGTGCAAAAGTCAAATTGCTTTCCAGATATGTAGACATGTGGTGTACTTCAAGTAAAAGCAGTCACTAACTACCCACCATGATTATCATGGCCATGTGTGTACTAAGGACATGTACCAGCCTACATACAGTTCTATAGCTCCACTGTGCTGTGATGGCATTTCTGTTGGAACTAAGAAATAATCTATTGGACAGAGAGCTACATCCTTCAACTGGTGAACATCCACCATCTTTGTCTGGACTCCCTACAGTAGCCATGATAATCATGGATGGTAGTTAGCGATTGTAAGTGTACACCACATGTCTATATATGTTGAAAGAAATTCGTCTTTTGCACTTACAAGTGAACCAGTTTTGTTACTTGCATTCACTGGTGAGGTTGGACTTCTGCAAGAAACTGGGACCATTGATTTGATACAGGATTCGATCTGGTGTCGTGACAGTTTATACCAATCCTCCTCCTTCAAGAAGTTTTGTAAAATTGTTGTCAAATCTTCCCTAATTGTTGTAAATGTCACCACTCAATAACCAAACAGGACTCTGCAGCCTTGTAAGTGTACATCTGAACTGTACGAGGGCGGTTCAGTAAAGGTCTGTGTTCAAAACACAATTTTTCTAAATCAAGTTATTTTTCAATTAGTCCTCTGATATACCTCCCAACACACATCACTTTCCCCCAAAAGTGCCAAGGTCTCAGAAATATGCCCTTCATCTGGGCAATAATTGAGCAGCCAATTGTTCATGTCTGGGATCAGGTAGAAGGAGGCCAGGTACACAGCAGTGATCCATAACATGATTCACACAGTTTGGCTGTGGCAACTCCGAATGCTGGTGCATTGTCATGGTGAAAAATCAAATTTTTTCTTCACCAAATGACTCCTTCAATTTTCTTGTCGAAGCAGTCAAATAACTAACTCACTGTTGTATTGTCCAGTTTTGACCTTTTTTCTAAGAAGTCTCCAAGAATGACGACCTTCCTAAAAAACCGTCGCAGTAACTTTCCCCGCATATGGGACCGCCTTCTATGGAGCAGATTCCCCTGAACTAACCAACCAGTTGTGTGTTTGGATTATTTATAATGTCTAGATTTACTTTCTAATCAGTTTATAAAATAAAGTAGAATAAGGAATTGCACAAAACTTGCAAGCATTTAACAAGTGGTATGAGGAAATGGCAACATTCGAAATTTTACCGATTTTTGCAAATTTATTTTCTTGTTTGTTTCTTGATTTCTGAGGTTGAATGTTTGTTGAATCAGATCTCAACTACAACATTTGGATCTAGCTTAAATTGTTCCAAACACACAGCTTTGAAAGTCACCATTGTGCTCCCACAGTGAGCGGGCCATCTGCCCAGTAACCAACCTTTCATGTATAAAATCACTGTCAGCACACTTTTGCCGTTGGATCAGACAGATCCTGTCATGGTGGACATTTCTATCATTTCCTCAGGTGCCACATTTGCTGGACAATCACCACCACATATTGATGTTCAACCTTTCTTAAATCGACCAGTATCTGGAGAAGGATGGCTTTGCTTTTATCTCCACTTGTGTTTTCCTCCTCCGAAAGTGAACCAAACGACCCTGCATGATATTAGCCTGAACAAATTATAACAATCCCATTTATTGGAGCAGGTTTAAATAAAAGCCAGCGCAGGGCGGTAACAACTTGCTTTAACAACACTATCTGTATTAAAATATAGGAACTACCCTCGTATAGATGTGGTACATCCATGGTGTTGTTGCCTCAGTGAATAATCTCGTAGATAAATTACACTGGTCAACAACATTTGTTGAGCTAATGTAATGATGTTTACTTTAAAAATGCTTACGTAACATTTTCTGCATTATTACTGTATATACCAATTTATAGAAAAAAATGGTTATCCTGCAAGAACTATGGGTGATGGAAAACTTCTGATTTCATTTTTGAATTCAGCATGAAAAGTTACATTAGAATCAACATCAGTTTTTCTCGGCAATGCTGCTATTAATCAATGTTGTTGGGTGACCATCAAGGTCAACTTCAGCTGACACTATGGACACAGATATTCTCCAATGTCAGTGACCATCTCTCTCATCTAGTGACCTTCTGGTAGCTTTCTTGACCTCTTCCAGCCAGCTCATTGTAGGCCTTCCTTCAATTTTCCTGACATCATCTTTCATAATCGATTTTCTTCATTAGTTTCTGAAGTCTTTGTTTGCCTATTTGGGATTCTGGGTATGTAATAGGATTAATTTCATTTAGGATTGAAATATTTGATCATAAATATCTGTTCATGTTCTTTCTCCCTTTCAGCTCTCGCATCCAAAAGTGACCACAGGAATACCAAGGCCTCTCTCTTGTTGCAACATTGTTGTAAATAGATTTCCACATAGTTGGGGCTCTCCAGAGTTCTCTATTATCTAAACACATTTGTCTGCCCACACTCCAGGAGTTAACCAGATAACTCATTGATGTTTGTTGCCTTCCCTCCAGTTACAAACTATTTCATTGGGAAATTTACATATCTGAAGTTAACTTAAAGTTTATTCAAAGCCTATTCTCAAATTCGCTGCATTGTCATCGTCAAAGAGTTCGTGGGGGGACCAACCCATCCAGTCCTATTTTGCTGAGTTTCTTGAGACCACAAATGATGGCCTAATGTTGGTCCAATTGAAGTTTTCAGCCAACAGTCCTTCAGGGCTGACAAAAATGTCTGGTCGTCCAAATGTTACGGGGAACGCTTTCTGCATTACACACACCGGTGTGTATCTACCGACTTCTAGGACAAAATCTTTCAAATTGCTGATTGTTCCTTCTCTAAAAAAGTTCATTGAGATGGTGAAATGGTTGCGCTGTTGCATTCCAACCTACTGGGAGAGGAGAATATGGCATTCTTTGTTACCATGAGAGGATTATTTTCACTTTTTAAAAATAAACAAAATTCCAAATTAAAAAAAAAAAAAAAAGTCGCAGAAAAAAAGCCACAATAATTTTTTTCAGCCCAATAATATCGGAAGTCAGGCTGTCCTATTTAGCTTTGAAGTGTGTGCATGGAGCAAGAGTCCTCTTGTGCCGCTGGAATACAGCAGTCACTTTCTTTAGTATTGTTTTCTACAGCTGGAATTTTGTCAGGGAAAGCTTGAAGTTAGTGAACTGCTATAGGACAATAACGTCCCATCTATATTCAAGAACTAAAACTATAAAAGAACGACTGTTTCTTTTTCAAATCAAACAAACTTTCTACTGTCCTTACTGCGTTGAAAGAATATTAGAAGAACTTTGCTCATCAGTGGGAAACCCTTCCAGACTTTAATCCACCAGACCGCTTTTTTAGACCTCTAATCCTGAATTTGATGATTTTCCATATAAATGTGACACTGTAGGGCGGAATTTTGATTGTGGCGTTTAATTGAACTTTGAACATAAGTGTTTAGGACAGTAGGATTACATGTGAATATATTTGCATTGAGCAATGCTCTTCCACAAACAATAAAGGCCAGTTAGGTATAATTGAACACAAGGCAATAACGCGCCATCTATGTATACAGGGAGTACCAGGTAAATTGGGAATAGCTTTGGCAAACCATAAGGCAAATACTACTTTAGATTTTTTTTTTTTTTCATTCCGTAGCCAAACTCATGTAAACGTGACAGCACAGGCATGTACAGTGTAGTGATAGACAATAATCGAAAATTCAAAAATCGAGCGGCCATCGGCTCTGCGCGCCGGAAGAAGCCCCAAACGGTTTTATCGTGTCAGAAAGCAGTTTGATGAGGCCGACAGTAACAAAGAGGGGATGGCTGCAAGGGGAAAAAGAACTCGCGTCGATCCGACAGGGCAAGAGGCGAAGAATTTGTCAAAAATGCCGAAGAGAAGATTGATGGAAACCCTGGCAAGAGCATGAGGGCCATAGCCAAGGAAATGGACGTTGGCTCTATGACATTTGTCATAACTCTCCACGAGGACCTTGGTCTCAAGTCCTATGTCCTTCGGAGAAAGGCCAGTTGCTGATTGAGAATATGATGGATAAAAGGAAAGGCAGTTGTCCACCTCAACAACTTAAAACATGACTTTTGTGGCAGGCTGGGATTCTTCTCTGATGAAAATAACTTTGAAGTGGACCAAATGGTAAATCTCAGGAAAGATCGCTGGATCTGTAAATACTAAATTTCCTGTCTCCGTGATGGTCCTTGGTGTTATCATCAGGGAAGGTGATTTCATGCCTTCCCATTTCTTGCTAACAACGCTGTTACCGAAACGTCACACAATTTGGTCTTGTTACCTTTTGTTTCTAATCTATAATCCAAATTGTACCTTATCATCCCTTTTAATCTCTTTTCTTTTTCTTTTTTTTTTTAAGAGAAATTTCTCGAAACATTTCAGATTTTATTCTTTTTTTTTTTTTTTTTTTGTCAAGCAGATCGATGTCTCGTTTACTCTCCAAGACTGTCAGTACCGGGATGTGCGCCACAGAACAGAAGACGACAAATGGGGAAAATTTCGCAGCCGGAAGCTGTTTCTACAGGAATGGCGGTCGTTGCCGCCCGCGATCGAAGGCCAACCGGCCCGCACCAAGGTCGTTTCAAATTGCCCAATCTGGCCGATGTATGCCGGGGGGGGGGGAGAAGGATTCTTGAGCAGCTTGGTCAATAAAGATCTCCTGTTCAGGATTCATGTTTGTGTATAAAGTTGCGGGAGAATGGTATTCGTATATCAAAACAGCCACCTCTCCCTTTAAAATGCATTAAAATAATGCATTTTTTTGGTTATTTCACTCCAGTACAAAACGTAATGGTGGTGACGAATGATCCAAAACGGGTGTTGTACATTTTTTACATGGAGAGGAGGTAACTCTTTTGTATGGTACATATTCATCTACACTCATGGACAAAACTTAAGGAAGTTGTACCTTTCAGCATGTATATCGGGATTGAGTCAATAACTATGAAAGATATTACAATGATCTTTATTGAAGACACACGAGATAACCAATATACACTCATGGACAAAACTTAAGGAAGTTGTACCTTTCAGCATGTATATCGGGATTGAGACAATAACTCTGAAATATATTACAGGGACCTTTATTGAAGACACACGAGATAACCAATATACACTCATGGACAAAACTTAAGGAAGTTGTACCTTTCACCATGTATATCTGGATTGAGACAATAACTCTGAAAGATATTACAGTGACCTTTATTGAAGACACACGAGATAACCAATATACACTCATGGACAACACTTAAGGAAGTTATACCTTTCAGCATGTATATCGGGATTGAGACAATAACTCTGAAAGATATTACAGTGACCTTTATTGAAGACACACGAGATAACCAATATACACTCATGGACAACACTTAAGGAAGTTATACCTTTCAGCATGTATATCGGGATTGAGACAATAACTCTGAAATATATTACACTGACCTCTTTTGAAGACACACGAGATAACCAAGTGCGAACAAAATTGCCTCTTGTCTCCTTCAAAAAAAAAAAAAACAGACGACCGGCGATATAAAAGACTTTCCATTTCCTTAAGTTTTGCGCATGAGTGTATGTGTTGATACCAATACATTGACACACCCCGGCATGAAGGACATCTTTGTTTACATCGACATTTCGGTAAATAGCTTTCGCCTTCTTCAGGAGGGAAAAGAAACGTTAGCAGCCGTCCCGCGCCCTCAGATGGCTCCAAACGGCTAGATGTAGAGAGACAAAATATGGTAAACAAAATGTATGAAATAAAACAAGTGGATTTTTATATTTTAAAATGGTACAAAGCTAGAGACTAATGGAGGTGAAATATTGAAAACACCTGCTCAATATATATGCATATAGTTTTTTTTTGTAATATTTCAGTACCTTATTATATATAATACAAATAAGATAATTTTAGGTTAGATATTAAGTATTGTAAATGTAAAACTAAAAAAAGGCTTGTTTTTGATAAATGATATTGTCGCGTCTGGACCCTACCGGTTCTTTGCGACAACGCCGCTTCCTCCGTGGATCACCTACTCCGGCTCCCGTTGCTCTTCCTTGCAGCTTTTCCCCGCAGGCCACCCAAAGACGTCCTGAGTACCACCTCTCCAGTGGAAACTCCCTTCCTCTGGCAGTATCTCTCGGCCTTACCACTGGTGGGGGGACACGAGAGACTTACAGAAGAGTAGCAGCAGCAGCCTGGCGATGATGGCAATGGCGAGAGTAACGACAGAAGGCGGCACGGAGACTTGAAGCACTGTCTTTATTGTCATCCACTACTAAACATTACATTTAAATGAGATAATAAACAATGGGTATTTACATTATATTGCATCCTGGGGCCAACACAAAAGCGTATTTACAGTTAACCTCCCCAGGAAACGGGACCACAGCAGTCGGCGACTCCCACATCAGCCAGAGAAGGGAAACAGGCGAAAGCGCCATCTATTGGCGGAGGTTGTAATCATTTGGAGGCCTTACACGCGACACTATTTAATAAATTAAAATTATGATGATAAAAACCTTCCGGCGGGAAGTTTATATAGAAAGAAAGAACGAAGACAGAACCATGATGATGATAATTTCCAATATTTAAATTAAAAGGTGAAGAAAGAGTTTTCCTTCCTGAGGAGAGATTTGTGTGGTTTAAAGTAAATCTCAGGAATGTTTATCTATATTTCTCACCTAGCTTAACTAATTTTCAACAGAGAAACCGGAATCATTTTTCGCACATTGTTTGATACCCACCTTTATAAAAATGGCCATTCCATTTATAAATTTGCATATCTATGAAAGATATCGATATTATGACATATATATTGTAGGTTCTCCAATTTTGCATATTTCCCCAGTGATGATGTGTAGCCTCCACTTTGGTTCCTTCCACGTGGTGCCAGCACATGGCGAGTATTGTGGTGAGGTCGAGATTTCTGAGTGGTGCGGTCAAGGTAGCCTCGATACCAAAGTGGTGCAGATAGCCTCGGTACCAGAGCGAAGCCGACATTCAGAGAATTCAGTGACATTAACATTTGCTGCACTCTGATGTAACATCGCGTTTCCCAATCTCTATTGCACACACACGTTGTCGCAAAATGAGAAAAGACAAACAAACGTAACGACAACAAAATACACTCAGAGACAAAACTTAAGTAAGTTTCAGCTTGTATATTGGGACAATAACTCTGAAAGATATTACAGTGACCTTTATTGAAGACACACGAGATAACCAAGTGTGAACAGCCTCTGTCTCCTTCAAATATAAAACTTCCTCAAGTTTTGTCCATGAGTGTATTTGGATCAACCATACTGTTATCATTTAGTAGTGAGCCCAGGAGTTACCACGTACAGACCCTGGCTGACACCTTTTTGGTTTACAATGTCAGTGGAAGTCCAATTACTCAGGTGGGAAGATTTATTTCTTGGGAGATTTTCAAGGAATTCTGGACTTAATTTGGTGATTTCTAAAACAATTATCCCCCCCCCCCCTTTTTTTTTTTTTTTTTTGGCCGTTAATTTAGCCAACCAATATTCTGGGTTAATAGATTTGCTGATATTTATTCTGACAGATGGCGCAACCCATCCTCCACTTCCAATTGCGCGATCAGGAAATACTTTTTTCTTAATAAATATTCCGCTACAATAACTTCTCCCCCATTCCAGCCGTACATGGTCGCCTCCGTAGGCCGCCGCATCGTCCTGGCCGCAGGTCGCCGTGGCGTGGTACAACACTTGTATGTTTCCAAGACTTGTTTCCGCGGCAACTCTGGCTTTCAGTTAATTTGCATATCTATCGGTCTCGGAGATCTCCAGCCTGCCCACATGGAGACAAAGGGTCTATAGTGAGATTTAAGGAGAGTTTTTTTTTTTTTTTACTTCCACCTTTCATCCTGGTTGATAACAAGCGGTCCAAGACATACATCTTCGGACTTCTGGAAGCAAGGTGCCGCCGAGTCAAGACCTACGCTAGGTGTGGTTGATGTAAAGTTTGGTTGAGTTATTACCGCCATTTGGGAATAATACAATCGCCGACGTGGTACCACGGTACACAGAAATTAGCACCAGCAATATGTCTCTTCTACCTATCGAGGTGCGTGATTTGCCTTTACATCAAGAACCAACTTCCAGTTGCATATCTCCCGGATCCAGTTTGCATCTTCGCACCGGTTTAATCGCCCCGCGGGGTCAACGCCAGCAATTAGGGGGCCCGGTGGGTTGGCTGGAGGAATGTCCGCCGAGGAATGGGGTTGACAGCTTCGACTTTGTGGGAGATCTGCAGTCATGGGTTGGTAGATCGGTGTGCTGCTGGGGTGTTGTCTGTAGCCGTGGGTTGGTAGATCGGTGTGGTGCTGAGGTGTTGTCTGTAGCCATGGGTTAGTAGATCGGTGTGCTGCTGGGGTGTTGTCTGTAGCCGTGGGTTGGTAGATCGGTGTGCTGCTGGGGTGTTGTCTGTAGCCATGGGTTAGTAGATCGGTGTGCTGCTGGGGTGTTGTCTGTAGCCATGGGTTGGTAGATCGGTGTGCTGCTGGGGTGTTGTCTGTAGCCATGGGTTAGTAGATCGGTGTGCTGCTGGGGTGTTGTCTGTAGCCATGGGTTAGTAGATCGGTGTGTTGCTGGGGTGTTGTCTGTAGCCATGGGTTAGTAGATCGGTGTGCTGCTGGGGTGTTGTCTGTAGCCATGGGTTGGTAGATCGGTGTGTTGCTGGGGTGTTGTCTGTAGCCATGGGTTAGTAGATCGGTGTGCTGCTGGGGTGTTGTCTGTAGCCATGGGTTGGTAGATCGGTGTGTTGCTGGGGTGTTGTCTGTAGCCATGGGTTAGTAGATCGGTGTGCTGCTGGGGTGTTGTCTGTAGCCATGGGTTAGTAGATCGGTGTGCTGCTGGGGTGTTGTCTGTAGCCGTGGGTTGGTAGATCGGTGTGCTGCTGGGGTGTTGTCTGTAGCCATGGGTTGGTAGATCGGTGTGCTGCTGGGGTGTTGTCTGTAGCCATGGGTTGGTAGATCGGTGTGCTGCTGGGGTGTTGTCTGTAGCCATGGGTTGGTAGATCGGTGTGCTGCTGGGGTGTTGTCTGTAGCCGTGGGTTGGTAGACCGGGGTGTTGTCTGTAGCCGTGGGTTTGTATATCGGTGGGGGATCCTCACACTAGCAGACATCGCTATACGAAGGACACTTGCCAAAAGTACCATTTTTTAACCAATTGAAAGCTCTCCGGTAAGAGGACACATCTACCCTAAAGGATACTTTGGCTCTGTAACTAGGTGTTTTCAGAGAGGTAGTTCTACTGTAGCAACTCTCCAGTAAGAGGACATCTCTCCCTAATGGACACTCTGTAACTAGGTGTTGTCAGAGAGGTAGTTCTACTATAGCAACTCTCCAGTAAGAGGACACCTCTCCCTAAAGGACACTCTGTAACTAGGTGTTGTCAGAGAGGTAGTTCTACTGTAGCAAATCTCCAGTAAGAGGACACCTCTCCCTAAAGGACACTCTGTAACTATGTGTTGTCAGAGAGGTAGTTCTACTATAGCAAATCTCCAGTAAGAGGACACCTCTACCTAAAGGACACTCTGTAACTAGGTGTTGTCAGAGAGGCAGTTCTACTATAGCAAATCTCCAGTAAGAGGACACCTCTCCCTAAAGGACACTCTGTAACTAGGTGTTGTCAGAGAGGTAGTTCTACTGTAGCAACTCTCCAGTAAGAGGACATCTCTCCCTAAAGGACACTCTGTAACTAGGTGTTGTCAGAGAGGTAGTTCTACTGTAGCAACTCTCCAGTAAGAGGACACATCTCCCTAAAGGACACTCTGTAACTAGGTGTTGTCAGAGAGGTAGTTCTACTGTAGCAACTCTCCAGTAAGAGGACACCTCTCCCTAAAGAACAAACTGTAACTAGGTGTTGTCAGAGAGATAGTTCTACTGTAGCAACTCTCCAGTAAGAGGACACCTCTCCCTAAAGGACACTCTGTAACTAGGTGTTGTCAGAGAGGTAGTTCTACTGTAGCAACTCTCCAGTAAGAGGACACCTCTCCCTAAAGGACACTCTGTAACTAGGTGTTGTCAGAGAGGTAGTTCTACTGTAGCAACTCTCCAGTAAGAGGACACCTCTCCCTAAAGGAGACTTTGTAACTAGGTGTTGTCAGAGAGGTAGTTCTACTGTAGCAACTCTCCAGTAAGAGGACACCTCTCCCTAAAGGACACTCTGTAACTAGGTGTTGTCAGAGAGGTAGTTCTACTGTAGCAACTCTCCAGTAAGAGGACACCTCTCCCTAAAGGGCACTTTGTAACTAGGTGTTGTCAGAGAGGTAGTTCTACTGTAGCAACTCTCCAGTAAGAGGACACCTCTCCCTAATGGACACTCTGTAACTAGGTGTTGTCAGAGAGGTAGTTCTACTGTAGCAACTCTCCAGTAAGAGGACACCTCTCCCTAAAGGACACTTTGTAACTAGGTGTTGTCAGAGAGGTAGTTCTACTGTAGCAACTCTCCAGTAAGAGGACATCTCTCCCTAAAGGACACTCTGTAACTAGGTGTTGTCAGAGAGGTAGTTCTACTGTAGCAACTCTCCAGTAAGAGGACATCTCTCCCTAAAGGACACTCTGTAACTAGGTGTTGTCAGAGAGGTAGTTCTACTGTAGCAACTCTCCAGTAAGAGGACACCTCTCCCTAAAGATCCTTTGCTCTCAACTAGGTCAATTAAACAGAAATCGCTGATGCCATTTAAAACACGATATATAAACCATTCATTTCTATATATTTCACCAAACTGGGTCACGAGCACTCAAGCCAAAAGGTTTTTCCTTCATGGCCCTAATACGACAAATTAAAAATTCAAACACGTGAAGATTCTTCCCATCAAGGCCGTGAAGTAAAACATGTCGGCTTGAAAGCTCAGTTTGAGGGAAACAAAGAAAGGAATAAGTTCTCAACTAGGTGTCGTTCAGAGAGAGGTTGAACTGTGATGTGGTTTTTCAAAAATAAATTGTATATTTGTGTCTGTGTGCGTGAGGGGAGTACTTTGGTGGCAAAATTCCAATCACTGAGTGGCCAACTCTCATATTGTAACGTTTTCTATTTAGAAATCAGTGATAATTACAACACTTTTGGATTTGAATTTAATTTCAAAACAACAAATTTAACCTTAACACATGTAAGCACGGTCATAACTTATACAAAAGTACATAAACAATAACACATTAAATGTTGCCGCCACTACCTAACTATAAAGAAGAAAAAATCAAATAAAACTAAATATTTTGCATCAATAAATACAAAGCACGTTACATGTGGCACAAGGGAGTACAACACATGTCATTGATGGAACAAATGGCTGAGGTATTTATTGCCTGAACTGAGGCTAAGTATTCAGCTGGACACCACGGAAGGATCAGTTCCTGCCGGGTCTCAGGAAATCTGGCTCCTCCCCTAACGCGCGTCCAGCACGTGGCGGTAGATGCCAGTCTCGCACAGGTGCTGGATCCACCTATCCCAACCAACATCCAGGATGGTTCTGTGGTGAAGTGACGGCTTGGAGCTTCCGAGCCGTTTGACCTTGGTGGTAGTACACGTGGTATACAGGCCATGATAATCATGGTGGGTAGTTAGCGACTGGCTTTACTGTAAGTACACCACATGTCTACACATATACAAATAAGCTCGACTTTTCCACATACAAGTGAGACAGAACCCCGTTTGGTTACTTGCACTCATTAGTAGGATTGGGACCAAAGTGGGATTCGATCCCTTGTCGTTGAAAATCGACGTTTTCACTCCGCTCAATCTCCCGTTTTACGTTGATATTCTCATTCAAAGTTTTCCCCATTGTTCTGCAAGCTTGAGCGTCATGCTGAGGTATGAAGACAGCGTAGGATGACGTCACCTCCCCACACAGATTGTAGGTACAACCAACAACGTATACGTCACCACTACCCTAGGTAGCTGTTACAAAGTTACCGTGTGTGACCTTCTATCTCGGCCCGTTGGGAACGGGTGTTTTCTCACATTACACGTGCGACCTTTCACCAGATAAATTTGCGAGCTAGACAAACGCTCTGTCTTCCCTCCCCCCAAATTTCACATTCCTCTAAACGAATTATTATCGGTGTGTGGCCCGTGATCATCCCCGATATCTGCAGCTTGAACAGCGGATTTGTATCAATCGGATTCGGAAATAAGTACTGAAAAGTACTCCCTTAAAATAACATTTTAAAATACACTCATGGAGACAAAACTATTGTAGAGTGCTAACCCATTGTTGGCCTCACTGTTCCGCGAACTTATCGGCCGTAGTTCAACGAGGGATACATATGGTCAGTTCTCACTGGGAACATGGCGTTATCCGTTGGCGTCTCACAACCCGGCGGTTTCACCTTCTAGACTGCGGAGGGTCACACAGAGATCTTTCTGTGAACCCTAAAGAGGTCTTGATGAAAACTACGTGTTGTGAACTGCTGTAACAGAATATACAAGGTGCGTTCATTAATTTCCAGGACTGCTCTGTATCTTTGAAAAAATAAAACAAATAAAAAAAACTAATTTAATATTTTTCAAAATATGCCCCTCCTGCCTCAATACACCTGTTCCATCTTTTTTTCCAATTGTCGAAGCAGGAGATAAAATCACTTTTTGAGAGGTTCCTCAAGGTTGCCTTCGATTCAGCTTGTATCATATCAACGTTGTCAAATTTCCTTCCTTTTAACTTCATTTTCAATTTAGGATAGAGGAAAAAGTCATTGGGGGCTAAGTCGGGGGAATAGGGTGGATGAGGGATCTGTATGGTTGAATGCTTGGCCAAGAACTGCAAAACAACATGAGCTGTGTGCGGCGCTCATTATCGACGTGAAGTATCCAGTCATTGTTTTGCCATCTGAAAGAGGTCTTTTAAGGCGCACTGCCTCCCTTAAGCGCCTCATTATCCCCAAATAAACCTCTTGATTAATTGTACGTCCGAAAGGAATAAATTCATGGTGAACCAAACCATTAATATAAAAAAATGTAACAAGCAATGTCTTGACTTTGGATTTTGTAAATCTTGCCTTTTTGGGTTTCGGTTCCCCTCTTTCAATCCATTGGCTGGATTGACGTTTGGTTTCCGGGTCATACTGATACACCCATGTCTCATCCCCGGTAATGATTTTTTGCATCCATTCTGGATCGGTCCGAGTCATTTCAAACATGTTTTTGCAGACATCCATTCTAACCTCCTTTTGTTCCTCTGTTAGAATCCGGGGAACAAATTTTGAAGACGTACGGATCATGTCCAAATCTTTTGTTACTATTTGATGATACAGTCCTACAGATAGTCCAGTCTCTGAAGATAAGTCTTTAATAGAAATTATTCTGTTAGATTTAATTAATTCCTTTATTTTGAGCTAGTTTTCCTCGCAACGTAATGATCTTGGACGCCCAGTATGCTGATCATCGTTAACCTTTTCCCGACCTTTTTGGAAGCGTGAAAACCATTCAAAAGTTCTTGAACGGGATAAAGCTGCATCGCCAAAAGCTTCTTTAATCAATTCATACGTCTCAGTAGTACTTTTTTTTAATTTAAAACAAAACTTAATGCAGATTCTCTGCTCTTCGAAAATGGCCATTTTAAAATTAGAAATGCGAACCTTACAAGGAAGTTGTTTTGTTCTATTTTTAGATCGGTGCGTGCGCCACGAGACTCGTGCTTTCAGTCAGGTGTGGTCGAATGCCCAATATTTAACTCTGTATAAAAAATTGTTCTTTAGCTTTTTTATTTATTTTATTTTTTAACCAGTCCTGGAAATTAATGAACGCACCTTGTATGTCTTAGTTGTAAACCACGATGTTTGGTTACATCCAATAATTACGCCATGTTTAGGAAGAACAACTGCTCGTTATTTCTATCAACCCACAAGCGGCGACGAAGATGGGATCGAAATTTTCTAAATGTTTAATGGCTATAATTAAAATACTTATCTACTGCAATGTAGAAAATTTGATGAAATTTTGTGAAAAATCATTGCTCGATACATTATATCTTTAACATAGGTAAATACATGTTCTGCAGTCCTAGAATCATATGTCCACAGTATTCTCTTTAAACCCCCATTATTGTATATTCCATGACCACAATACAGGGTATATGAGAAATTCAGTCCAATATAATAGTAGAGCGGTCTGGAGATTAAAATTACGAAACCCCGCTGGGAGGGTTCTCCACTGATGAGCCACGCCCTCCTCCTCCATTCATTGCAGTAAAAGCTCTATATATAAGTAGAACAACAATCCAGGCTCCTGGAGCGCTAGAAATAGATTTTAATTCGATGTTAAAGAAAAATTAGCGTTAAAATGTACATAGTTTCAGCTGTAGGAGGCGCTGATGTGATATTGTAAACTAGATGTAAGCAAGAACTGATGACACAAGACTGGAACACTGTGGGACAATTCAGTGGTTAGGCCGTTGAGAGTGCGGACAACTCCTGACCTTTGAGTTGACACTTTGTAAACTGAATTTTGTACATTCTGGTCATACGACCGTTGGACCGACATAACTTTGTCATCACTAACAAAAATAACACGTTTTTTAATATGTTTTTATTATTCAAATTTTATATAGTTTTCTAAAAAAAATGTAAAAGCTTTGTGTATGTGTGTGGAGTGATTTTTTAATATATTTGCGGATATTGGAAGTTTGGTAGCTCTGCGGCCATCTAAAACCTTCTCTCACGTCGTTTATACTCTTGCTTAGAGTCGGTGGCCGAGTGGTCTAAACCCTTCGACCGCTACGACCCGGGATGGAATCCCTCACTGGATGACACCACCACCGTACTCTTGTTTAATTCTGGTAAATCTCAACCTCGAATTGATCGCGTATTTATCTACCATATATATATATATACTGGGTTTCTCTCTAAATTGTCTTTTATAGTGTTTCAATGTCACTCTCCTCTATGGTACCATCTGTGCACCACATGTCTACACAAGTAGAAAGCGCGCAGTCCGACTTTTGCACTTACAAGTGTTTTTTTTTTTTTTTTTAATTATTATTTAAGTAACCCAGGTTCCTGGAGCGTACAGAAGTCGCCAACTACCCGCTTACAAGTGTACCAGAGTCCCGTTTGGTTACTCACTTGTAGCGTTGGACTTTTGTAAGAATCGGGGGAGCTATTGAAGCAATTTTTCTTCAGAAAAAAAAAAGTGTCCAATGCGGGATCCGGGTCGTGGCTGTCGACAGTTTACACCACATTGTGACCAGGTTTCAGTGTTGTCAAGACGAACTAGAGAGACGCCGGCGCAAGTTGGTTCTCGTCTAATTCTGACCAATCATTGCTAAGGTGTGACGTCATATAGGTGTTGTACCACCAACCCAGCAGTGGTAGTATCACCTGACCGGAAGTCCACATGGACCTGACGCGATGTAAAATGGCCCCTATACACAGACAGGAAGTTGTAATCCATTTAGCATTACCCAGGGTGCACCACGTGAAGGCGGATTACACTACACCCCGAAAGAGGAAGAGGTCGCCTTGACGCCCCCTACGCGGGGGGACTTAAACAGGTACAAAACAAAGGGCCGACACGACAACGCGGTGTCCAGCAAATAAAGCTGCAGTGTCCCAAAGCGGCAGAATTTGATGGACGACGTTGAAGGCGGCCCTAGGTTCTGAACCTGGAGTCAACCCACGTGGAGCGGACGCCAACGACCAGATCCCCTTCCGGGACAACTACTAGAGTCGGGTTCGGCTTATATAGCCGGCACTGGACGGGGGCGGGATCAAACGGGTAGTTTGGGGAATAACTCTGTTTCTCGGGGTTTGGGCTGGATTTTATCTTCCTTAGTGCGGACATAGTTGTCTGCGATGGTCAGATTTATTTGCATAAGTAAGGGTGTGAGGTAGAAACATGCAAACATTTCGCGCTAGGCTCGCCATCTATTGTTGAAGTTTGTAGCAATTCTCGGCTGCCGGCGATAACTTCTAAACAATCGGTGAGACGTAGATACAAACTCTATTTGCATATGTTCAACGAACGGCAGCCAGTTTTAAACCGAATTAACATTTTATTTTAATTAATCTAAAAGACAAATTGTGTTTTATTTCTTAATTTTTTTTTAACTTGATGTGTAAAATAATGACGAATAAACTAAATGGACAACTTAAAATATTTTATTTGCTCTAGCAGACAATGGTTAAATAAAGAAAAAATTGAATAAATAAAAAGTGAGATAGGAATATGTGTGTTTTCCACTGAATTCTTTTCCTATTCTCTCAATACTGCCGCCATCTTGCAACCCAATTTTTTTTTAAATCATAAAAAAGCAGGATTTTTTTCGACTTCTTTTTTAATTGCGTCATTTTAAATAATAGAAAGCAATGCCTGTTCGTTGGAAAAGATGTAGAATTACTTTATGTGGACCAGACCACACATGGATATAAATGGTGATTGTATAAAATTCACTTCAAAACATTCCGACGCTTTGTGTCCAGTGTCAGCAAAAAACATTTCACCACCACTTATAGGTTGGCTTTTAATACAGCTTCTAGTAAGTTTTTACATAGATTCGAGGCAGTTTTTTTGGATTGTAAAACTCTAAGGGAAGGTTGGAGAGAGGGATATCTGAAAATTTTAAAATTTATTTCTCCTTTCAATTCATAAACAGTAACTTCAACACCAAGTGTCAACGAGCCGTGTAAATATTTACATATAGAATTGCTACAATATGATCTGTGAATTAAATGCCATTCTACAAAGTGTTCTAAGATACCAACACCTGATATCTTGCACCAACCACCTATTTATGTAAATGTCGGTGTAAACTGTCGACAGCCACGACCTGGGATCGAATACCGCATTGGACACTTTTTTTCTTAATAAAAAATATCTCCAATAGCGCCCCCGATTCTTGCAGTAGTCCAACCCCACCAGTGAGTGCAAGTAAACTAAACGGACTTTGGAAAACACTTATAAGTGTAAAAGACGAACTGCTTTCTACATAGTTAGACATGTGTGGTGTACTTATACCCATGTACAAAACTTAAGGAAGGGGAAAGTCTTTGATGTCGCCGGTCGTCTGTTTTAATGAAAGAGACAGAAGCTGTTCACACTCGGTTATCTCGTGTGTCTTCAATAAAGGTCACTGTAATATCTTTCAGAGTTATTGTCTGAATCCCGATATACATGCTGAGATACAACTTCCTTAAGTTTTGTCCATGAGTGTATATTGGTTATCTCGTGTGTCTTCAATAAAGGTCACTGTAATATCTTTCAGAGTTATTGCCTCAATCCCGATATACATGCTGAAACTTCCTTAAGTTTTGTCCATGAGTGTATATTGGTTATCTCGTGTGTCTTCAATAAAGGTCACTGTAATATCTTTCAGAGTTATTGTCTCAATCCCGATATACATGCTGAAAGGTACAACTTCCTTAAGTTTTGTCCATGAGTGTATATTGGTTATCTCGCGTGTCTTCAATAAAGGTCACTGTAATATCTTTCAGAGTTATTGTCTCAATCCCGATATGCATGCTGAAAGGTACAACTTCCTTAAGTTTTGTCCATGAGTGTATATTGGTTATCTCGTGTGTCTTCAATAAAGGTCACTGTAATATCTTTCAGAGTTATTGTCTCAATCCCGATATGCATGCTGAAAGGTACAACTTCCTTAAGTTTTGTCCATGAGTGTATATTGGTTATCTCGTGTGTCTTCAATAAAGGTCACTGTAATATCTTTCAGAGTTATTGTCTCAATCCCGATATACATGCTGAGAGGTACAACTTCCTTAAGTTTTGTCCATGAGTGTATATTGGTTATCTCGTGTGTCTTCAATAAAGGTCACTGTAATATCTTTCAGAGTTATTGTCTCAATCCCGATATGCATGCTGAAAGGTACAACTTCCTTAAGTTTTGTCCATGAGTGTATATTGGTTATCTCGTGTGTCTTCAATAAAGGTCACTGTAATATCTTTCAGAGTTATTGTCTCAATCCCGATATGCATGCTGAAAGGTACAACTTCCTTAAGTTTTGTCCATGAGTGTATATTGGTTATCTCGTGTGTCTTCAATAAAGGTCACTGTAATATCTTTCAGAGTTATTGTCTCAATCCCGATATACATGCTGAAAGGTACAACTTCCTTAAGTTTTGTCCATGAGTGTACTGTAAAATTAGTCGCTAACCACCCACTATGACTATCATGTCATCGTGTACTTGGGATTTGTACCACTACCAAGATTGAGCATTGAAGCGACAGCTTTCAGTGCATTAGCAGTGTGGTGTCTTTTGGTTTCAAGCACGCTGCACATTAATTGTCTACAGGATCAAGGTTTAAAGATTTGGGCAAAGAAGGGAGCTGGCATCACACGGCCCTTGGGACCATGTCATTGTGGGAAACTGTGCATGACCCAGGAACATGGCGTGATCTGTCAGTTTTCTTCTAAACTTCCATCCTAGGGAGATTTTCCCTCTCCACTGAAGAATCAAAGCATGGCCCGATCTTCTGGCTAAATCACTTTGCTGTGGAGTTGTTATTCTTGCTGGATTGTCGCTGACATGTTCCCTGATGTGGGACTTGTACTGTGAGTCACAATCTGGATATTTTTGTGCTTTCACGTCCTGAAGTCTACAGCACCTTATTTACACATTATCTGGCAATACTAGGACTCTCTCTATTTCCATATCAGTTTGTTTTATGCAAACAATGTTGCGCATAATAATGTCTGCTTAAAATTACCAGCGAAGGACATAAAAGCAGCAACGATGATATTGGCGCAACAACATGGGTCTCAAATACTAAAAGTTACAATTGTCAGTTATTATTAATTGCAAAATTTCAAGGCAAAATAATTTTCTAAAAGTTTATTAATGGGAGTTGCATAAGCAATAATCTGACAACATTTTACTCTTTAATACCAAGCTTTTTCATTTCAAAATGCCAACTTTTCCTACTTTAACAGAAACATTTTAGCACCATTTTCAATTGAGCAAATTTCTTGCATCGATAATATTTGGAATATTTTTACTTTTATCGAAATTATTTATTTTTATTTGGAATTGTTCTATTTAAAAATGTTATATCCGTTTTAGTTGAGCAATAGAAAAAAAGCATTTGAGATTTTTCTCAAGTTAATCAATTCCCAGTTTAAACTTCGGCTGCTTTGATAACTATTGTGTTAGATAGATTTTTTTAAGTTGAATGAAAATATCGCACAAGTTAGCATTTTGGTTTAGATATTTCTCCATCACATTTTTGCAGCTACAGTTTTAGCTAATATAAAATCACCCTTATTTGAATATAGATTTTGCATTTTAATACAACATTTTACACTTTAATGGCATTTTAGATTTTATATAACTACATTTCACACTTTATTAACAACATTTTCATTTTTAAAATGTATTTTTCAAATTTTAACTATAAATATTTGTAGTTTTATCGAAATACTTTTATTTTATTAGAAAACTAGCGGATGTGCCCGGCTTCGCCCGGGTTTTACCCGAGTGAATGTTTCTCTAACGAACATTTGTTAAAACAATTCTCTATAAACTTATAAAACGTACTCGGCTTCGCCCGGGGTTTTACCCGAGTAAAGGTTTTTCTAGCGAACATTTGTTAAAACAATTCTCTGAAAACTTATTTAAAAAAAAAAAAAGATATATTTTGATAATTTGAAACTCGTAAATTTGAATCTCTCGATAAAGTGAACATTTTTTCCCGGTCCCTGTGTGCCGTGTCATCCTGAATTTTGTCTTTCCTAATTTTCTACATTAGAAAATCATAGTTTTATCTAGTGAACATTTTTTCCCGTGTCACATTGCCGTGTCATCCTGAGATAATCTTACTTTTGATAAATAATATTTAAGATAACAAACTTAGTGATAAGAAAACTTGTTAACATCGTCACAATGGGGGCGCTGCTTGCGAGTTAAATCTACAAATCTGCAAATAACTCTAAGGATATTCAAGATATTCAGGAAATTATTTTTCAAAAACCTTCCCGGTGATATACCTAATAATATCCCAAAATTTCACGGCGATTGGATGTATGGTTTTGACGTGACAACGTCTTAAATTAGGTTGCGGCTGGGAGTCACTTATGAAAAAGTGTAACGCCCGGTAACGTTACGATGAGTCACCGAACGAGAGTGCTGCGCGCGCAGCGCTAGAGAATTAGGCGCATTGAATCGGCGCATGCTTGTCTCTGTCTTTGTCTTTCTCGAACGTTCTTGGCGTTGGAAAAACAAGAAAGCGTCATAATACAAGTTCACACGTGTGGTTAAAGTATCGTCAGCTGTGTCTGTAGTGAAAATGTGGAGTGCTTAGATTCGTCATTTACAACAACTACAACAATAAAGGTAAATAATTGTACACTGATATTTCATTATCGTAAACTATGATTGATTGATTAATTGTTAGATTGACACAAAAGTTGAGAAACTGAGTTTATAGGTTATGTCATACTATTGATAAACGTTGATAGTGTTAAGTAAATTATTAGTTTAAAATTAATTAATTAATTTATTATTATTTTACAAATTTTAAATAGTTTCAAATTTATTTAGCAAAAATTTGAACCTTCGACCTGAATAAATGTTTTGATTTTCGAATTGATTATTTAAAATTACAAATATTAAGAAAAAGTGGCAGATATAAGCAAACTTTATTTAAACTGTGTTGAGCAAGAATTTTAACATCTAATATAAGTAAATGTTTTAATTTTCAACTTCATCATTTACAATTACAAATTTTATTTAATTTCAAATTTATTTAGCAAAAATTTGAACCTTCGATCTGAATAAGTGTTTTGATTTTCAAATTGATTCTTTAAAATTAAATACAGCAGAAACACTTCCTTTCATTTCATATTTCTCCTATCATCGTCCTATCCTCAACAAAATCACTCAAATAGGAATTAGTTAAGTTTAAGTTTACATGTACAATGTTTTAGTAAACAAAATATATTTCTATAGTTAAAATTTGTGCAATTCTTATTTTCATTCAATTCCTTGTTCCTATTGTGCAATTTAATTATATTCATATCAATAAATATTCTACCGTTGTCACGTAAAATCTTCGCCCGTAAAACCGACTTTACAAGCAACCATTGTTTTTGAATCTATAGAGTACAGACAAACAGACAGACAGACATTCAATTTTATATATATACTAGACGAATGGCCCGGGCAACGCCCGGGGTTTACCCGAGTGCGAATATATTCTAAAAACGTTGACTTGGGTGGTCGCTATTAACAGGGTGGTCTGTATAGACAGGTGGATGTATCACACAGCTGATAACAGGGTTGTCTAGAGTGGTCGCTATAGACAGGGTGGTCTGTATAGACAGGTTTATGAGAGAGGCACAAACTTACAGGTTGTTGACGCCGCAATCCCCAGAGAGAGTGTTTTTTGTTGCATCATGCTGTGGCTCACACGACGACCCAAGGTCAACAGGGGTGGAGCAGCAAGCTTAAGCCTATCACCGTCTGGCGGCGCTGCTTGCGAGCTATATCTACAATTCTGCAAATAACTCGAAGGATATTCAAGATATTCAAGAAATTATTTTTCGAAAACCTTTCCGGTGATATACCTAATAATATCCCAGAATTTCATGGCGATTGGATGTATGGTTTTTGAATAACAGGGTTGTCTAGAGGGGGGCAGGGAGGACACGTGTTCCCTGGCAGCCAATGAGCGCGCGTTCTATCCATGAGCTTCAGACAAACAGACAAACAAACAGACAGAATAAGGCAAATATATAAGTAGATATGGTCTATTTCAAACATTTTTAAATCAAACATTAGAAATAAAGCATTTGAGAGATTTTTTTAAAAATAAAGTTATTCACTGTTTACTATTGCTTTAACATTTTCCTATATTCGCACTACAATATTTTTATCAGCTTAACCATATTTTCATAACTTTGTTTTTAAATAGGTCTTTATAGGCTCAAGGCAAGCACCATGTAAGTTAGTGCGTCGATATTCATTCAGAGGAATAGGAATTAACATTACCACATTGAAAACTAATAAATATGTTCAACTTCGAATGAAATAACTATAAGTTTAGTCTGCACGTCACAAATGCGATGGAGAAATATCCAAACTGAAATGCTTAATTGTGCCATGTTTTCATTCAACATAAAAAAAGCTATTTAGAACAATAGTTATAAAAAAGATGAAATTAAAGCTAGGGAGCAGCTTGTAGTAGAAATATAGGGAAAAAATTAACGCCATATTAAACAGTGGTTAACTTTATTTGATTAAATCTCAAATGCTTTATTTCTAATACTTGATTGAAACGGATATAAAAATGTTTAAAATAGACCAATTTCAATTGAAACAAAAGAATTTCGGTGAAAACTAAAAATAGCTATTGTAAAAGTGTTCAAATATTTTTAAAATATCGTTCAACTTGAAAATGTTATTATTAAAGTGCAAAATGTCATGAAATTGCAAAACCTATATATATTGATTAGTTTATGAATGATGATATTAGTTCATATTCCTAAATAAATTAATATCGAAGCACTCAAGGGCCATGCTAACTTACGTGATACTTACTTTGACTTTTAAAAAAACCTATAGAAATGCTACTACTGTATCACATACAATATTTGTATTCAGTTTTAACTCAAATTTTGTTTTATCATTTATTCATCCAATCACTTTTCAAAATTGTATTTTAGAAAATAATATTAATAGATTTATACAGCATTATTATAATAATTATTATTTTATTTTTTATAAATTTTAATAATAGTATTTATGTAGGATTTTAATCTGTGATTTATAAAAATGGAAACTCATCATAATATAGTTTGTTGTAAATACCGTCTGTAAACAATAATTTCTAATATGTTTTAATTTAACCTTTTTTTGATCGCGTTTTCTTCGCAAAATAAACAGAAATGGCGACTTCTTCATTAGTTAGCAAGAAAAAGAAACATTTTATCGACGTCCCGGCGCCATTGGGTTACGTTGCTGGTGTTGGAAGAGGGTAACATGACATCTGCTTTCTTTAAAATATCAAATTCTTGTTTTATATCGATATTGTGAGACGCGGACAGTAAATTAAATAAATAGGTTAACACTTAAATACATTTATAGTAACTCCAAATATATTTTTAAAGTTACCTTTTATACACACAAAGATGCAAAATATGCAAAAAATTTTAAATTCTCTATTCACATTAAATATTTTAAATACAATTTGAAATTGAAATATTAAGTTGAATAAAATAAATAAGATGGTTTAATTCAGTTCACTATACTTTTGGCCATTTAAAACACAATGAATAGGAATAATGTGCTTTAATAAGCAATGCAAATGTTAGAAAAGTTGATAAATGCAACTGAACTATTATTTTGTAGGAAAAATACATTTGTACAAGTTGAATAAAATCAATAAGATGGTTTAATTCAGTTCACTATACTTTTGGCCATTTAAAACACAATGAATAGAAATAATGTGCTTTAATAAGCAATGCAAATGTTAGAAAAGTTGATAAATGCAACTGAACTATTATTTTGTAGGGAAAATACATTTAAAGTTTTACATACAAGAAATATAAGGAAAAAAAAAACAAATAAATTGTGTTTGTGATC